>CM035814.1:55633826-56068826 GCA_020458035.1 Magallana ariakensis | reverse complement strand
CCCCGCAAATTATTGGCTATGATGACGTCAGTAACGGCGTCAAATACAAACTGGATGTTATTAGTATCTGTTGCGCATGTCTGGTGACAGTAGATCTCCTTCGTTGAACTTTTGTTCTTCGCTTCAAACTGGGCCTGAATGTAGGCAGCTGCCTCCTCATATGTTTGGTTTCCTGCAAAATTAGAGCGAAAAATGCCTATTTAGAATAAAGAATTATACATAATATGATACAAAAACAAGGATTTCAGATATGCTAGACATTTAAAAAAAACGGTCAGGTAGAATGTGTCATAAATTTACAAAATTTCATCATTCCAGTATTCTTGAATGAGTTTGGCGTTAGCTACAGTTTTGTAAATTCTATTGAATTCGGCTTCAAAAGTAATTTGTAAACTGCATTGGTATGGTTCTGATGACATACACTATTGTGTGCGCTACTGCACTAGTGCGCTTGGGCGATGGTACACAGGTTAGCCGAGCAACTGGTCGGTACTACTGTTTGCATCTCAAAGATTTTTAAAAGATATTTAATGGGATCAATTACATTTAAAGAGTTATAAGGTTGTAGTTTTGCAAACAGTTTCACCATCTTTAATATCACACAAGAGTTTGCATGTGCATGTACAACATAATCAATACATTTCATGGTTCATGTGTGTACGACTGTGTCCTTAACTATTGAGTGGTTCCATCACACAACACTTGCACTGATTTTCATATATAACGTTTGTGATAGAGCCGGAATATATATTGTACTAATAACTTCCGCAAGTAATCCCCAATTTGTTGACTTGTCAGATATTTATGTCGACTTGTCAGATTTTCATGTTGACTTGTCAGATATTTATGTCGACTTGTCAGATTGTATGTCATCTTGTCAGATATATGTCGACATATATAATATATATACCTTATTTATCTATCTTTGTTTTTGGAACACCACTCCGGGGAATAGACGAGATCGAACCTGTCCATTAGTTTTTTTTATATCATATTTTCAGTTTAATTTTATTGAAAACTAAAATACATTTTAACACATAGGCCTATAGATTTTATTCAAAGGTTAGAGTTGCTCCCTACTGTTTTGTTTAATCTTTTATTATTAGTTCCGAAATAGTAACTGTAATGCAAACTTAAGGAAAACATTGTTTACAAACCCTTATAGCTCTTACTAATCAATTATAATTAACAAAAGTGTCAAGATTAATTGATAAACAAACTTACTCCTAAACTGTAATTGACATTCCTTGGATACTACCGAGTCAAATTCGACATTGAATATGTTAAGTACTTCAGATATAGAATATGGATTTTTCTTTAATTAAATCGCTACTTTTAGTTAAAAATCAAATCTTTAGTCATGAAAAAAATTGATTAAACACATTTTCTATCCCCTTTTCTTTATTATGTATTTTCATTTCCTCTGTGTGCCGATACTCCCATATAAGGAAAGAGAATTACCGAGATTGAGACATTATTGGTAGCATATGTAAATATAGCATACAAGGATAATCCCCAAACACCGTGTACAAGATCACAGGGAGTCTAACACAATCCGTTTTTAAAGAAAATAAATTATCAATATATTATAAATACCACCAGACGCTTTAACATACAAAGACAACACATTATTGATACTTTTCTTCTTACAAAAGAAGAAATATTTATAAGTATTTAATACTAATTCTATTCAGCCAAAGGGTGTGGAAAAGTAGTTTAATTCTCACAGGGATAATTCCGGAAACCGGTATTTAGCGGCTGACTTTTAACCCGTAAATCGTGTAAATGAAGTGACCACCTAAATGCGAGCTTTGGAATGACAAGACATTTCTAAAAATAACCCCCTTAAAACATGTAAAAAAGCACAAGGGCAATCATCGGAATGATACAAAACATACGGGGAAAGTCACTTTGATTTGAAGACCCATTCCTATTGCACCTTCTCGTGCCTTTCCGGCAGAGCTCGGAAAACATTGGATGTTAAAATTTAGTACAAAATGGAGATGTTGCAAATCAGTTAGAAGTATTGGCTAATTCTGAATGTCTCTTCCATGCGCGGATCCAGAAAATTTTTCCAGGGGGGGTCCGAAGGATAATTGTGTTTGCCAGGGGGGGGGGGGGGTCCGAGGCATATTTGCGATAATTTTACTATGTAAATTTAATAAATTTTCATTTTCCAGGGGGGGTCGGGACCCCCCGACCCCCCCTCTAGATCCGCGCATGTCTTCAGTGGTATATTTTAGGCTGTTGGCTTTACTGAAGTTTGGCTCTAGTCTCAAAAGATAATAAATTTCTCTTCATTTGTTTCGATGTATATGACAAGAGGCCCAGGGGCCACATCGCTCACCTGAGCAACAATAGCCTTAACTCTGATCAAATTAGCATTACAGTATCAAAATCAAAATATCTTGACAACTAAGTACAGTAGATCATGCTCAAAAAATTTAAAACATCTGCCGATTTTTATCCACATATTTTTATGGTAAATACATAGCCCCTTTTGTTGTTGTACCTGTAAGAAGATTTTTCTCTATTCCTATATAACCCCCCCCCCCCCCCCACTTTGTGGCCCCACTTTTCTCTAGGGAATCATGGTTTGATCAAACTTTAATCTGCACAACCCGTGCTTTTACACAAGTTACTACTTTTTGGACTGAAAACTTTCCAAGAATATTTTTAAAGATTTTCTCTATATATTCCTATGTAAAATTCATCCCCCCATTGTGGCCCCACCCTACCCCCGGGGACCATGATGTAAACAAACTTGAATCTACACTATCTGAGGATGCCTTAACAAAAGTTTGATCTTTTCTGGCCTAATAGTTTTTAAGGACAAGATTTTTAAAGATTTTCTCTATATATTCTTATGTAAAAATTCACCCCTCCATAGTGGCCCCACCCTAACCCCCAAGGACCATTATTTAAACAAACTTGAATCTATACTATAGACTGAGGATGCTTCCGCTCAAATTGGAGCTTTTCCGGCCTAATATTTTTTTAGAAGAAGATTTTTAAAGATTTTCTCTATATATACCTATGTAAAAATTCATCCTCCATTGTGGCCCCACCCTACCCCCAGAACCATGATTTAATCAAACTTGAATCTACACTATCTGAGGATGCTTCCACTCCAATTTGAGCTTTTCTGGTCTAATAGTTTTTGAGAAGAAGATTTTTAAAGATTTTCTCTATATATTCCTATGTAAAAATTCATCCCCCCATTGTGGCCCCACCCAACCCCCGGGGACCATGATTTAAACAAAATTGAATCTATCCTATCTGAGGATGCTTCCACTCCAATTTGAGCTTTTCTGGCCTAATAGTTTTTGAGAAGAAGATTTTTAAAGATTTTCTCTATATATTCCTTTGTAAAAATTCATCCCGCATTGTGGCCCCACCCTACCCCCGGGGACCTTGATTTAAACAAACTTGAATCTACACTATCTGAGTCTGAGGATGCCTCTGCTCAATTGGAGCATTTCTGGCCTAATAGTTTTTGAGAAGAAGATTTTTAAAGATTTTCTCTTTACATGTATATACCTATGTAAACAAATTCATCCCCCCATTGTGGCCCCACCCTACCCCCGGGGACCATGATTTAAACAAACTTGAATCTACACTATCTGAGGATGCTTCCACTCCAATTTGAGTTTTCTGGCCAAAAAGTTCTTGAGAAGAAGATTTTTAAAGATTTTCTCTATATATTCCTTTGTAAAAATTCATCCCCCATGGTGGCCCCACCCTACCCCCGGGGACCATGATGTAAACAAACTTGAATCTACACTATCTAAGGATGCTTCCACTTAAATTTGAGCTTTTCTGGTCTAATAGTTTTTGAGAAGAAGATTTTTAAAGTTTTTTTCTTTATATTCCTATGTAAAAATTCATCCCCCCATGGTGGCCCCACCCTACCCCTGGGGACCATGATTTAAATAAACTTGAATCTACACTATCTGAGGATGCTTCTGCTCAAATTGGAGCATTTCTGGCCTAATAGTTTTTGAGAAGAAGATTTTTAAAGATTTTCTCTATATATTCCTTTGTAAAAATTCATCCCCCCATGGTGGCCCCACCCTAACCCCGGGGACCATGATTTAAACCAACTTGAATCTACACTATCTGAGGATGCTTCCACTTAAATTTGAGCTTCTCTGGCCTAATAGTTTTTGAGAAGAAGAATTTTAAAGATTTTCTCTATATATTCCTTTTTAAAAATTCATCCCCCCATGGTGGCCCCACCCTACCCCCGGGGACCATGATTTGAACAAAATTGAATCTACACTACCTGAGGATACTTCCATACAAGTTACAGAATTTCTGGCCTTATAGTTTTTGAGAAGAAGATTTTTGAAAAAATACCTACAAATTTTAAATAATTCTAAATTATCTCCCCTTTAAAGAGGGTGTGGCCCTTCATTTGAACAAACTTGAATCCCCTTTACCCAGTGATGCTTTGTGCCAAGTTTGGTTGAAATCTGCCCAGTGGTTCTGGAGAAGAAGATGAAAATGTGAAAAGTTTCATTTTTAATGTCTAGAATTGTCAATATATAGATGTTTCTAATGCTCTGTCAAAATTTGAAAGTCAAATATCGAGTTACAAGCGAGTTACAGAGGTTAAAATTCTTTGTTTTGTAAACAAAGCTCGAGTCCTGTTATTGTTTACATATGTCTTGAATTGGCAACAGACCTTTCCGTTTATAACAAAATACTTATTACTAATGTCAATTGTTATAAAAAATGCACGATTTCGTTATCTAAAAGTTAACAAAATGAATGCATGTTTCACTTTTAAAAAACTTGAAACAGATTTATTTTCTAGCAAGGAAATAACCACAAGTACATGTTTATAAGATACGCGTAAAGTGATACATTCACAACATTTAGGAGATATGATATCTTGGTTGAACTGTGATCGGTGAATTTATTTATAAGTGAGAACTTACCAGTGTATTCCGGAAAACATATAGTGAGAGAGGATTTCTTAATCTTCTCTTCAAACAGATCCTTCTTGTTAAGGAAAAGGATGATAGAGGTATCCGTAAACCACTTGTTATTACAGATAGAATCAAATAATTTCAAACTCTCTTGCATTCGATTCTGAAATGGAACGAACAAAGAAGACATGCAATATATTCCTTTGTACAGTTATATTCTACTTAATATATATATATTTTTTGAAAGAAATAAAATGCGATTCTAATTGATTTTTTTTTATAACTCATAAATAAAAAAAAATACGAAAAAAAGAAATTGAAAGCGTATTTTGATTTATATTAAAAATATAATTATACATTATAAGAGCTGTTAAAACAACAGATTTTCATTCTCATATTTTGTAAAAAAAAAAAAAAAAAAAATACCAAAAAACAAAACAGCCACGTCATTTTTGTAATTTAAAATGGTTCCTTTATTCTGTTCAAACTTACGGTTGTTTCGTCTTCATGAAGAACTTGGTCATATTCGCTCATAGCTACACAAAATATAATGGCGGTTACATCCTCAAAACAGTGAATCCATTTTTTCCGTTCCGATCTTTGACCCCCCACATCGAATAATCTACAAAGACGAAAGCACGGCATCTGTTCAATTTTTATACAAACATAACTTTAAAATAATATAAATACCCTTAAAAAAATTTTTTAAAAAACAGAGGCCTTGCTCGCTCCATAAAATTTCATGAAGTATGGCATCTAAGAAATTATTACAAATTGGTTTCTCTTTCATTTCACTTCAATTTCACCGAATTTTATGATGTTAAGATCGCCATATTGCAGCCTGGTGCTGTCTGTATGTAATAAAGTATGGTGAATGCAAAATACAAAAAAGTCCATTGCTGTGCTATTCATATTGAAACACATTGTACACAAGTTTAAATATGACCCCCCCCCCCCTCCCCACTCTTCCAAAACTAGCTATGCAAGTCCTAGGAGCAGTTGTCAGTGACCTTGATCTTAATTAAGTAGTCACGGTAAAACTATCTTCAATCATATTGGCTTTTCTTGAGAATATTTGAAAACTTTAGTCTGACAACCATCATGCGCATTTTTTTCTTTGAGCTTTCAACTACATACAAGTAGTGCACGTTCAACCCTGTAAAAGCCTTCTTTCGAAGTTAGATCTATGACTATTTTGTAAACTATGTTTACTATTACAGATTAAAGATGAGTTTCATTTTATTCTAATCTGTCTATTTTGCCAAGAAATAAGAAAGATATATGTAAAAAAAAATATTATTACGAAAATCCTTCTGCCTTTAAACTTGTTCAATTATTGTCAACAAAAAATATCAAAGAGTAATGTAATTTGGGCAAATACCTTAACAAGTGCTCAAAATTAAGATAGAAAATATTTTTTCTGTTGTTTCGAGAATATCCTCTCTATATATTATCCTGTTTACTATTACATTTATAATTTATTACTGTCATTATAATACATTACTATCCCGCAGAATAATTTAAGATTTTAATTAGTTATATGTCTACATATTTTTGTGTCTAAACGTTAAACCTGTGAACAGTATATGGTTCTTGGTAATAACCCTATAATACAATGGAAGATTCGTGTGTTTCACAATTTAACTAGTATTAAGTTTTTTTTTATTTCTTGTATCTTTGTTATGCGATTGACTTATAAAGCCTAATTTGTGTGAATCCTATCTTTAAGTAAAGAAATGAAGCAAATAATCAGATCTTATTATCGTTATTTACTAAAAATACGCCACATATACCTATAACACCCATAGTAAAATGGGAACACGCCCTTTACATGTACATGTATAAGATATTACATGTACTATTGTTATAAAAAAAATTAAATACCCGTCCTATATAATACATATCTGAGGTTAATTATCTAAAGGAGAAATGAACTTCAAAGGTGCCCATGGTCTTTTCTCCATTTTGCGCATCAATAATATATCAGCTTATATCTTTTTCAAAATGCCCTTATAAAATCTTTCTTTTGAAATTATCATTTATAAATATCAAATGAATATCAGACATAGGTAATTTTGTGTAAGTGCAAATTTAATTTAGCGTTATACGTAAAGCACACATTACAGGTATGTCCCTATAGTAAAATAAGAACACGACATTTAGCTCTTTTGTATACAGGTCACATTAAAATTATTTAACAATTAACATTTTTTATTCTTTCAAAATGTATGAAATACATAAAATACATGTACTTACTTGAAATTTAAATTTTTAAAAGAGAAATGGACTTCCACAATGCCCGTGGTCTTTACTCTGGTTCGTAGTATATCTTGTTCTGTGGGCATGTAGTCCTTGGCTCCTAAGCGATCTAAGTCGTCTAGAAAACTATAGAAATACAAAAACGACATGAGTTAAAGCATTTATCTGTAATTCAAAACATGTACATCGAAAAGCCTGGGTGTCAACATAATTATCACGCTATCAAACTTGTTTCGACATATTAATTATTTCGCATATACGTACACCGTTCATTAGTAATGTAAAAATTCACAAGTGAGAGTTTTAAAATTAAGTCTTAGTTTAATATCAGGTCTTAGTTGAATATCATCTAACATTCTTCTTTTCAAGTTTTTTTTTTTAAAAGTTATCTTATTTTTGTATTTGATAGTCACCATACTCAACATAAAAAAAACCCGGTATTTTAAGCTCTTAGTAAGCTCTTTGTGACCAGACACCATCTAATCACAGGGTAATGACGATATATGTACATACCAGAGAGAGAGAGAGAGAGAGAGAGAGAGAGAGAGAGAGAGAGAGAGAAACTTAGCCTTTTTATTAAATACAGACGGTAAAAATACATTTCTGAAGTTTATTTTCTACTCCATGACTCATTCTTTCGATTAGAGTAAACACAGGTTTAGAAAGCCGACGTCAGTTACTTCGAAGTAATGCCTCTTTCTACATGGTTCTAACATATGTTGATGTCGGCATTAACGAAATAAAGACGAGAGGTGTTTCGCGGCAGAAAATAAATTATTTATTGAGGCTGTCGAGGAGGTTTCTCACACAGCTACATCTTCTCTAAAATAAGACTCCACTGCGAGAACCCAATGCGCGCTCGGCATTGAAACAAGTGGTTTTAAAAAATATTGCCTGCCACCTTCATTTCAATCGCTTTTTGTGTTTTGCAATTTTTTCACCTACCAGTATTCTATTTTAAAATTGAACAACAAATTTTTCTTGCAAAATTTACTCGTGCTCATTGGAGCACCAGTTGTATCTATCAACTTTATCACCGATCATTTCTCAGTATAATGGATACATTACAGCACAAATGTATAGTAACTAGATTGAGGTACATGTACTTACTATTTTGCAGAATCATTTAATTGGTACTCGTTGGAGCGACCGAAACACTCCTGAACCCCGGTGTCAGTCCAGAGTCGCTTCATGGCCGCTAGAAGTTCCTCTGAGAAGGGTTCCGTGTCCTCCATCCGGGATATGACGTCAAGGACGATCTTCGCGTCCGACTGGAAATAAAAATGTTTATTTCTTGATTGATTCAATGAAAGTTGTTATGTGTCAAAATATTTACTTCTTGACACTATAAGTCACACCACATGAAACTTAATTGCAATGATTAAGAACTAATAAACTACTGGGCTACTAGCCTGGTACTGGAATACTATACTGTTGGAATGGTTTCATTGTATAATTTATTCCGTATTGTTTATTTGCCAAAAATAACAAATTATTCAAATTCAACAATCAGAGGAGGGGAGTTGCTCATGATCAAGAAAAATAATTGTTAGATGTGTATATACATATAGATAAAACATTGGCAACCATCGTCTACCGCTCAGTACATGTACACAAATGCCAGAGTCTGGCGAGATCCCCAACAGTTACTTGTGTGTGTCTGGATTCCTTCATCATTATGATTCCAAACTATTAGTACAAGAACGTCGGGACGGGTACCAAAAGGACGAGTATAGGACTCGAATAAAACCGGGGGGGGGGGGGGGGATCAAGGTCTTGGAGATCTCACTTGATTTATCGTACAAGCGTTATTCTCGCTTTTCTCCCCAAAATACGATACTCCGTTCGATATTTCAAATAACGCCACTTTATTCATTATAAAAAATAATTTACCTTTGTATATATTCAAAAAGGTGACCAGCTGGGTGTAGGGGAGGGGGAAATTGGGGGATGTTCACTAACACAAATAGAGTTTGTTTAATAAAAATCATATGTGATTTAATCCATGAATTAAACATAATTTTCGCTCCAATTAGCGGTAAATGAATTGTGAATAAAACCAACAGGAATTTCCCTGCGGTAGTTCACAGAACGAGTCCACGCCCCAATCTCGAGTGTACGTATAACCCGCAAGATCCAAACAGCAGACAGCGCTACCTATGAATGAGGTCGACCGTCATGAATGATTTCTCGTAACTATAGCAACCAATTGTCATCTCCCGCGCTCTCTAAAGTGTGCCAAGTATGACTGACTGTTTCATTGATTGGTATATCAATAAATTTACGTAAGAAAATTTCCATCAGTCTACTACAGACTCCGGAGCATCATTAGACAATCTACATGTACTTTCACGTAACGCTGATATTGCTGCTGTTAGCTACTTTGAATATATGCAAAGCATGCAGTAAATTGCAGTTGGCAGGAATTGTATTTATTTAGCCTTCATTCGCAAATTGTTGAATCATTCGATCAGTAATTTACAACAATGAACTTTTTTTCCCTCACTGCTTTTAATGTTTCGCTTCCTCTTTCAATTTGACAACGATGCAGTTTTATCACTCATGATTCAGCAGGTTTCATAATGAAAGTGCATGTATTTAATATTTATCTTGCCACTGCGATCAATGGAGGAAAATCTGTAGGGCAAAAGAGAAAACGTGATTATATTTCAGACCTGCTAAATAATGAACGGAGAGCCGGCGTGTGTCTGTGCATCATGCAGACGATCTGGTTAACCATTTCGCTATTGCGAATAACATCTAAAAAGCCAGAAGAAGCAAAAAACAACTTGGCAACCCCGCCCTTTTTCACCCAAAGTATTCGCTGCAAAAATTGGGTATCAATGAATACTGTTTTTTTTAATTAGATTCATTCAATAAAGGGTTCATGAATTCATGGATTCTGTCTTAATTTTTTTATAGACGAATCTCGTTATTTTTTATGGCCCTTACCCCCACCCCCACCCCACCCCTTCATCCCCCAGCATCGATATCTCAATCCCCACAGTCTCACTTAATGCATAATTCGTTGAATGTATACGTAAAATTCATGACTTCATTGACTTGGCGAAAAAATGGGAACAGGATTTTAACCCCCAAATTCTGCTGAGACGTGAAATACTATATAAAACTTTATGCCACTTTGTAACAATAAAAGTGTATATATCCATAATTCAACTGGTACCTCTCGTTCACTGTCAGCGAACTGGATATGTAGCGCCCCCATTGCCCGGATTATGGCCACGAGGGATTGTATAGTATTACTGTACACCACGGGTTTGTACTGTTTGTTATCCTCTTGAGTAAAACCTCCTTCGTGGATAATTCTGTGAAGATAGAAAAACAATAAAGACAATTGTCAATAAATGTTTTGAAACAAAATAATGATTATCATTTAGAGCATGTACTATTCAAATGGCAAATGTTATACATCATCTGTTGAATTTATTGAAACTCGACTGAATATTCATTTGGTGTATGCATCAAACACTTAAAATTTTAAGATAATATTTTCACATGCTTTGTAGGTTAGAAAATTAACCAGAATGCGAAATAAGTCCTTTGAAAATGAAATAACGTTTGCCTGTTCACTAGGAGAAGCACTTGATATCTAGGATATACTGACTAATCTTTTTCCAACATTTATTCAAAATCTACCATCTATCAGCAAAACTATAGTTTTGTGAATGTATACACTCACTTCTCGATCGTATCACAAATACAGTGCGTAATGTGTGTGCGCGAAATTACATTGCAAATACATGTACGTGTAACTTTGCATTTGTGTGCATACTAAAGACCAATGGTACGAAAATGCTGCTTCGTATAAGGAAAATACCACTCAAAGATTAGTCACAAATAAAAATAACCCAGTAAGATGTTCATTTGTATTCTCGGCGGGCCATCACCAGCCTTATTTAGCTGCTATTTAGACAGGCCGATAGCAGGCCGGTGTTTTTCGCTATTATATTTGCGAGGATATATCGATCAGCGCCGACTCCATGCCCAGAGATCGATATACGACACAGTCTGCTTCGTCTTATACAAGTCCATGCAGCGAATGGATGTGATATTTTTGCAAAGCTGCAATTTCGATCGAAGATTTTTTTCTCCGTCCTCTTCTCTCCTTGCTTATAATTATTTGTTGCTCTCTCTCTCTCTCTCTCTCTCTCTCTCTCTCTCTCTCCAATAAAAGTTATGAATTACTTATTTGTAGACTTTCTGTGAATCATCTGCAGCAGTTACGACACAGTCTAATGGCTGTGCGATAAGGGATATAGATAGTGCAAGTCAGGAAAATACCAAAGCAGTACTCTATGATATCATAATGGATATCACGGTTTAAGCGGAATTCTCACAACGTTGTTGTGCTATATCTACTATCTCTAGCTGAGTAATGAAGAATTATGATACACAACATAAAACGTGTAACGAGAAATATTTAATATTTATAAAACCATTACGTACATTCCTGCGAGACCTGGTCGGTCCGACATAGGAACTCTATTTTTACCGAATAACCTGAAGTATCTGCTAATATGCGGTTTATTGTGAATTAACCATTGTTTTTGTTCAACAATAATGAAATTTCTATATGCAACTTTCTAGATAGAATGTTCTGTCGTTAAAATGACAGACCTCGTACGGACCCGGTTTAACCTGGTCATGGTAAGATTATTCTTTCTATAGCAACTTTCGTGTCCCATCTGTTACAAAATGCTGAATAGCTTTTCGTTATGGTCGTCACAGAACCAGTCAGGCAATGGTTGAGCCAAGTGTCTGCAAAATACGCAAACAAGATATAATCTCTATATAAGTAGGAGTCGGATTAGACATCACGCTACTTCAAGACCAGCTATTCACTACTTCCTCTCTTCAATATCTTGCTGAACACACGTTAACACTAGAGAAAGACGACACCTCACCTCCTTTGAACCAAACCCTTGCTTCTTTGGTGTTCTTGCGACATTGACATATCAAGCAATGGTAAAACGCCTTTCTTTTGCATTCAACTGCCGCGGTTGATTTTTCCAATGCTCACAGCCGTACTAGTATATGCTATTTGTATATATTTTTGATTCTTTCATACACACGAAGGTAGACCATCACCAAGACTTGAGGGTTATGATTGTATGGTTGGAATCATGAAATGTGCGTGCAATAGTTGTTGAGAAATCAAAGCAAGGGGGCAAATCTGTGTGATCAATCGATGAAGCTCCGTCTCTCCGCTGATAATGGCTGGCTGTATGTGTACCACATCGATCCACGGAGGTTAAAACATATGAAATGGGCACCCACCTCAGACATCACTCAGCATAGCAACTAGTAACAGAGATCTCGAAGAATGGAGAAGGGCTGCCATAGGATAGGCTTCAAATCGATGTGAATTGGGATTTGGGGTGGGCAGTGACTGATGTTTGCTTATGATCGTATTTTAACATCTATACGGAGACTGTAAACTGCTTATTTACAATATTGTCTACGGCCATGTCTAGATCAGAGACCAAATTCAAATATAGATACGTAACTTGTATTTCTTGTGGGTTTTTTTTTAAATTTCGCGCATTAGATTTATTGAGCTCTAACAAATCACGTGCATTTGACCAATGCCCTCATCAGTGAGACGTCGGTATTCTATAAATAACAAAAATGCTGTTTTCGTTTGATCCCGTTTTTCTTTTCTTGCCCTGACACGTTGCGCTAATGTGTAAGTATGTGTTGACAAGTATGCGCGCAACATGAATGGCCACTCCGGATGCTGGCAATTCTGTTTGTCTTAGTTTCCTGCTTTCTGTAACTCTTATCTTACATTGTATTTAAACAAGATAAAAACACTGCTCATCAGCACAAATAACACGTTATGAACAAGCTGCTTAACTCTCCCTTATCGACCAATCCAATAGACGGCATTTGGATGTCATGTACCATATCTGTCACTGCGTGATGTCATGTACCATATCTGTTACTGCGTGATGTTTGGGATTTTGCAAAGGGAGTCGGTTCTCGAGATTTCTCAAGATTAATAATAAACAATGAAAAATTCACAGAGTAAGAAATACTCTGGCCACATGCTACTATAAGATACGTATTACACAGAATTATGAAAATAATGACGAGAGCAATGCTGTTTATCGTGTAATAACCACATTAAGCTAAACCAGAAATCTTTTGAAAACAGGGCCATGATGAATGTTTCTTTCTGTATGAAATATCTCAGTCCTCTTCTTGGTTAACGGTATCATAATGGTACACGTGTAAGAGGAAACTTTGAAGAGAAAGGCATGCCACACACTTTAACAACACTTGATGGCGGTTTGTACCAGGAAACGTTAGATTAAAGCGTCTAGAATGCTAGTACATATCAAAAATACACCGGCTCTTTGCTTCTTCTGTCTTGTCTCGGATTGTTCGTTGAATTTGGATCCTCCAATTCTATCCTGAATTAGCTTCCGGTAGATTTGGTTGTACATTAAAACGACACGGATACATGTTTCTCTCTTGTGACAAGCAACATACGCGTCGGAACCGGGGGGGGCACTTATTTTTCAAATTTATACATACCAAAGACCTTTTTTTGGTTGTCAAGATTATTGATAAGTCTAGTCCCCCCCCCCTCAACCTACTTTCAATTTGCTTCCGACGCCACTGAGCAAATGAAAGATTCATTTGCATTCCAGCATGTTACCATCAAGAAAAGAAAGGATATAAAAAGCTTAAGATGCGGTTCAAAACTGGTCTTTTTTCCTTCTCAATGAGAAGACAGACAGAATAAACACCAAACAGCGGAAGAAAAGAGAAGAAACCCAGAATCACCCTAATCTCTATTAACCTCCGGTTATAAATAGTAACAATTCTGCCGTCGATTTTTACACGTCATAGCATGTTGTGTATGGTTTTTGCAAAATAAAAGTATTTGTTTAAGCATGTGGTATACACATCTCACGAACCTGCTGCAAACATTTTATTTTCTTTACGTCATTGCAAAGTGTAAACAAAAATTAAGGCAGACAATTGTTTGTTTTATGAATGGAACTTTCATTTCTTTTTTGAGGTCAACAAAAAAACCCGGTTGTAATTAACACAGATTAATAACAGAATTATATACACGGTCGCTTTACAGAAGAACATGTTATGGGTTTTTTTAAGGGAAAACATCACAACATATATATACAAGCATGGAGCTTGAACATGAGTATTGTAGTATACAACTAGTGCGAATAATTAAAATGCCCTACCATCTTTGATGAAAGAAATTCAGACTAGATGCATTGTTAATCTTTCAGACTTTGCATGCAGGTATACATGTAAGTGGCTGAAGATAATTAGTTAAGAAGCAACACATGTCTGAATATTAATTTAGACAACGCAACTACATGAAAGGTAAAGTTGTTTGTTAGTATGATGTAAGCATACACATGTGTTCAGACAAGAAGAACAGAGTGCACGTATCTAAAGTGAAGTACTTGTAGAAATTCTTTTGCAAGACTCGTTTACTATAGTAAAACACATTTATGTGCCTCTATGTGAGTACTACCCTAACGCAGTTATAATTTTTCGCTGCAAAACTCAGGTTTGTATTCATGTGCAAAGTTGACGTCACCTCTGAAATGTTATGTACAATATTGTTATTCTCTTTAGAGAATTGAACAGACATAGCCTACATCCAGGCTAATATACCTGTCCACTTCTCAAAAGAGAATAGAATATTGTATTTAGCTTTCGATATATAAAGTACATGTACATCGAATTTTTCCATGCTTGTTTTCCTCTGGGATGTCAATTCGTCCATTGGATGTTTCCTTAATCGCTAACAATATAATTAACCATCCCGTATACTTGTTGAATAACAAACATATCTTCATATACAGATTCCCCTTCTTTCCGCCGATTGATCCACAGTTTGAGTCATGTATTGATTTATAATCTGATTAAAGGTCGTCAAAATGGTAGTGTCTATCACAAGTTTAAGCATGTCGTTGTAAAATAGATTACAGATGAAGGGTTTTGTTCCGGGTTTTTTTTTCAAAGAAGAGATTTGACACAATTGAGTGCATCACTTATCCCGTTCGTTGAGTAAACTTTCAGATGCCGTGAAGCTTTTCGTTTTAAACAGAGACCAGATGCCTCAGATATATTGTGAACGAAGCGCCTTTTCATTGTTAAAAATACCAGTATACGAACATATAGTGTATTTCTTTAAATGCAAAGTTGAATTTTTTTTTAATATCTAAAAAAGGGTATGAGAGAAAAAGAGAGGGGAACAGGATGAGTCTGCATTTTACTTCAAAGTCCTGGTGTATAAGTTTGAAAGGGTAAAGTCTTTCAAAGAGTCAAGTGATAAGAAACAGTGTAGGATTTGAAGTGTTCTTTTTAGGCGGGGACAAGTTTAACTGTGAAGAGTTCCAAGGAGCAGAGGATATCACACGACCGTCTCAAACACTGGAGCCTAATGTTACTGATTTGTCAATACGCAAAACAAGGTTTCACTTAAAACTGCCCCTTGGTGGCCTCCTATGCACAGCGCAGAGTGTCATTCATGCTACAGATGTTACAGAGGGATGTGTGTTAGCTTGTAAGCGATGCGAATTATTCAAACAGGATACTTAATAAAAAAAAGAAACTCGATCTGTAAACTAAACACTTGACGAATATGTAACTACTTACAGAAGATGAATTCTTAGAATGCATTGTTTTATAGTGCTGGCTATAGCTACTAAAGGCGTCTTCGGTTTTTCATATTGTCGTTTAATGACACAGGCATCTGACGTTATATATTTTTCTCATAAAGAGTAAAGTGAATTTTCACTATTTTTCTCATAAAAATAAATACCCTATATCTAATAATTATATTAAGATTATTTATTTTTATCATGAGAAAAATGTATAACGTCATGTGCCTGTGTTTAATAATTATTACATGTGTGTTTCTAAACATGGAAACCAAATCAAAACTTTTAAACCAAGAGAAATGCAGCAAGGATAATCATTTACTCTCATATACAATTCTTATCATAACTTTTTAACGGTAAAGTGTTAGATGCATCGAATTATAATGGAAACATGCTGTTCTTAGCAAATAGTAAGAATTTTCCAGAATCATTAGGGACAAGGCTATTTTCGGGTTGTTTTACACTTTTTAACCATTTTTACATCCAGTATGTAGTGTATGTTTTAACATATGTTAGCTGTAAAGTACAGCAAATGACCCAAGCCATATAGAGATGAACAGCTGTACTGTCGAATAGAAATATTGGGTGTTAATATAAATAATGTTCCGGCTTTACAGTAAGTAGGAATTGTTTATTGTGAATTCTAGAATTATGTCATTGACATGCTGGAGAAAAAAATACATGTAGTAAAATACTAAGATTTCAGATTCAGATTACATACTGTACTTTTCAGCATGTTTAGCATTAATTGCCATTAAAATATGTAGGTTTATTATATATTGAAATCTGATAATACATTTAAAGCCGATGCATCTGTGCTATGTGTTTTAGCAAACTTTTTTTGATTGGTCGGCATTTTTAGCCAGAATTCCAATTTTTATATACATGTAGTAGTGATTCAATACCATAACCAAAGGTATGAAATGTAATATGCCAACGTGCATATTCTGTGTTAAACATTCTCGACGCGATCAATAAGCACTTTAAAACGTCAATGCCTGTCGTCGTTAATCACAAATTTATATTTGTTTCAAAGAAACTGATGTGCAGCAAATGATAAGTTGAGAAGAGGGGTAGGGGTGATTCATTTGAACTTGTCAAGAGCATGAAAAGTCTCAGAAAGGAAAAATAAGGTGTACATTTTCATTCACAATAAAGCCGTCCATTTTTTTTTATAGTTGTAACTGAATGATCTATTAAATGATAAAAGTGTCAAAGTATGTGTGAATATGTGTAATGGCCATTTATTAATAACGTGTGTTCTCAAACATTTAAACCAATTAAGGAGAAATTAAGCGAAAAATGAAATAGGGATTTTTCACCTCGCCAAAAACGATGGGTTAAGCATAAGTATGGATGAAAAAAAAATCTTTCATCCGTCTAAGCCGAGTTTATTTGCACTTCTTCCAATATTATTATCAGATGGCGATAAGGCGCCTCCTCCCCGCGATAAACGATCGATTTTACGTTATTGATTTGGTGAATGGCCCCGCTCTTCACCTCGGGTGTAGGGCCGCAGGCAGGTGCTAAATGAAAGCTCCATTCACAACCCCTGTCACATAGCCATTTCCGATCGATAATTTTTCTCTCTCCGTCAAACAAAAACCATGGATTATTTGGTCTCAAGTTTTTCCGTCGGTCCAATAGGACTCGTAAATGCATGTAGCAAAAAACTGCCAATCTCCCAAGTTTCTCTGTCCGACATCGACATAAAAGAGAAAAATGTCGACCAGTATTTAGCTCTTCATTACCAGCTGATAATACATATTGGTCAAATTCCTGATTTTTGCCTTGAGGTCATGCTAAATTCGTCTGCTGCTGTTGTTATTGCGGCTCCAACATTTTACTATTACACACAGCAGTCGTTTTCTCTGCTGCCATGTCTGTGTGTGTAACTCTGGTATTTACAATGCATTAATACATCTGCAAACTAAGTCTGGTACAATATAAAAAGGGGCAACATAAGGGGGTTTGGGACAAGTACCATGGATAATGAAGGTTTTACCGGAAATAAAAGAAAATAATTGTGTATATGTGTAAACTGTTATAGGAAGTTATAAAGTCCAACAGATTTACATGACATGCGACGTAAGCATAGCTTAATAATGTGAGAGAGAGAGAGAGAGAGAGAGAGAGAGAGAGAGAGAGGGAGAGAGAGAGAGAGAGCAAACATATAAATCTTGAGTTCCTTCCTGTGCTGTTGAAGAGATTTTTAAAGAGATATAAGGGTGCAGCTAATTAGAAGAAGAAAATCCCCACCCAAGCATGTTTAATATTTCTTTTCATCTTCACACAGATGTAAAAATAACAGTGATAGGCACAGCTGTTCAAATGCATTGCATACACAACATTTACAAACAATACTGAATACATCACATCCATATACTCATTTCGCTACTTACTTCATTTGTTTTACAATGGTGCTCTTTCCTGACTCTCCCGCACCTAAAAATCAAATTTTACATTCATTGGATATTAATTTGTACACAGAAGCAAAACAATGAAATACGACACAGACCCGCATTGATCTTTATTGGCATAAAGAAAGACTATATAACGTCACTAAGGCGTGTGTCATAAAAAAAAATCGTTACGATACTGCGTTTTTATTATTACACTATCTATCTGAATAAAATATTTATACAATGCTCGCATATTATTCAAACCACCTTTTGTTTACACAAATGACTGTTAAAATTTCCGGCATGGAGCGCACTACTATCTCAAGATAATATCATTATCGAGACGACCCCGTATGGCGCCTCATCGGTACATCTTAAAATAAAAATTAATGATGTTGTAGATGTTTATCAGTACGAGGAATCTGAAACGTTTATCGATTGGTTATGTCTTTCAAATAAAAAATTACCCCCTTCCGAAATACCCCGAGTGAAAAGTGGACATGTATGAACCTATATCATTCTAAATTCGAATACGTCCTATCTAGATAATACATAATTTATTCCTGCCACTGAAAAATTATATCGTTTCCAAACAATTCAAAATGGCGGATGAAACTTGCATAAATCAATGCTGAAGATGTCAGCGGTAGGATTTTCGTGTTTTATAGATTTTTGAAGCATTGGAGGTCACACATCCCTTACCTAATAGAAGTAGCTTTATATCCTTAGCTGCTTGTATTCCATCCTCCTTTAAATTTTTCTCTATCGCCTTACTTCTTTCGTAAGCGATGCGCTGTTCTTGGCTCATTGTACAGCCCATGTTTGAAAATTATTATGCACCACAATGTTTAGATCCCAAAATATCAATTTGTCTCCTCCACCGAAATGATGGGGGATTTTAATCCCAATGTTGACCCCGTCTTCTCACACGACACTCAAATCCAGGGTGAAATATCTACTAAATATCCACTCCCTGAAATATTCAATATCGATATTAACATATATTCACTGTGCAAAGCCAAATCTCGGTCTGGACTTCGTGAAACAGCGAGACAGTGAAAGAAAGATGTTCGGTTCCGCATTCAAAACCTATCTCACTCGGATTTTTTCATAGCGAGGCAATATCGCATCCTTCCACTGTCGCCGGAGAAAAGACATGGAAGTTAAAACAAAATAAACGTATAATCTCGCCTCTTGCTGATGGGTATCATTTGGCAACGAAAAATGTGGTCATGGATGCTTGTATCTACCACCAAGCGGTGTAACAAAGCCTATTTAAATATGCGTCCGTTTCTCGTTCTATTGATCCAGTGCGGATATAGCTATTCTACATCGCCGAGTAACGGGGGTTACTAGCTGACGTCATTCGTTGCACGGGCTTTAATATATTAATCCTATTGTTTTTTTTTTCTAGGGGAAAACTATAAATTGTAGATTGAAAATTTGATTCATAATTATCGAATTAAACGGTATGCAATGTTGGATGTTGTTTTTATCCTACATGTGAAACTGTACTGTTAGTGTTTTTCTGATGTTAATGGAGTAAGCTTCGCCATCGCCTCGCGCATCTTGTTGCAGGGCGGTGGCTACGATCTTCTTCCGTGATACTTTTACAAACGGAAAATGACGCAAAAAACCGCGCGACACACGATTTCACATTTCATATCAGTTTCTAAAGACTATATGGTATAGAAATTTGTAATTTTTATTTTTAATTTTTAATGTTGATGGGATAGGGGACAATTGAACGCCATCTGTTGGCTGAATAAAAATCAGATCGATTTCTTGCCTTATTATGCATCTGTTAATAATTAAATAAGCGTGGCTCAAAAATATGGAGGAAAAAATCAATGCTTAGTATGGAGTATCGTGTTTACTTAAACAAAGCTGTCCCATGATTATTAATTTGAGAATATTCACGTTAATTTCCTTTTTATGTTGAAGTACCCAATATTGCATATTAGACCCCTTATAAAAAGACATGTTTATTTATGACTTAACATCAAAATATTAATTTAAAAAAATTGATATGCTCACCTATATATACGTAAGGCTAAAGGTAATAAACATTTAATATATCCAATGAAAATTCGCATTCAAGGATTTTATACACAATTCCATTGAATGTCCTGTTATAAAACATCTGTTTAAATAACATATTATTCCTTCCGCGTGTACACAATACACATGTGGCTTGTACCTGCCTTTTAGTATATCTATTTTATCATTGTTCGGTATAGAAATAGTAAATATGCAATTAGAAGCAGGTTGCGTATTTTGCCAAAATTTACACGATTTTGCGTGCGTTTTTGAAACTGCGCAGTATGATTAATGTAAATAAACAGAATGAAAATATTGACAGTTTAGAAATGAGTCATAGAAAAAGATATTTCATTTATTTCTTTTTGTTGACATAGTTATTTATTGTAGATGTTAAAATATTTTAACAGCAATGCAAAATGTATTGCCCAAACTGTTTTATCAAGTTACTGAACATAACAAAGCTTACAAAGATAATTTTCAGGAAACATTTAATTTTCTACACAGAAATACACAATGAAATCTTTTGGGTCTTGCGTACATTTATTTCGTCCAAAAATTTTAAATGATAAAACGCTTGATACTGACACAGCAATAAGAATTCGGTAAAATTAAATATATTCCTGTTTTTTTTCTTTTATAGAAGGTTTTAATTATATAACTTTCAACAGGACCGTAAGCATGATACGCGTATTTTAGTTGACATATTTTCACTTTATTCATTTAAACTTCTGTAGGTATTATACCTACACGAATAACCTTGCACTATTCGAATATGTAAAACTATAGTTTAAGTTCTACTTCACATATAAATTATAACACTGATGTATTTCAAAGAAATTACAAGTATATAAATTAATCTTTAAATTATTCATAACAGAATAATAGTCCATGAGTTCCATATGCACGTTTTCATATAACCAGAAGTACTCGTACGTACATACATGTACATAAACTCTGTTGTTTTTTGGTTTTTTTTGGGGGGGGGTTGTGGGCTTTTTTCTTTCTAGGAATACTTACACATTTTAATGCAGAAAGTTAATATTGTTATAGTTTGCGATAATACACATACATGTCAAAGAAGTACAATTGAAATCGAAGGGAAAAATCCAAGATTTCTTCATTGACACTTTATCTATATATATAAAACAAATTTCTTACGGAGATTTATATTCGGAAATATTGTCTAATGACATCTTTTCTCCATTCAGAAGTACTCGTGACACCTCGCACAATTTTTCAACGTTATTATCTGGGTACTTTTCACGTCTTCTGCAATACAAAATACCCGTAGACTTTCTACTTTTGATTATGTATTGAAACATTAAGCGGTAGAGGAGGCGTTTCAAAACAGAAAATCTGGACTTTTTTCATTCTGGGGGATGAACCTAGTGAGTTTGAAAATTTATCATATATGCATGTATGCCCGATAACCACGTGTTATTAAATGAATATATTCCCTTGGATAGCTGAATATATCATTTTTTTCCACAGATATATTTTAAATTTCATAAAAATTCTCTAGCAAGTAAAAATAACCTGTCTAAATGAAAATCTATTTTACATTGTTTTTGACACGTTATGACCTTAAACAAAAGGCCCAAATACCTTGACGATCACCTGAGTACCATGGCCCTTTATTTAGACTGACATGTCAGCCGAGTCTCATGTGGCCATATTGGCCCCGCCCTAGGGCCTGAACCCATGTACCAGGGACCATGACTTTCACAATTTAGATGGAGGACTTCGTGGACATCATAGCCATGCAGTTACTCTTTAGTTTCTCAAATATATACTGGAGAAGAGAAGAAGGTTTTCAAAGATTTAATTCTTTTTATCTATATGGCTATATTGGCCCCTAGGGTCAATTTTGGAAGAGAGCTTCATGGACATCATAACCATGCATTAAGTGTTTTCCTACAAGTGTGAGGGTAGAGAAGAAGATTTTGAAAAATTTGCATTTTTTGTTGCATATTTTGCCCCGCCTATGGCGCCCCGGGGGTGGTAGAGCCACACATTCAGATTCCTCCTACCATAGAGATGCTTCACACCAAAAATGGTAACAATTGGCCTTGTAGTTTTCAAGAAGAAGTTAAAAATGTAAAATTGTTAACGCACGACGGAAGACGCACACTGCACGACGACGGACGAAGACCAACTGCAATAGGTCACCTGAGTCACTCAGGTGACCTAAAAAGTGCATTTAAAATAAAATTAAATACAGAATACTGTACATACTATGTCAATTCGGAATTGAGTCGCAACATGACATACTTAATAGTAAAAAGATGAAATCATATAGCGTTGAATGGAACAGAGGTATGAAATACATGTAGATTACTTAGGATTGTCTGTTTAATCGGGGGGTATAGGTTGTTTGTTGGTTATTTTCACCATTATGTCTGTTGTTCTTACATGTAATTGATATTATATGTCATTGTTTGAATACAGAATAAAGAATAAAAATCTTTTGGTCTTAGAAACAGCTTTACTCACGCCAAAAACCGGGATCATTGATAGTTCTAAAAAAATCAACGATATTTCATAATACAAAGTCTTGAAGTCTGCATCATTCAGTTCAAGGTATATTGCCTTACTCCGCCTTTTACACCCCTCCCCTTCCTCCGACATTTGTTAAAATCCGTGTGATTTGATTTGATACAGTAAGTTAAAAAGTGTGTTTTACAAGGTCGGTGTAATTGTATTGAGGCCCACTGTCATCTTATATTTCCTTATACTGTATCATGAGTTCAAATATCAAAAAGTAAACTTCCCACGTTTCATAAGGAAAATATTTTTGTATGAGTTACTATGTCAGTTTAAAAGAGCAAAATTAGGTTTTTGTTTGAGCACCTTTATCATTATTTCGAATTAGCTGTTCTTTAGGATATGTTCCGACTATTTTTCGAATTCACGACATATTTACCTGTCAGTGAATTACCTTCACTACTGGTATCTTGTTTATTAGTTTTATATTAAAAAAATAATAAATACAAACTTCATGAATATCTGATACATGTAGCAGTGATGCGTATAAAATTTTTGTTTGGGTGGGGAATTTTGTGCTAGTATGGGACAAAAATTAGAATTATATACATATCAGTGTTTATCGAAATTGTAACAGTCGCAAATTCAGCTGAAACATTGAAGATAGAAGGCCTCATCTGCTTGAAAAAAAACCCAATGAATTTACTAAGGAATTCCTTAATCTGCACTCTGCAGTCATATATAGAGTTGGGGGGGGGGGGGGTGGTCATCCTTCTTTCTTTCAATTTTTTCGCAGTAGTTTGGTTTGTCCAACGATGGAATTATCCCATCCCAATTCCCACCGACAATTTGTTATTACATGTAATTTTTGCTAGAATTTCGCACACGTGCAAACACGAATAAGGAACAAAAATAGAAATAATAGTAAACATTGGGTATACATATATATGACTTACTATGACAGTTTCTTGATCCACCGGCCGTGATCTAATCTCTCGGTAACGATCGCTCCTCTCGGGCCCTGGGGTCACATCACACCAAGTCGATCAGGCAGTCGATTTATTGCTCCGTGACATGATCCACCGTAACGCCCGATTCCTTGGACAGATATATATAAAAAATACGTATGAATTAAAAGCGTGGTAAAAAATTATTGCAGAAATACATACTGATAACTTTGTAAATGCCAAATTTACTACAAAAATTATTTTAAAAAAAATACACATGCGCATACATGTATACTGTACTCTGAATTTGGTCCAGGTATATACAGTTTTTGGTGCCATGAAATTCATTGTACATTTGTATTTAATGTAGTCATCACCGGTTTGTTTTTAAATTTTCTTTAATTCTTAAAATTCTCTTTAAAAGTTACATGTAGAAAAATCAATCTTACCTGTAATTATGTGGGATGTTACTGAAAATCTCTGTCAGATCCAAATACCTGCATATTTTATCCTGTATGCCCCGAGTGTTAGATCAAGGTAGTCGATACCTATACAGGTAACATACTTGTTTTGACCATTCAAACCGGAAGTGTGTATTTTTCCAGGACGCAAATTAGCATTATTGCGGAAGTTGGGATTCAGAGGGGTTATAGTAATAACCAAATAAAGAAAAGGAGTACTAAATAAGTCCGAACTAAGAAACAATGTTAATTACAAAATACCCCCCCCCCCCTCCTGTACTTATTGTCTGATTGATTTACCTGTCCATTGTACTAGAAGAGAGTCACAAGTTACTACCGATAGTCGGAATCCACGGCATTTTCCTCCCTTACACTGTTTCGTGGTATATGATCAGTGATACGAAGATATTATATCCTATAGATTCCGACGATGGTATTATTTGTAACATTTAAAATGCAGAATGACATAACAGGTCTGTCAGTAAACTGTTTTATAATATGAAAATACAGAAAAAGATAATTAAAGGGACTTATTAGACACGATTTTAGATCAAAATTTATTTTCTATTTTGTATGTATAAATTGCTTTACTTACGCATTTTGAATGATTGACCAAAATTTGAATGCTAGAAGTCAAGTTATAAGAGAGATACAGAGGTAAGAATTCATTGTTATGTAAACAAAGCTGGAGTCTTATATTTCTTTACAAATAATGTAAAGTATGGAATTACCATTTTTTGACAAAATGACTCGTGACAAACAAGGTAAACTGATTCAATGTACTAGTATTCATTAATTAAATTTAAAATTTTGAACTCTAATCGTGTCTATTGATCAATTTGATTGCTGTTATTAAGAATTACATATATGAACACATAGCAAGTAAAAATGTAGAACCATTTTAACAAGACCTTGGACTTTCAGTATTACGTAGCTATCTATTACTTGCGTCAAAACAAGTTAAAAATGACGCGGTTTCAAGCGAAATATGCACCAATTGCGTAGTCTTAGCTCAAAAGCCAGACAAATCTTGTTGATTTCAAAGAGCCCTGGCTGAGTGGCTAGCAATGAAATACAGATGCTTACGTCATATTGCTATTTGACACAATTACCCAAAGTCCAAGCTCTTGTTTAAATGGTTCTATCTTTATAAAACTACTATTTTGTTTTTCTGTTTGATATTGTTCTTTTACTTTATACTGTATATTTATATAACCTGTCTCCCACCTGTAACCACAACTATTGTAAATTACTGTTAAAGTTATGCTACGGCAATGTATGTAATATATACGCCAATAAACTACTACTAAACTACTACTAAACTTTTATTTCACAATAGTGTTCAGTTCCTTTTGTTGCCAAAATATGGAGAATATTTTATTTTATGATTCTTTCTCACTTTTTAAATGCTGAAAGATTTTATGCTACGTTGTTTTTGTCTTCTAAAATTTGCGTGTAAATTTATTTTTACTGAAATATTTAATTTCCTCATGTCAAAATTGTATAATTTTTGCACAGAACAGTGTCAAATTATCTTCTTTACATATATTAATATAAATTTCCTGTTTTAACAACAACGTTCAAGTTAATTAGGTTTCCTCTTTCCGTCATTAATTGGGTCTTCCCATAAACTAGAGTTATCGTTACTGAAAGAGTTATCTTCCCCCTTATAACAGGTATGCATTACTTCCGGTTATTCGAAGAAGAGTAAGCAGTGCGGAAGTTTACATATACGACGTTAATAACGACATTTATTACAACAAAAACATTTGATAATATTTGAATTACCAAACAGAAAACATCAAAAGTTATCTAGAATTAAATGAAAAATTAAAGTGAACGCATAGAATGCGTTTGATTACAATCATATAACATGTATAACGTGATATGCCTATTTTTTTTATTAATCAGCAAACATTGCGAGTGAAAGACATTTGGATTCTTATTTTTGGGACAAATACTCCTTTTGCTAGAGGATGGATGGTGGTATAGTGATGAACCCATCCTGTTCCGCAAAAATGAAAGATGTTATAAATATTAGAGAGGGCTGGAGTTCATATGGAGAAATGGTGCACATTTTACTAATTTGCATAGCGGCCATATTGTTATCACAATGGCGATTTTCAGTACAATAAAATATATAGAAAGGAATTAGAAAATTCCCTAATTTATAAAAATAATATTTCGGAAATATTTTCTCCTCATTTGGTTTTGTTATTTACTACATCCAGGATCGGAATGTGCTTGTTTTGTTTACATGAGATGCTGAGATGGCGGTTCCTTTTGAATCTGAAAAATCGAAGCGGGGCGTAGTAGGAATATAGTGTGTTTTAGTGATGAAAGACGTCATGAAGGGATTTTGGAATTATTTTTAAAATACTTGCCATTCATATAAGTAAAGTTGTTCCTCATATATTTACAAAGTTTATATTGCAAACTAATTGTGTCTGAAATCTTGACTCAAATAAAAAAAGTCTTGTTGGTTCCTTTTTACTTTCAAATTAGCATTTTTTCAGTAAGCTATCGGACTTGCAACTAGAAATTTAGACTTTATATTGAATCATTTCTGCATATTTCTATAAGAATTATCATTATAAATTGAATGTGATTTTTCAGGTTATAATTCTATTTAGTTCCAAGCTGATTTTTTTCAACTGTTTATTTATTTATTTACTCATTTTAGCCAGTATAGTCCTATTTTTAGATAATCTAATGGTTGAATAGGGAGGCATTTAAAGTGAATTTGAAGTGTGAATCACTGATTTTGGTGACAAAAACATACACAGATAATCTATGCATTGCCTTAACACGTGTTCTCATTCAAAAAAATGCAAGTTTTGACGTAATAACACCAATTTCATACATAAAAGTATGTAATTTTCATTCGTAAGGGAGATAATATTACAAACATGAATGTTAATGAGAACAGTGTCACGTGGATTTTAGCTCATGAATAAAGTGTACGTGATTTCTCCATATGTGAAAAGCGGACTTTTTTTCCCTAGAAATCAAATATAGAAATATAAATTCCTAACGAACTGTCCCTGTCCTTTTTCTGAGGACAACGCAAAAACAATACAGGGGAAGTACGCATATATAAAATTCTGATTAAATTCAAAGATACATGTACGAGACCCCCCCCCCTTCCCCCGCCAACTTCACGTACTGGGATTTTGGGAATTTATGATGTGATTAATTTAATATTTTAATTGTATTTCGTCATGATTTTCGATCGGTCTGCTCTCCTCCCACCCACAAACTGTTTCCGCTAGTCTGTTGAGATGCATTCGTTTGAAATGTTATGCTTTCATGAAAAAAAAAAATACACACGCAGTGGGTATACTAATCGTATCTACCCAGACACCGACGGTCATCAATTCAGGCAGCTGTACCTGTCATGCAGGATGTTTAATCAATGACAACCTTTTTTATTTCTTAACAAAACAGATTCGTTGTATAATATCTATACTACTATATTAAAATAATAGACTCGAATTTTTGGGCTTTAATACCCAAGAATCGGAAGAGTACTGTCTTTTGTTTTATATATTTTGAACATAATTGGTACTTGAAGATTACCAATTTGTTCTTATTTTTTCTCAATCAAGCTTCGCTAATTAATAATCAACGAAAATTCCTCAAATAAATCCGGAAATCATCTGAATTTTTTGGATTCTACAATCTTGCGCATGCGCATTGCATTCACGTTAAGTCACGGGAGGCTCTTTATTTTATGTTTCCACAATATCACATTTGCATGAATAAAGCAAGAAACGATCAAACAAATGCGTGTAAATTTTCATTAGAAATTTTTTTCTGTTCATCAAAGAAAATACGGGAGATGACTCTGATACAGTGCATTTTCTATGAAAAAAAATCCCGAGAGTTTCGAATGTCTACATGGTCAACATGGTGTGTAAGAAACGTTGTTGAAAAAATGTTGAATTCTGCAATTATAGAATTAAACTTTTCGA
Source organism: Magallana ariakensis (assembly GCA_020458035.1). Lineage (NCBI taxonomy): Eukaryota > Metazoa > Mollusca > Bivalvia > Ostreida > Ostreidae > Magallana > Magallana ariakensis. The sequence continues at coordinate 56,040,653 of CM035814.1, read as the reverse complement.
AGAAAGGTATTTACAGCTTCAAAATGGTTTGTTATGAACAATTTGACTGTTATTTTCAATGTAACTTTATCAATTTTCTCCAAAATCGTTTTAGAGCGAATCTGCAATTTTCTGCTACATTACGGGTATATGGGAGGCATTTTAACTGTGGTGAATTAAGGCCTTTCCCGAGACACACTTAGATAATTCCAACTCAGCAGAGTGTAGTGAAATTAAGAGCATTATTGTAGGCTTAAAGCTTGGTAATGCAAATGTCAACAATATACGGTGTGTCGATGTATCTATTTCGTAAATTATGTCCGATATCATATGCAATGTCAACCCGTGCACGCACGGGTCAAAGTCTAGTAGATATTATAGAGTTAAGAGGAATGACAGCGTTGAAATTAGAGCGCAGTGCTTTATAATATAGATTTCATCGAAATTAGAATTTGTTTTCGGTTTAAAATAATAGATCCTTTTTTTCAAGCCTTTGATGAGATGCTTAAACACATTTTTTGTGTATGTTTGTTTGTTCGTTTTACTTTTAGTACCTTTATTACTTTTATCATTTATCTCAGCGCCCTTTATATAATTGAATTGTACTTTATATACGTACCATTGTCATGTTTAAAAGTTTTGAATTTACTGGGTGGGTGTAAATACAAAATTTACAACAAGACAGTTGTCATGTTGTAAATTTTGTATTTACACCCACCCAGTAAATTCAAAATTTACAACATGACACCATCTATAGCAAACAGCATGTTAGGGAATAAACATTTCATGAAAACTTATGAATGGAATGAACTATATAAATATAAACGTGAATGTTGACGATCAAAATCGCAACGCAACTTTAAATGAAAACAGGATTGCATGTCACGTGCGAAAAATTACGCAAAAGCTAGGTTGGAAATGTTTTTATCCATTATCTCTTTAACCATAATAATGAAATTGAAATTAGTCTTTAATTAATCTATTAGTAAATAAAAGCCATCACGAGGAAGTAAAGTAACGTCCGCCAATGATCAGTACAGATACGTAGGTATAATGCATATCTTTGTACCTCGACCTACTGATAGAATGAAACTTTCTCTTTAGAGACGTGGACAGACAAAACCATCCATGTCTGTATGACTGCTTTGCAAGTCCACTTCTCTTGATAATAAAATGTACGTCATGTACATGTATCAGCTGCGCTCTTCTGAAACCACGCACTTCACCGCCATGCAGCAACTGCATTATTTATTGCATGGTAGATGGCAGGCGCGTAGCATCATTTAGGCCAAGCGGGGGGGGGGGGGCTCCCCCCTCCCCCAACTTCTTCTTGCAGCAGATATTTTTCATAAAATTACATATAAAGAAGTGAATAAACATGAAGTTGCCCCACCACTTTTTTGGGGATCAAGTAAAAAAATTGTGAATCTGTGAAAAGAAGGAAATGAATAGTGAGTCCCTACCATCCACTTTCGAAAACCATGGTACGAGCGTGGATGGTACAATTAAACGCGCTCGTCAAATCTCCCTACTGTTTTTTTTTTTAGTATCAGCATCTTTAATTGCACAATCGTTTTTTTACAATGACAATTTAAATCAATAACCGATTAAACAAGACAAAAAAAGTTTATTTCAACCATTTGTTAATACAGGTTACCTGCTCTAATGGGGAGATAACTCTTGTTACGAACGATAACTCCAGGTTATGAAAATCCCGAATTGAGCTTGTAAAAATTATGAAATCATCTTCAGGCTTGTTGTTTAAAAGGAAGTTTAAACTGATTTATTATTTATTAGATAAATGTATAGTTTAACAAAGATGTTGCTATTTTTTTTTGTACTCTTTGGGTACTTGTATTTATGTGCGTAACTAGTTACTTTAAAAAAAAAAGTATTCGTAATTAATCTAGAAATGAGTTTACTAACTTTCTGTATTGTTTAACTTTAAACATTTATGCATATTTCATCTTGTATGTGAAAGGTGGACGAGAATTAATTTATTTGCACTATTCGTGGCCATTAATATCTTTGAAATGAAGGAGGGGGTGTTTTCAAGGACATTCAATGTAAATAACTGACTTTCTATGATTTTTTAAATTATTGTTGAATGTATAACATTGATTCAATTTGATATTCGTACTTGGAATTTACAAATTTTATCTTGCTTGAAATACAGGCATATAACCAATTGCAAGTTATCTTCTTATGATATTAAACTATGCGCATTGCAAAGGAATTCAAGACTTAAAGGTATATATGGGGTTTTAAATGAAAATTTCAAAAGAAAGAAATGTTTTTCTTTTTCCGTTAAGCTACAAGAGTTATCAACTTTCTGCAAGTTATACAGTTTAAATCAAACGCATTTAAAAGTATTTAATATAAATTCGAATTTATTTATTTTTTGAGCGGGACGGGCCGGTCAATAAACGCCGAACTTTGAAATATTCATTAGCACGTGATGTGCAAATTTTAGAATGTACACAAGAGGTCGATGCGGAAACGGTACGTTGGCAGTGGAATAACGCGTTCGAAGAGAAAAGAAAGAAAGAAACGGTTGAACAGAAAACGTTGTAAAATGAGAATGATCAATCTATATTGAAGATCAATTTGAGTGGTGTAAACGTGTTAGAAACTTCATGTTTAACTATGGGCTTGCCGGTTTCGTGAATGTTTATTACTCTCAAACCATATCGATGGTACATGAGTTACAAAAAAAAAAACCAAAAACCAAAAAACCAACTATATTTACAAATGTACAAATGCAGGATCAAGTTAGGAAGAGTACAGGAATTAAATAAATCGAACTAATATTTTTTTAACAAATATGGATAATTTTTTTAATGAATCGATATCTATAGTATTCATAAGTTTCCTTAATTTATAAGACATAGTGTTAAGGGTTTCTTGCTATAGACAGGTGGGTCACACAGCGGCGTGTTTTCTTTGTTTAATAAGATGTTTACTCATTTATAAAGGAAAAGAGGTTATGTGTATGGTACGATATTCATTGTCTGAATATGATAAAACTTGTATAGCTATCACTCGAAAACTCAAAATCTATAAATTGTATATGTTTTGAGTCGAGGGCCCCAGACGGGATAATTTTGACGTTCTATTATGATAATACATGTTGTCAATGTATGAAAATAATGGTCAATAGCTCGATTTTCTTCGACACCGATACGCAACCATCCTCCTAAAATGCAAATGCCAATATCTGATATTTTTTTCTGTTAACAGCACACAAACCTGTTATATGAATTCAAACAGTATAATTCTTTATCATTATTTATTAATTTCTGCTATTTAAATAAAGATTAAGCAAATAATTACCCTAAAATAGAGTGGTCTGTTTTATTTTCTGTTACTAAAATTTTCAAAATTTTGTCAGCATAATTAGTTATATGAAAAAGAAGTTTCTAGAAAATTCTGTACGTTTTTGATTAATATTAACGAGGTACTATCCATAATTTGAAAATGAATAACGGCTATTTACCTATGAATATTCATAAACGATTAATGTTTGAGGCTGGTGCGTAATTCAGAGAATCAGCTTGCAGAACGAGGTAATGCAACAGGTTTGTTTACAGTTGTTTGAATTCATTTAAACAGGACTATGTGCTTTTAACAGAAAAAAAAATCAGATATTGTCATCTGCATTTTATTAGGATGGTTGCGCTTCGATGGCGATGACAATCGATGAGAGCTCTTTTGCAATTGACCATTATTTTTATTCATTTGACAACATATATATATATATATATATATATATATATATATATATATATATATATATATATATATATATAAAGCCTTGGTACAGCAAAAAATACTTAAATAAATAAAACAGAATGCGACAGTCCAAATTAAATAAATTGTTTACTATTAGCGCTTTCAGCCATGTCGGCTCTTCAGACAGTTATACAAAATTAAAAACGTTGTTCGTAACGTTGTCAATGACGTCGTGTTTTTTTTAAAAAAAAAAACTATATATATATAGTTAAAAAAGTTATAAAATAGAACGTCAAAACTATCCCTTCTGGTGCTCCTCGACTCAGTGATAGCTATGGCACGCCAAATTCACAAAAATGAGCTAATCATACTTTCACAGTCGATAAACTAGATTTAACGGTTGTAAACTATAGTTTACGGACAGAAAACTATAGTTAACGACGATAATCTATATTTTACATCTGTAAACAATAGTTAACGCGATAAACTATGTTTCAGAAGTGTAAAACTATTATAATTAACACTGAAAACAACCATTTGCGATTGCAAAACATAGTTTATCTGATAAATATAGTATCACGATTGTGAAACTATGATTAACAACTCTAAACTATAGTTAACGAATGTAAATTATAGTTTACAGATGTGAATCTATATTTATCAGCAAAATCTATCGTTAACGTTATTTGCAGACAGATAAACTTAGATTATCATTCGTAAACTATATTTTACAACCGTTAAATATGGTTTTGCAAATGAAAACTATAGTTAACGGATCGTTAATTAAAGTTAACGAATCGTTAACTATAGTAAACGGTTCGTAAACTATAGTTAACAATAAACTATTGTTAACTATAGTTTAACGTCCGTAAACTATAGTTAACAGTCGATAAACCTTAGGCTAGTTTATCATCTGTGAAACTTTATTTAACGCCGTTAATCTATATTTCACATCTGTAAACCATAGTTAACGCGATCATCTATGTTTCAGAAGTTTAAAACTATAATTAACACAGAAAACAACCATTTGCGATTGCAAAACATAATTTATCTGATAAATATAGTTTCACGATTGTGAAACTATGATTAACAACTCTAAACTTTAGTTAACGAAAGTAAATTATAGTTTACAGATGTGAATCTATATTATCAGCAAAATCTATCGTTAACGTTATTTGCAGACAGATAAACTTAGATTATCATTCGTTAACTATAGTTTACAACCGTTAAATATAGTTTTACAGATGAAAACTATAGTTAACGAATCGTAAACTGTAGTTTGCGGTTCGTAAACTATAGTTAGCAGTCGATAAACCTTTATCAAGTGTGAAACTATGTTTAGCTCAATTTTGTGAATTTGGCGTGCCATAGATAGCTATACACGTTCTATCATATTCAGACAATTGAATATTGTACCATACACATAAGCTTCTTTTCCTTTATGAGTAAATATTTTAATAAACAAAGAAAACACACCTCTGTGTGACCCACCTGTCTCTAGCAAGACGCCGGCAGGCTCATAGTTAAACATGAAGTTTCTAACAGGAGTCCACCGCTCAAAGTGGTCTCCACTATAGATTCTCATTTTCAAGTTCAAGTTCTTTATTCCAAGAGACAAATATCTCATAGATTATAAATGTGAACATACATATTAAATACAATAGGATAGCGATATACAAAGTGTAGATAATCAATTTTGATAATTCAAATCAAGAGTTCGATGCTTGGTTGCATAATATAAATATTTTCCTAAATTACACAGTTCTTTAGTATTTGAGGTACATGTAGATAGAAGCTATATAACTTTATAGACACTTGGTTTTCGGGAGTAGTTACGTATTTTTTAATATACTTTTCTCCTAAATTACGAAGTGATGGGCAAATAAGTAAAAAATGGAATTCATCTTCAATCTCATTTAAGTTACAAAGTCACATTTTCGACAATCACGTGTTAAATTATCATACCTCCCTGTTTCAATCTTTAAGTCATGTGAAGACAACCGTAAGCGTGTAATTAATTAACGATATTTTACATGAATTGATTTCTTTAGATAGACTTGTACACAAAAGTAATCAACAACATGTTTATACAATATACATTTTGATGCATTGCTTATATCGTTAACAACTTTTTGTTTAAAGACATCACACATTCTATCATATATAATAACTAAAATAGCAGATTCTTTCATAGTACTGTGATATAAATTGGCCAAGCCTAAGGTGCACAATTCTTTCCTTATATTTGAAATCCATGTGTCATTATTTTTCACCATGTCTTCGTAGGATGCTTTTAAAATACAGTTTTTACTGTTTCTTAATTTCAACCAGTATTGAATTTTTTTTTTGTTTCCTTAATATTCTAGCGGAAATCTACTTAATTCATAATATACTGCATTGTTGTAATCTGGCGCCCAAAACCCTCTTACAAAAATTTATATGCACTTTTTCTACATCTTGGCCTTTATGGTATCCCCAAATTTCAGCAACATAGCTTAGCACACTTTTTACATAGGTATCAAAAACATTTAATTGAGTTTCAATATTTAAAATTAAAATCTTTCATTTTATAGATCTGCTGAACATTGATTTGTTTCCCTGTGCTGCACAGTGCTTTTGTGTGGATAAAAATTTACCATTGTAATTAAACAACATACCAAGATAGTTAAATTGATTCACTACTTCTACGTATTTGCTATTGTATTCCCATTTTTCATCATCTTTAATACGTTTTCCGTTTCTAAAAATTACAATTTTGGTCTTTTGTACATTAACAGATACATGTAAGTTCCATTCATCAGTATATTTGTGCATTGTGTTCAGCATATCCTGAAGACAACGTTTCCAGAGGTCGTGAGTTCAAGCCCCGGCCGGGGCGAAGGTGGGGCTCCAATATAGTGAATTTCCCCTGTGCTTTATATATATACTTTTACATCTTCATACACTTATATGTGTTACATATGTGTTACATATATGTTACAAATATGTGAAAAATTCTGACCCTAATATTGTCCGTAATACTTGTGTGAAAAATTCTAACTTTTAGTTTGAAAATACCGTTTCTCAAGCCGGGTTCTTTAAATCGTGTTCGAACTTTGAATATTCCATATTATTATGAAACATGGTAAGGAGTTTCCAGATGAGAATACACGGGAGGACTACGAGGACGACAGCACCTGACACACTGGCCCCAATAATCAGCGGATCTGGCGGGTTAGGGGGACACTCTGATGACGAAGAACAGTCATATACAAAGGTATTGTACTAGTTGTTTCATTAATATTCGTGGGGTTCAATTTTCGTGAAATAAATTAAAATGACAATTTCATGCTTAGGATACTTAAATCTGTGGTCAATGATTCAATTACAATAAAAACAATTCAATCTTTTTTAGTTTATCAAGTACAATATATCTTATTTGATATGGCATATCAATGAACATTTAATTTCGTGGATCAACTCAACAACGAAATCCACGAAAATTGATATTTAACGAATATTGGTTAAATCACAGTAAGTGGTTAGACATTGAACTGTTTTATATAAGAGAAAACCCAACTTATGTAACTGAAGTAATTTTTTTACTACCTGAATGTAAATTTATATTGTAGAACCACGATTACATTGCAAATACCTTCAGTTCAAAGGGCGACCCATTTGTACATAATATAATATTGTTTATTAAATTAAATTAAAGGTCGACCTCACCTCTCATTGATTTGATTTTTATGGTCTGTTCCTTTTCAGAATCGTCTGTAAATAGGTAGAAAATTTGACGTATTGAGTACTTTTATATGTAGGAAAACATAAGTGTAAATTAAGTGACATCTAAAAACATTAAACCATAATTACAATTATACAGAAACGTGGATATTCTATATTACTGGCTCGACAATATTTTACTATGCTTAATCAAATGTTATAAACTGCATTTTAAAAATTTTTTTGCAGGGTTCCATCAAACTAGTTTAAATACTCCCGCACTGCCATGTTCCTTCAACTGCTTTAAAATCAGTGTTAAGAATCAAGTCAAGAACTACAGTGAGACGAACCATTAAAACTGAAATTTTCACACCATGAAATTCCCAAAAATCTCAACTCAAGAAAAAGAAGTGAACAGTCCAGAGAAGCTCTGTAAAACGTCTTCCAAAGTAGGTAGTATAAAGCTATATCTTCAGGGAATTCATTTTGCTCCTAACAAGTGATATTTTTATAATTGTGCATGTTTTCATAGTACCGGTATAATGATATATAATTAAAACTGAGACAAACAAACAATGAAATTTAATATCAGAAAAAGATTTCTGTACTATGAAGTATAAACGTATCCAATAACGAACTTACCGTATATCCGGTAATTTTCGCGATGATCTTATTTTCGCGATCTCTTTTAAATCGCAAATAATTGAATACGCAGAAATTATATACCGTATCATTTTCTATAAGAAATTTTTTTAAATCGCAAAAAATGACTGACGCAAATTAAAAATGTAACATATTTTCCCCAGTTTCGCAAATTTTGTGACACGCGAAAAAACCCGGATGTACAGTATTTTGAACAAGACGATATGTTCAGTATTGTAAAAGTAATCATGTCTTTTAAATTAGTATTTATCACTGAAAGGCAAAGTTGCTACAACTCTGTTTTTTTCTATAATTAAAAAAGGTTAATTTTAATTTTATACCATAAACATCTTAAACATGAATATTGTTTTAAAAATGCCATTATGATAACATTACAGTATCGCTAGGAAATTCTTTCATAGTTATTGAACTTGCAAGATTTTTTACACGCGATTTCAAACAGGTTGTTCTATGCACGTTTTAACATCGGCAGTGGACAGCTTAAACCATATCACTTCATACGCCCTCAAAGATAAAAAAGAAAACCTTAAATGTACTAGTTCAAACTTGTTGACACTCTTAATCATTTATAGATATTCAGTGGTTAAAATAGCGATCGTCTCAAAGCCTCAAAGCCCGTGACTTCTGTAACAGTATTTAATTTGTGTTTAATCAATTAATTCTCCATCTTAATGTCCCTAAACATATTATCATTAGTATCTTTAGAATACAGACAGTGAATGAATATCAAATAAAACTTTCCTTTATTATTGATCATCGATAAGTCTTCTTGGTAGATTATTTGGCTTTATTCTGGTAAGTTATATACATCTGTTTGTATTTCCTCTTCAAGTCAAACATAAATATTTTTTTGACTTACACTATTAGTAATTAACTCCGGTCGATAAGGAAATTCCCTGGTCTGCTGCCACAGGAAGGTTCGGCATCTGATTTTGATATTAACCGTATGTATATTTTCTTTATTAGGGAATAGGTCATTTATATAAACGGTATTTTTAATAGTTGTGTAACTTAAGTAACAAGTAAAAAATTATTTGGGGTTTGAAATATTTACATTTTCCAGTGTCTCTGTCTGTGGTAACACTACGAATCCATTTTGTACTATACAGACCAATAAATTCAAATGACGTATTGTTGGGGCGCCAGCGTTTTTAATCGTACAATTGATGAAAATTGTATAAATATAAGTAATAAAGAACCATTCTTTGAATATTATAGGGTAATAATTTCGGTCGGGGCGTGATCAAATCTATCATTACGCCCTTCGGGCTTTATTGGATTTGATCACGCCCCGACCAAAATTATCACCTCATTTTACTGAGTACTATATATGAATTAAAAGTAAATTTGCATGTAGAAATATGTTTTATGCCTTTAAAAAATATAACACATTTTTTGTTTTACCCGTAAATGTAAAGTAGGTCATAGACTGTCGTGTTAGGCGCGTTTTTATCTAGACTATTTTCTGTTCTTTTCATTCTTTTCAAAACAACTAGATGATACCCCGCGCAAGCGCGGGGTTTAACAATAATTCACATATTATATTATATTCACATATTATATTATAATACAATGCTTAATATGTTGAACCATGTTTTTTTGTTCATGTTTCTATGTATTGTGTCCGAAATTTTTCTTAATTGCTTTTCTTAAAATATTCTATAAAATTGAAATAAAAAAGCAACTGCGTGGCTGAAAATTTAGAGGAGAGGACAGGGATGAAAATCTAAGCTGAAATGGGGTATATACACATGAACATGTACATGGCCTTAATTCTTTTTGTTGCAGCTGATTGGAAAAAAATAGACTATTATCTTATTTCAAACCAGAGTGTGGGTGTATAGAGCGTGGTATCTCTTTTTAGAACTTTGTTCTTTATGTCAAATTTCACTCATTATTGCCCAAAATAAGAAACTTAGATAAAACACTGTCAACAAATTAATTTTGAGGTTTACTACCAATCTGTCGTGGTATAAAAAACGTATATATTATTTAAAAACGTATACGCACTTTTCGCCATAGTGTTAATTAGTCAACCCCATTTTTTGGCATCCCGTTCTGTAAATTCTTTCCATCAAAAATAAAATCGCGTCTATTGGCCCATTTTATATATTAACTTTTTTGTATTAACCAGATGTCCGATCTGCCCACAAAGCATGGTGACTCATCCTACATTCTCCAACATGACGTTAATTAGCCAAACCGCGTTCTTGGTTACCCCGTTCTGGAAAGTTCTATTCATCAAAACAAAAATCGCACATTCAAGAAACGAATTGGCTCATTTTATTTATTCAACATGTGTCAAATCTCAATTCTTATGTATACCCGAAATAGGTTCCCAGGATATATATTCACTCTTTACATAATCATTCAATATTATTTAATTGTAAGTATATTTTTTTATGCAAACTCCCACTGACTTGGATCCGCCAAAGCGTGTCCACCACCTTACTCACATATTTGCTATTTCGGGCTGGTTTATCGAAAATGAAAGTAGGTTTTTAATTTATCTTACAATAATTACTTATCAGGTAAAATTCAATTATAGCTTACGGACATCAACCCACACATGTTGAAATGCCAAAGGTGTGAGCAGTTACTCGGGTGCAGGCATTTCGAAGTTTATTGGCAAAATGCCTTAATTTATAAGTATAGATGTATTGGATTCGGTATACGGGACATACAAAAGTCCTGAATGACATGAAGTTTAATATAAATGATATATATTTCAATTTCTATGTTCTGCGTCAAATAAAATGACTTTGTGTGTATATTTATTATATTTCCATGTGAAATGTAGTAGAAAAATATAATGAAACGATATCCATATCAATTATTTACGCAAAAATATAAAAGACCTGAATTATTAAATAACCATGATTATCTTCGTAAACTGAAGTGTAGATAAGATTTATAATTCCATTTAGAAAAAAAAAATTATCTTTTGAATTGTGCAGTTTCTACCGAATGAGCATGATCTTACCTGTACCTTTAAAATAATCCCTTACTATTTTATTATGTGGTCCCTTAAAATCATATTAACTAATGCATTAAGTTTTAATTCAATACAATGCAACAAAAAAAAATATCAAAATGGTTTGAAATACATAATCTTCAAGAGAATAAGGATGAGTTGAACTTTGTATTAGAATATGTGTTCTCCATTACTTCATACTATGGCAATGGTCATACGAGAGAGAGAGAGAGAGAGAGAGAGAGAGAGAGAGAGAGAGAGAGAGAGAGAGAGAGAGAGAGAGAGAGAGAGAGATATTGTAACACTTTTCACATACATGTATTAGTATTACAAACTCAAGGTACTTCAATTTTTTATTTGTAAAATGTTAACAAAAAATCTGAAATTCATTTCTGTTTTAATATTTTTTTCTTATTATCCTTCAGGTTAAATGTCTAAGAAACGAACATAATCGCCAGTACTAATGCACGGTCCTGAGAGGATGTCTAATTTTCTGAATGTTATATTTCTTTCTTTGATACTGATCCACAATGCCGAAACTGCCGATAGGGTAGACATAGAAAATCTTTACAATAACCTAATACTAGGCGGAACAACCCCGGAACTTCTTCAGAATATCCGACCGTCCGTGCACACCAAAGTAACGGGCTCCCTGAGTCTTCTGTCCATCAGTGGTTTGGATGAAATATCTGGGACATTTTCAGTGATGGTCACCCTAACTTTGCTTTGGAATGACGACAGACTCACCTGGGATCCTTTGAAATACAAAGATCTCAAAAGCCTTCTTGTTCCTAAATCAAAGATATGGACGCCGTCAATAATAATGAGGAATTCTGCGACGAAAGTGAAAACTTTGGGCTTGGAAAATAACGTAGTCACAATTCATTATGACGGAAACGTGCACCTAAATATCGGGGACTTTTTGGAAACTATCTGCAGCTTTGATGTTACACATTTCCCGTTCGATCGTCAAACCTGTGATTTGCTCTTTATTCCTTGGATCTATTCGAACGATTCCGTTGGATTTGAGCAGAGAGCAAAGGACATTGATCTGAGTTTATTCTCTCACAATGGAATGTGGGAAATTAAGGACACCAAAGCGGATGTACAGTACATCGTACCTTCATCAGTTCCTCAGCGAGAGGTGTACGCAGAACTCAAATACTCCATTGAACTGGAAAGACGATATTCGTACTTTGTTTTAACAATCTTCACCCCAGTAACAATGCTACTCTTTCTGAATTCCGCCGTTTTCATTTTACCCATAGAAAGCGGTGAACGTATAGGGTACTCAATCACGTGTCTGCTGTCATTGGCTGTGTTTTTGACCTTGACCTCGGAAGTGTTACCAAAGACGTCAGATCCGTTGTCCATGCTGTCTTGTTTTCTCATGCTTCTAGTAATGACCTCCGCCGGAATATGTCTGCTGACGATAATTACCGTTTGGTTGCATTACAAAGATGATAAATCTCCAATGCCGATGTATCTAAAGAAATTCACCTATTGCTTGTTGTGTAGAGGACACAAAACCCGGGACGCGAATGGTCGTAGCAAGAGTTCCGTATGTAGAGAAACACCAGTTGAAAATATAAGTCAACACTCTGAAATCAAAGGATCGAAAAAGTCCCGATGTAACAAAATAATTTCTGTGAAGCAAATGAACGAGCCAAACATCGGAGATGAGGAGAAGTTTTTCGAGAGCCAAAATAACGAAAAACAGTATGCAGATATCACATGGAAGATGTTTGCTGAACTGTTTAATTTCTTGAGTCTCGTTTTCACGCTTTGTATTACTGGAACTTTGGGTTCTCTATATGTGTTGATTGCAAGAGGAAATCTCTTTTTTGCGTAGATCAACAGATCTAAACAGATACCCACGCACGCATGTTTAAGTTAGATACCTATACAAGTAATTTGAAAAATTAAAGAACGAACTACAACTGCTGAAATCCTGATATAGACGACATGTATTTGCTACATGTATAACTTATCTAAGACAGTATTTTGTTTTCTTATAAAACCGAATGAATATTTAAGAAATAAGGAATCATTCTTTGAGTTTTAAGAGACGATCAAATCCAACAAAACCCGAGGGGCTTTATAATAGATTTGAACGTACCGACCGTAATGATTACCTCATAAAACTCAAAGAATGATTCCTTATGTACATGTATTCATGTAAATTTCAGCAATTGTACGATTAAAGAATTAACTTATTGATATTTTTTTTTATTTTTTACAAAATTTCACTTCGTATAATTACTTGTACATGGAAACCCCGCTATAATGTGCCCCCACTGTACGTTATTGTGCCCCAACTGTACGTTATTGTGCCCCAACTGTACGTTATTTGACACACGTATCACACGTGTATCGTACAGTAAAAAGAAATCTCGAAGATGTGCATTTCCAACTCATAAATAAGATAAACTATTTCAGTTAAACGCTTTGAACAGTTTTTTAAAGCAAGAATTATTTATTTACCGATATAATTCTTGAGTTGGACAACAACAGGTTGGAAAGCTGAGAATGTTGTTGACAGGTAAATGGGAATTTACAGGACAATGTTAAAAGATTTCAGAAAAGATTAATTTTATGATGTTATATTTTTAAATTGAAGGGAAAATTACGGAAAAAACTTCACATGTTAATAAATACAAAGAAAACAAAGAATTACAACTAAAGTGATGATGTTCATTTAAGGGGCCCATATAAAAGGAAATTTTTAACGGCTAAATCTGTGTACTATGTCTGTGATGAGTTGCAGTCTTTTGGGAAAGAGCTGGCATCTTTTAAGCATTTATCAAGAAGAAAAGACGTTTGTTCCGTTTTAGACAAGAACTTCATTTTCACCGTACAAGTTTTGTTTCCAATTTCATAAATGGGAATATCGGTCAGTGCTTCATGTTTTTGAATACCATCTTGATAGTTGCGTCATGCATGGTATGGGACACCTCCATATTGTGACGTTCTTCTTATCGAAATAAACAATCAAATCAAGTATGATTTCATAATTTTTTCTTTCCCAAAATTGTTACCTAATCGCTTAGCGCAATGGATTAGAGCATTAACAACGAATCTGTAAATCATGAGTTCGAATCCCGCAGGGGCTTTTTATTCATAAAATAGTTTTTACCTTTCTAAAAGTTTTTAAAACATTTTTTTGTCAAATATTGTTAGACTTGAAAATTGTACACGTTGAAAGTATCTTAATAATAATGTACTTTTATCTATATTAATATAGATAGGTGTCCCATACCACCTTGAACAAGCATATGTCGAGCCCTCTTCGTCAACTTTAAAACCTAAGCAATCTATTATGTACTCTAAGCTGCTAATGGATCTCAAGACCATGTATAGCTATAATATAGTACAGTGCCAGTCACCGATTGATTGGAGAAGATTAAGCACTTTCTAGGTGAGAAGAATTTTGAATTTTGTAAATCGCATTTTTGAATGATCTCCTTATGAGTTGTCGGGCGAGAAGTTCCAGTGATCATTCTCTGCTTCAGAAGACCAGTCAAACTTTTATTTGCAGTTTTGAAAGCTTTTTCGTTTACTATGCATATATGTCGATATTCCTACTGATGTCGGATAAATGGGCAATTGGTTTTTGGAACGCAGTTCGCTATTCGCAATTCAAAAGTAAACTGCATTCTAGAACGCAGTTCGCAGTTCATAATTTATTTTTCATATTTTGGGCCTGAAATTTTTAGGGTCATCTACTAGTGGTAAACCACTACCACTGTTAAATATATTGATGTGTCCATCACTAATTTTTAAGATATGGGGCCCTAAAGACGGTCCAGTAGTCCGAAGGTTCATTAGTCCAAAGGTCCAGTAGTCCATTAGTCCGAAGGTCCAGTAGTCCGAAGGCCCACTAGTTCGAAGGTTTATTAGTTTGAATGCATCAAATGCGATTTGAGAAATCTTTTCGGAACAATTTGCATCCAGCAATTTCTCGGGTAAGAATTCGTCCTTCGTTTTGTGTCCATGTTATATTTTGTCCCCTGCTTTTACTCTAAATGGGGGATATAAATTTAGCTTTGTCCGTTCGTTCGTCTGTGTGTCATTCTGTTTGTGCATTTCCAGATATCATAAATTATAAATTCTTATTGCTATTCTTATTCTTATTCTTAAGCATGATTTCTATTTAATAACTTGATGTTTTATGTAAAAAGAATGTTATATAATTTTTTGAAACCTTATTTCAAAATAGGAGATGCCTTTTCGATGACTCCATCTTTGTTATCCGCAAATTAATCCGCATAAATAAACAATCCTTAACGTTAAACACATTCATTTTAGGTCTTAAACTAGAATTTCATCTTCAACATTCAAAATGTAAACAAAAGCTTTGTTTACATAGCAAAGAATTGTAAGTTCTGTAACTCGCTTATAACTCAACGAATGACACTCAAGTTTTGGTTGCCTACTAAAAATGTCTTACTAAAGCATAGTAAACATTAAAATCGAAAAAATAATTTTTGACCAAAATCGTGACCATGCCCCTTTAAACATCGGGCTCGAAATCAACGAGGGCCCCTACCCTGGGGGCTGAAATCTTCAGGGTCATCTACTTGTGGTATACCACTACCACTGTGAAAATATGGTGCAGTGGTTATCTCTAGTTTTTGAGATTCATGCCCCCACTTATAGTTATAGAACACTATTCATTATAATTAGGTTTTAAACATCGGGCTCAAAAACATTGATGGCTCTTACCCTGGACGCTGAAATTTTCAGGGTCATCCACTTGTGGTTTACCAATACCACTACCACTTTGAAAATATAGTAATATGGTCATCGATATTTTTTTAGATTCGGGCCCCACTCATAAAACACTATTCGCAATTCAAAAGTGAATTACGTTCTAAGACGTCGACGTAACACGTTTGTTTGCGTATTAACTTTTTAAGAGAAATAAATGTATGTACCAGCTAGTAAGAATCTTTACACCCCACTTGGTATTTTGTTTTGTAGCCGTTGTTCATGTGATATTTTGAATTTCTTTGATCTCATCCAAAATTTTTTAAAATTGTTGGCGTTTCTGTGGCTGATACATGTAATCTGAGATCCGTCGATTTAATCCAATCGGCAATTTTTTAAATGTATTTTGGCTTGAATTTTATCAATGTTTAAAAGGTCAATTTCGAATAGAAAAATGTCAAAATCTGAACCAAACGCTGCTTCTTATTTAAAATCTGGCAAAAGGGCTTCATAATTATCCCCAACAAATATTTTAAATCTCTTATATTATCATGCATCTCTGATATCATACCTGTTAACCTTTCAAAGCTGCTATGTGGGAGAATCCCCCCCCCCTTACCAACTTGGCTAAGGGGGAGATTTTGCGCAAACGCGTTTTTTCACGTGAAATGCAAATATTCATAATATATATGTTTTATACCTTATTTTAAAATTGTAATGCATTTGCAATCATTTTAAATTTTATTATTTCTATGACTGCCAGTTTGCAATTACAACTTGTGTTGCAGTGTTCAGAAAATTAACCATAATTTTGTTTGCATGGTACAATACAAGGAGCAAATTAATGGTATCACTTTTTAAATTAAGTCTTGTAATTGTTCAATTTTGAACCATCACTGCATGCTGATGTAAAGGGTAAACCCAGTTAATAAATATAAGATATTTCGTCGTTCATTGTGGCTGCGGTCAATCGTCTTAAGAAATTAATTGATCAGCAGACGATCGTTATTAATAGATATTGTCTTGATATAATGCTAGTATTCCGTTGAACTGGACAACAATTCAATGTTAAATTATGTTTGCCCATACATACCCGATAAAACTAGAGGTCATTAATGTTGTAAAGGAGCGTAAATTTTGGCATCTTCTCTAGCCAACGGTTTTCCGTGGTTAAACCAGGATTTATGGGGCTTGGGGGGGTTGACCGAAAACAGTTTATGGGGAGCGAAGTGGACCGAAAACCCTTTGATAGCGAAGATGAGAGTTTAGGAGAAGGGGAGTTAGTCATGGTTCCGATTTGTATGTTTTACATACAGATGCCAGGTGTCCGCAGATATTTTTAATGATGACCCAGTACATTTTCTTGCGTTTTTATTCTTTATAATTTGACAGCTTTTAATCATTATACTTCAATGATGTGGTTCAAAGTTTACGATTAAGTGCAAATCCAAAGAAAAATATTTTAAATAAAAAAAAGACTGATTTATTGTAAGTGACATTGCATATTATATTAGCTACACGGGCTTGCAGTGAGTATAATTGGTTGTTGTGATTTGATGATTCTCTATTTCTCAGGGTCTTATTGATAGAGGATGGCAATGAAATTCTCTCTCTCTCTCTCTCTCTCTCTCTCTCTCTCTCTCTCTCTCTCTCTCTTTCGGCAACATCAATGCTAGTTTATTGTCCTATGTATTGTTGATTTCAATCTGGAACGAGAAAAACTGGCAATTATCTCTTACATTACCGACAATCTTAGATTTGTTCGAGAAGAGGTTAAGTTTAAAAGGATATTTAATCTCTGTTGTCTTCTGACTAAAAGGTTTGACCAATAGAATCTACCCCCCCCCCCCTCCAAAGCTATTAGAGCGAATCGTTTTAAGTTTAACTAGATGACCAATGAATTGAAACATTTGACTAAGAGATTCTCGCACATGAATTCATGCATAGATCTAAATTAAGGGGGAAATGATCCTTTTTCACGTATTTGTTATATTTTTGTCTGCATCGTTGTGCAGGTCTTTAACAAGGATGGACATTGAAAATGTACATTCAATGTTGTTTGTCAACTCAGTTGATCCTTATTTAGCCGATATTCGACCTAGACCCACAACTGTAATAAAAGCAGCTCTTCAGCTTCTCTCTATCGGTGGACTCGACGAAATTTCTGGAACTTTCTCCACGCTTGTCAGCCTCAGGTTGTCGTGGCATGACGATCGACTCATGTGGAGCACTACATTTCCTGGACCTGTTCAAAACATCACGGTGAAGCAGAAAAAGATCTGGACGCCCACGATTATGGTCAGACATCCAGTGAAGAAGCGCACGAAATTCGGTTTCGACGACAATCTGGCTGTTGTCTGTGAAACTGGCCAAGTCATCTTGACCATCGACGATTACCTTGAAACTGTGTGTAATTTTGATGTTACTCACTTTCCATTCGATAAACAGACTTGTGACATTGAGTTCATGCCTTGGATTTACGAAAGCAGCGCTGTTGATTTTCAGCAGATACATAGCGACGTGGACATGAAGTTTTACTCAGAGAACGGAATGTGGGAAATGCTCGGTTCTGAAGCTTCGGTGGTACACTACACGAAGCATCCTAGCACTTTTGCGGCTTTGAAATACTCTATCAAACTGAAACGACAACCCGGGTATTTCATACTGAGCATATTTGTACCGGTGGTCATGTTGATGCTTCTTAACTCGGTCGTATTCATTCTACCTACGGACAGCGGGGAGCGCGTGGGTTATGCAATCACGTGCTTACTTGCCCTAGCCGTCTTTTTAACGTTGACGTCAGACGTTTTGCCGAAAACTTCGAACCCACTTTCAATTCTGGCGTGTTTTCTCATGTTGTTGGTTCTTGTTTCGGCTCTGATTTGCCTGTTGACAATAATCAGTCTTTGGCTTTGCCACAAGGACGATAAAACACATATGCCTATTATTCTGAAAAAGTTCACGTATTTCATGCAATGCCGAAATCGCAAAATAAGAGCAAAATCTGGAGATACGAACATCGTTGTCGTCAACAGTTCTACAGAAAAGAGTGATTCTGGAAATATCAATACTATTGAAGATGGGAGGATGCGTGTTTCAATGAAATCTACTAAAAGACAAATTACAACCCTAAAAAGTTTTGAAAAACAGCCGATTGAAATGGAGACGAAAGAAGACAAGTACAGCGACATAGGTTGGAAACAGTTTTCTGAAGTTTTTGATACGGTTGGATTCATCTTGACCATTTCCGTAACGGGTACACTTGGCTTTCTATATGTCACAATCGCCGGCGGAAATCTCTAGGACCGTAGATGTAGAACAATATTGAACTACTTTACGACATATTTATATGTCATCTGCCCGAGGTAAAACAAAGATTGATTTAACAAACTGCGTAAACTTACATGTCTCGTGAAGATGAGACGATTGGACAAGTTTAATCCTATTGCACGTAATTTTACTAGCCCGATTTTAAACAAATGTTTTATGTGAACTACTCAAAATATTTGAACACTTTCAATGAATCGTTTTAGTACATGCATTTAGCTATCACTGAAAAAAAAGCATTTTGTATAATAATTGAGTCCGTGGTTTGTGTACTCGTTCATTGATCATTTTGTTTTAAAATAGGTTTTAATCTGTGTGTATGTAATTGTGCAAATAACAATAGCAAACTAATTGGGTAAATATTTTTTCATGTCCAATTTAATTTCTCAATGTACACGTATATTGGAAAATCAGTATGAACATACATACTAAAATCATGAAAAGTTTAAAACTTTCATTATCAGAAATTACTTAGTAATTAGTATTTGCTGATTTAATCATCACATGAAGTAAAAATGAGAAAGACAGAGTTAGGAGTCTATGCCTCTCCGTTAATAGGTTTAATTATCACGTATTTATTGTTTATTATTCATTTTAAGTTCTAAATATACACTCATAATTTTTTTGATCTATCACGATTTGTAAATATCAAGAAGCGTAATAAATTAAAGCTGATTTAATAATAAGTCGTGTTGTTGTTTATATATAGGATATAAATACATGTAGCACCGTTTAAAAAATTGATATAAAAGGAAGCGACGTTATATATTTTGATCAGTTTTTTGAGGTTTAAAAAAAAAAAATAAATTCGTATCACATGCACAGAAGATACAATTTCTCTTCGTTCCATTGTTTATGATAAAGGGCACGAAACTGGAGTTAATTAGATACGTTAATAAATCGTTGATCCATAAAGAAAGATATTAAATTTGTACTTGAGATCCTGTAATAAAAGTTTATGAATATCGAGATTTGCGATCAATTTCACTTTCAGCTTTTTAACATTTTGTGGTGTGAATAGACTATTCCGGTCAGCAAGCAATGTATATAAACGCTGTTAACGTGAGAGCGAGGCAATAACAGCAGCCATGACACACGAGATTTTGTAGATAAATTGGTGGCGTTTTGGGGCTGTTGTATGAGAAAAGTATTGTATATCTTAACCGGTTTTTCTTAATGTAATACCTATACAGCAGGATAAACCATGTACATGTACTTGAGTCCATGGGGAGGGTCGGGTCAATGAAGGCTCAAAAGGGAGGGGGGATGGGGGATGTTAAGGTTGGACATAGTGATTTGCAGTACGAAGAATTGACATTTGATAGAAGCTTTTCTTGGTCGCATCCAAAACTATTTAAAAACCTTAAGTTGCGAGTTTATGT
This sequence comes from Magallana ariakensis, assembly GCA_020458035.1. Lineage (NCBI taxonomy): Eukaryota > Metazoa > Mollusca > Bivalvia > Ostreida > Ostreidae > Magallana > Magallana ariakensis. The sequence goes on along the minus strand of CM035814.1, from coordinate 56,020,184 downwards.
TAAATTCTATTAAAAGTATGTACATGTAAATGGATTTTTACTCGATTGAATTCTATCTAGACCAATTATTGGTCAGGTTGTTTAAAGGTAAATGTGTTCAACAATTTCAAGATAGGTCTATATCATGAAGTTTTCATTGTTCTGAATTCTCCATAAATACATGTAAATTCAATGATGTATTTAATTTTGTTTTGAAACTTAATCACATTTTTTCTAGAGAAAACTAATTCCCGATAAAAAATAATACCCCTCATATTTCATTTTTGAATCAATAATATCGACACCCCTCCCACCAAATAAAAAAACCCAAATAAACAAATGTAAACAAAAGGCAACTTCTAACATATAGAAATTTTGATAATATAAAAACCCATAAAAAATCTCACTATATTCGCGACATTTTTACCACTGGCATATATCATTCAACCTAAAGGCTTTAATTAGATTTTTGGAATATTAATAGTTTCGTAAACACTATAAATATGGTTAATTGTTATTAAGTCGACGGAAAAACCCGTTCCCGTTGCACCTCCCGACGTTCAAGCTCTGCCAGACAGACCAAAGAAGGCGCTTGAATATCCAATATTAATTAGAAAAAAAAAAAGATTTGGGTCTGGCTCACATTTTTTTCTTGTTTTAAAATCTTATGTATATTGTTTCATTTATATATAAAGGTAACCTTTTTGTCTTTTTAAAAGCTTGTTTTAAAAATATAAAAGACATGACATTACACATTATACATACGATGGCACCGGAAACTTCCGATATATTTAATGCTGATCTTCAAAAAAGGAAATCTTAAATTATATTTATTACCTGACAAAAAAAATTCTTTGTTCATTAAACAAACATAGTTTCAAAAAAAAACCCATGTATTATAATTACGTAATTTGTTTTAGCAATCTTTGGAATTAATTCGAATAGCATTTAACAGGAGTTACCGTTCTTTTCCTTCAGGGCAAGCTGAGAATTATCGAAAAGCAATCTACCTTAAAAAATCGTTGTCACTTAAAAAAAAAATGGAAGAACTAAAAAAGAAGAATGTTAAACAATTTTATTGATGTGCACAGTACTTGTATCTATATTTTGTCAATCACGCGAAGTTTAAGCAAGGCGAGACGGTTGTCGAAAGTTGTTTGCCTAATAAAAATTAATTGGAAATTATATTCAATACTTTTAAATGCGTTTAAATTCAATAATGAATTGTAAAATTTGCAGACATATTATAGCTTATGTAGCTTAATTAAAAAAATACAAACATTTCTTTCTTTTAAAACATTTAACATTAAACACGCATATATACGATATATCTTGTAGTTTTTTAAAAGATGATGTAGATTCTAAATACTTAAAACCGAAACCCCCGAAACAATACTGGCGCATCAAAAGGGCTTGAAAGTTTAACATAGAAATACAATTGTATACAGGGAAATTTAAATAAAAAAAATCTTCTTTTCAAGATGCCTCAGTCTCTGAGATTACTATGCAAGCATCCTAAGAGAGTGTAGATTTTAAATGGTTTAAATAGTGCCCCCGCACCAATACTGGGGCCCCAAGATGGATTCAAAGTTCTATATAAAAATATCTAAGGAAAATGTTATAGTATAGTATAACACGTTAGTGACATACAGTCTGCAACAGCAATATTAAATATTTTTTCGATAAAAAATGACGTTGCGTTTTGCAACATAAGATAATCCAGAAGATAAAAAATAATTTATAACTCTAATATATTTTAAATTAATCTAATTTGCTTGCTAACTCAATATAATATTCCGTTTTGTTTTTGATACGTACTTGCAATATATTACTAAGTTATACAATGACGGTCTAATGAATGTTTTCTTATTTCAAAGCAAAATATAAAAGGTTACAATCTGATCTCTTTCATTTCAATACCATAATTCCGCGTACTTTTCAAACTTCCGTAAACATTCAGAAGACTATTGTCACTGTCACAGCGTCTAAATTTAGAACCTGGACACATGTCAACTAATTGGGTCCGGAACTTCCTCCCGGAGGCACAGTACAAGAAAAAGTTGATCGCATGGTTGGTGTACATCAGAAGTTCTGTAATGGTCTTGATTAAAATGAACAAGGCAATGTTTTCGGCACTTGTCCCGTAGTCATTCCACAGCGCCGTGACTATAAGGACAGTGTTATTAGGCAGCGTGGTCACAAGAAAACTCATCGACACCATTAGCAGCATGACGGTAAATTTTCGATTGCTTGTTTTCCCATTGTTTCTGCGTTTTGTGCTGTCGTCTGACATGTGTTCGTGAGTTTTTAGCAGCTTTCTTCTCTTCTTGGCTCTGATGAACTGCAGAACTATTTTGGCATTTAGAACAGAAATGATTATTGTGGGCACGAACGAATACAAAGCAGCGTCTATCCAAGGCCACATCTTGTGAACCAGAAAGTCGTACGAATCCACCGAGTAACACAAGCTAACGTTATGAATGGTACGCAACTCCACGGTGAAAAGGAAATGGCAATTTACGGCGGAAAATACGATAATCGGCGCAAATAACCAGAGTTTTGTAAATCTCTTTGAGGTAAATACAGACCGAAGATAAAACGGTTTGCAAATGGCAAAGAAACGTTCAACAGTTACCGTAACTATGGTCCACACGGATGCGTCACTGCAAACGTACCCAAGAAACACGACAAGTTTACACATCCAGTTGGACGCATTTCTGGGATCAACATCCCACAGTTGCGCTACCCAAAGTCTCAGTAATCCAACGTACAAAACTAGTAAATCCAGAATTGACAATACGCACAGGTAACTGTACATGGGTATTCTAGAGGCGTGTCTCTTCATAACCAGGAAAGATAGCGCATTGCCGGTGGTGCCTAGAGCAAGTAGGATAGGTGGAACAATCTGAAGCAGTTTCTTGTGGATGTAGTAAGGAGGGAGAGCAATTAACTCCTTCTCATAGTGATGAACTATCATAGTTAAATGATTACGTGACTATATAATAGTCCAACAGAAATTTTAAGATTTTTAACTGAGAAACTGATGATGGACGATCGTCATTAAATGATCACGTAACTTACAGTCCAACAGAATTTTAAATAAAATTATCCGAAATACAAGAAAGGTAAATATTCAACAATCTTCTGAAAAGCGTACTTGCTTATAAAGTCCAACAGAATTTTAAAAATATTCATAAGAGATGCACGAAAGAAATAAATATTCAACGGCGTGAAAGAAGTATTCTTCTGAAAAGCGGACTGCTTGTTGCGTGTACGACGCGCAGTCTGCGAGTCTTTGCTTTCTATCCTGATTATCATCGATCCCGGCTTTCTAGCTGAATGTAATTAAAATATCACAATACGTCAATTTTATGTGGAAACAAAAGAAATGGGGGTAAAAACGAGTTTGAAATGTACTGGGTATAACGTTTGATAGTGTATATGGAAATTATTACGGATCCAATTTACACGATTTTAAAATCGAACCAGTCTAGTGTGTAGGCGGTGCACATGGACGAATCGAAGAGTTCTTGCTTCTTATGTCACTGAAAAGCGAATCCGTAATTAAGGATTCGATATCGCTGATAATCTATTTTTTCTGTAATTAATTATATTTTATAAGTAAACAAACCATATTTAAAATTCTAGGTAGATCTGATGGTGAATTTGTTGACCACAAAGCCGCCTTAAATCTCAACCAATTTTCCCTATACTTTACAATTTCGTATCATATCAAAATTGTTAAAAAATCCATTTATCTATTCTAGTCTGCAGTAGCTATATCAATTTAGAAAACAATTTAAACCGTACTATATTAATTAACATTTTCCGTGGCTTTACTACGAATCAATTTGTAACATCAAATGACGTATTGGGAGCGCAAGCGGGATTTGTATAGTTATACGAAATAAAAAGATGACGTCAAAATGTGAATAGTTTAATATTTTACTTAAATGAACAATTGATGAAAATTATATAAATATAACTTGTATAAGTAATATGGAGTCATTTTTTAAATACATGTAGATAGCTTTGAGCCTTATTGGATTTGATTACCCTCGACCGCATTTGATAACCTCACAATAAAAGTATCATTTCTTATTCCTTAAATATTTGTTTAATCTATAAATGACATGATAAAAAGAAAACATCAACACTCCATTTTTTTTTAGATTGTTTATGATCGATTATGATGAAAAAAGATAAATTTAATGCATTAATTGACACCATATTGTGAATAATCTGATGAGGATGCTTGCAGTACATATGTGTACATGTACATGTATGTACATGCTTGCACTTGTGCTTTCTGAGTTCACAACACAATACACACGTTACTTACACAAACATTCATATAATTAATTAAAATATAATGTCAGTGTATTCCTTTTACACAATAAATGAGTGAGGAAAAGAAAAATAAAGATTGGTAAATGACAGTCATATAATATTATAATTATTATAGTTTGTAGGTTTTACACCAAGTAAGGAATTGAACATTAAAATCGAATGTAGTAGAGTACATATAAATTATGCATTAAGAGCTGCTGGTTCCTTTTGTTTGTTTTATCTTTTTTTCGGTTTTTAATATGTAGTCAAAAGTGCGTGTTTGAAAACATTGTATCAGCTACAAATATGCGATCAAAAACTCAACCAATGGAAAACATACACGAAAAACAAATCAGAATCTGGAATCTCTTCTACCCCCATAGTCTCCACTGTGTGAGCTATCGACGTCATCCTGAGGCTCATACTCCTGCATGGGATACGCGGGTCCTTCTATGGATTCAGGCCGGAAGTCGCTGCCGCGCCTGTCCATGCTACTTCGTCTGCTCATATAAGATGGCGGCGGCAGAATGGGATCGGAATCGGGAAAAAATGCCATCGACGCCCTGGGACTGGTGGACAGACTATCACCCCATCTGGGGCTCATTGCAGACGGGGCTATCATCGTGTCCCTGCGGGATAGAGGACTAGGAGTAAAGCCTCGCATCTCGGCATCGCTTCCTAACCGGGATCTAGATGGACTTCGTGTTCGATCATCCCATCGTGACGGGCTTCCCACGTGATCGTCGTCGTCCTCATAGCGTGAAGGGCTTCTTCTCCGGAACTGGTCAAATCTGACCGGGCTTCCGCTTCGACTTGTAATGGACGTGCGTCTGTCTTGACGGGACAAGAAGCCGGATGTTACTGATGGCTGTAGGAGATCGGACCTGAAATGAATCAGTTCAATCGTGTATTCTTATTAAAACTTCAAACTTTATAAAAATTTTATAGCAAAATCAAATAAATTAAACCATTATCTAAAGCATACCGGATAACAAAACTGTAAAAATTACATAAAAACAAGGGCACCGAAAAGCGGAGCATCCCCTCGCGAAATAAAATATTGTGGGGAGACATGCATCAATTTATTTACATGTAGGATATACAAGTAATTGAAGAAACCATGATATATTTATCTTCTTAAAACTTCTTTGGATAAAAATATATCGTTATTCCTATCCCCACGCACGCTCTGGGGTGTATCCATTTCAACCCCGACTTTTTAAATAGAGTAACCTATCTTCAGCGAATAACATTAAATGAATTCCCGGTTAATATTGTTGCCGATACTCGTCAACGTCTCTTCTGAGTTATAAACATGTTCTTCTCTTAGTAATTCGGGAAATTTAGCCCGAAATTCGTCTTAGACAACTGCTTGTTTTGATTAAATTGGGATGAACTTAATTTACACTTTGGATATCCTTCTTAATCCCCGTTTCTAAATAAAAAGTTTGTTTCTTACTTTTGGAAGGCCTAAATCCCACAAAATATCAAGTTATTGATTTGAAATGTTTACTTACGCGAACAGGAAATGTCTATTGCCAGGTCGTACATAAAATTTCTATTTTAAGTGTTGTAATTAACGATAATTTAATAACACAGAATTACTTAAAAATGAATAGGGTTTGTCCTTTGACCATGCTTATAAAGTGTACGAAGTTTGATAAACATGCATGCGAGGGTTTTCTTTGAATTTTGCTTAAAAGGCTAAAATGGACACACACGCAGAGCAGCGATGATATATCCCCTTCGCAACAAGTTGCGCGAGTGGATAATAAAGGCTTGAAGGCAGAGTATAATAACCTTACATATATTCTTAATCATATTTTTTTCTGTTCAACATACATGTACATGCTTATTAGTTTAAATATGAACGCAGAAGTTCATGCACAAATCGATACCTTCCAAGCATGCTCGTTGCCAACCCAACATCGCTCAACCTTCGCCCGGGCGTGGCTCGCCCACTAAGCTGCCCTGTAGTTGGGTACACAGGTCGTAAATACTGTCCGGGAGGGATGGTACTGGGAGGTTGTTGTGCCGGGCTGGGAGTCGGCGCTGGACCGGTCGTTGTCGTCTGCTCCTCACTCTGCGTCGTTGGAACAGACGGTTCTGTCTCTTCGTCGGCGGGAACAGGAAGTTTGGCTCGACGCCGGAAAGAACCAAGCCGATGCCTCTGTTCCCATGCTTTTTGACGAACTCTTTCTTCGTTTCGTTTCTTCTCCAGTTCCTGAAGTAAAAACAAACTTATGATAGTAATTGATGAAACTGCAAATTAAACAGAAAAAAGTCGTGCTTATGCAACTTATTTTTTTCGTTAGATATTGTAGTTATTTTCAGTCTGAAAATCCAAATGTACCTCTTTTCGCTGTTTGTCGACAATTGATGTGACATGATACAGAAGGTCGTCAATCTTGGTCTCTGTCGAGTCTTTACCCATCCCAGCGAGTGACAAGGCGCGGTCCAGAGGGAAGAAGTCGTAATTCTCCTTCAGTAGCTAGAAAGTTGGTGATCGAAATCGAAAATATTATAATACAACTTTGATTTCAATCATACTGGTAAAAAAAAATAAAGATCACCGATTTTTCTTAAATTCTAGGGAACAGATTAACATTCTTCAATTTATGTACACTTGAACGTAAATTCTTATTTTATTTTGTTTAAAAATGAAAAATGTTCAGATGCAGTTTTGAAATACAATCAGAATATTTTGAACTTAGATGGACGACATACCAATTTATGGACAAACATTTCTAACGCAGTGTAATCGTTGACCTTGGTTCCATGGAGGTGAATAAAAAAGAAAATATACGACCACATGTTGTGTTCAAATCGAACATGATGATCAAAACCCTGGAAGAAAAAAATAAAGAACCATTATGTCTAAACGAATGGAGAGAAGTATCGTTAACATTAATGCCCTCTAAATTAGATTTCCATGTGGGAGATACAGAAACTAATCCGGAATCTGACAAGGAAAGTCCGACAATGTGTATGAGTGATGGGATTACCTTTCCATGGTGCTCGAAGTCGTAACTGTTTCTGCTGCAGATAAAGCACGTATCCCGCATGTCTGCCTCCGCTGTCCACTGAAATCACAATATTCATCGTCAATACCCCTTGGCTTATAAGGGAAACTTTGTCACAAAAGAATTTTTAAGAACAAAAAGTTCACGAAATTAATAGCTGCTGCCGCGCGGTTTTATGTATACAGAAGGCATTTTCCTCAACTTTTCAATCTAAATGCATACTAGTAGTTGGCGTTTTTTACGTAAAACTTTTTTTTTAGAACAAAGAGTTCATGATACAAACAATGGCTCCCGCGTAATAATACGCCATGCACAGAAGACATTTTCCCATGTTTGTGAAGGATATAAAATAATCCCCCTAGGAACTGCAGAATTTCATTTGTTAATTATTCTAATTAAATGTTACCTTGAGATCTCGAAGCTCTGAGAAGGTGTCCACAATGATACCAAATATGATATTGAGACCAATGGTGGAGACAAAGATGAAGAATGATATGTGATAGATTACAACCAGTCCGAATTTGTAAAACGAAGCCTCCGATTTGTGTGCATTGACGTTCTATAAAAGACGAACAAAGCTGACAGTAAAACACGGATATAGCGAACACACTTATAATTAATTGACGCTGAATACAGCGAGGTAATTTTTATTACTCCTGACTTTATTACCTATAGTTAATTTGATGGATACAACGAATTCAATTATAACGAAGCAAAATCGCCCGTTCCTGGCACTTCGTTATAAGCGTGTTAAACTGTAGTTTAAGGTTTTTGCCATTACATGTAAATGTATGTTGATGAGCGCTTGAATTTAAAATAAAAAAGAACATTTTATTCGAACAATTTCTTTAAATTTTTTAGAGGTGTTAATATAATAAATTTTGCTGAATTATTAAAGTTATATTTAAGAGCAAGCAAGGAATCATAAGCAATTAACAGTAAAATTATTATATTTTGTAGAGGACCAATATCATTTAATATTTACATCCACCAAGACAAGTATTTTACACTCTATTGTCGAAGAAATCGATTGTAAATTATAAAGATTCAGTACATCGCACAAATGTATTTTAACATGAGATCTCATGTCATCAATAAATGGCCCGCGTATTTGAAAAATTGCATTGAAGAAAATTGTAGAAATTAAAGTGTCTATGACAACATATTGACGCCTTTATATTTATAAAATTTCAAGAAAAAAAAATGCTATATACATGTATGACAATTTTATCGTATGCATATATATTTGTTCAGTGATATATATTTTTGTCGAGTTGAAATACATTTATGTATGATATTGAATCTTACTTTTTCTATGAGGAAAAGTAATCAATCTAGATTACTGAGCTATCCCGATGAGCATGTATGTACACGCATTTTTTGTTTAGATATAAATTAAGCTACCTCGAACATATCCCCAATCAGCCCATAACGGATGACGGTTATGGTACACTCCCAAAGCGAGGCACAATACAGATAGTCGTCCGGGTCAAACATACTCCTCATCATAGCAAAGCTAATGATGCCGTACAGATAAAAGACCACGAGACCCAGAATAGCCACCCAAATCAACGAACGACCTATCAAAGAAAACAGAATGAACTTTTTATTTTAGTAAATAATAAAATTATTATATATATTTGGTCCGTTCCAGAGCTTGGAAAAAGCTCGAACACATTATAACTTCAGCGGATGTAAGTGTTTATTTTTTTTTATTTATAATTGGGTTACATGTACTTTGTTTTAAATATTATAAATAACTTAAGTGTTTCCCGTATGTAAATTTTATGCATTACCTTTGCATTCAATAAAATTTTGCTGCAAATTCTCCAAATATTAAAAATGAAAAGATTTCAATATTTATAACCTATACACTGAGCCTCAGAGTTTGCATGTCCATTTATTGGAAGGTGATTGGATCAAGAGAAAACAATAAGTCTATAGGCAATAAATAGAACAAATCGGAAGAGATAACGGGGTTTTACCGTTCTGTGTGACAGCCTTGATTACACCGGATAATAACTGGTTGTTGTTTACGATGTTCAGAAGATGGAATGCAAAAAAGTATCCGTGATACATGGTTCCCGCGATGGATAAAGCCAGAAACCCCTGTAATTTAAGTCACCTTTCTGTATTATTAAGGCTAACAGGATACTACGAAGCTAAAAAAGCAATATAAATGTCTCAATGTAGGAAAAAAGAATGTTGTGGGTTTTGTTTTTTCCTTTATTTTTTGGTTTACCAAATAATAAAACGTTGTAAAACTGAAAAATTTTGCGTCTAGTTTCGACTCGTGTTTATTTTTCTTGTCGTCATCATCTTCATCTTTTTTATCCCGGGAACAAGTTTTTCTGCAATAAAAGAGAGAAAAAAGAGAAAATCAGTAATGATTCCGCTCTTTACCCCCCTTCCCCGAAAAAAAATAATATACTTGTAACATATGTTAAATGACTGTTGATATCTGATTCAGTAATACACGGTGTATAATTGAGGTACATACTTAACGGACTTGAAAATGCTTCTAAAATGCGGAAGGCGCGGGTGGTTTCCTAGAAAGTAGCTGACCACAACCAGGGCGGTGAAAAAGTTGTGCATTCCGCCGAGAGAAAATAGCGCCAGCTGGTACTCGGCGTCCGTCAGGGTTGAAATCACAGGGATCGGACTGTCAGGAAATTAAAAACAAATTTCGTTGTTGATTGAACTTTGGATCTTGGAGATCAATTTATGGGGCTTTAATTTTTGAAAATATATAGAAATTGCACATGTATTCGTATCTTGCATTTTCTTCATCAGATATAATGTTACAAGCATTACAGTTATCTTTTACATCTGTTAAATTTAAGTTAAAATTATCCTGATAAGACATACTATTTAGAACAAAATATGACATGGGTAGTTCGTGAAACCATGAATTCTACCAGTTCAAGAAATAAAACTTTACAAAACAATGTTTAATTCATAACTGCATTCCCTTATATTACTGTTATACAATTTTAGATTGTAAAATTCTGTGCGTATGGTACAATAAAAAAAATTATTATCGTAGAAAAAAATAACACAATTCTGCCTCACTCCCTAACGATGTCAGGTATTGCCGTTGTATTGTGCATTAAATCCTTCACACTCGGACTGGCCAGGGACGCTTTAGCTTGCCAGGTGACCAGCATTAAGATGTTGATTGCAAAACTCAGAATGGTTACGATGTGGTTCCAGATAAGCCTAAAAATTAAATGAACCTTGTTTTTTTAAAAATTAGTTTCGTAGTTGTTTGCTTTTTTAAGAAGTATTTCAAGGTAACTGATTCAAAGACAATTAATAATAAAACAGGAGTCAGATAGTCCTAACCATCCTTTGGTGAGACAGATCGCTATTGGGTTACTGAGGATGTGTCTCTGATAGGCTATGTCTTTCATGATATCCTTGGTCCATTCCATGAGCTCTCTAATCTTGTTGCTAGGCGACGATCTATCTACGTTCCATTTCAGCATTTCCTTCACTTCTTCGCGCAAAACCCGCTTATAAATAATTTAAACATAAGTTATCTGTAAATTTTATTCCGACAGCAACTGACTAAAAACAAATTAACAACATGTTGAACACCCCCCGCCCCCTCCCCAAAAAAAGGTTTTAGCGTATTTCCTTGATACATGTACATATATGTTTGGACAACAGTTTATTGCATTGCAGGAATTTAAAGTTAAAAGTGTCAGGTTTATAAAACAGATATCTTTTTCAAGCTCTAGGAGAAAATGTCATTTGCCCAATTAATGTGTCAAAGAATTCATTGACAAAAAAAACAAAACAAAAACCAATCGTCACATTTAAATATTGTTACATTTGTCAACAATACCTTATTTTTCACTCTGAAGTTGACCTTTTGTAGCTCGTCGTCCTTAACAATTTCAATACTTTGACAGTTTTTTCGGTAAAAATTTATAGCCTTTTGTTGCAGCAAATCCAGTTTAACTAGAAATTTATCATAATCTTTGATTAAACACACAGAAAGACGCTAAAAATATCAGTAATAAGAAACTATTGCAATAAATTGAAATAAATGGGAATAAAATATTTTGATATCATCAATGTGTACAAATTATTAAATAGTATTTTAGGTAGCAAAGAGACATACTGTATCCTGCCAGTTTGATATCAATATCAAACATGCGAGCAAGAATAAGATAGAACCGGAAGCCTACATCCATATACACATCGGCCAGTTCATCCTTTTGTTTTCTCTAAAGTAAAACCAGTTTCTTTGATTTAAAAAAAATCTTATATGATAGAAAAAAATCAAACTTGTAAAAGGTAATTCTGATGTTATTCAATAATTTAAAGTTAAAAATTTTGATGCATAAAAAGTTACGAGAATGATAAATAAATTGTTAAAAAAAATTCTTTGGATAGAATCCGCCTTTCTGGCTGTTTATCAGATCTCACCATTCCTTTAAAGAACGATTGGGCTTGGGAGAAAGATTTCATTGTCGTTTGAGTCGGAAGGGCATCAATTCCGAGAGAGATGTTTTTTAATTCTTCAATTTTCTTCTTATCGGGCTGATGCATCTCATAGCATTCCGTCATAAGTCCAATGATGGCTTTCTTGTCCAATGTGTCCTTCACTTCCTACATAAAGCAATCCAACGTTTAATTATAGACTAGCTTTCTGGCTTCGTGTGAGACTTAGTCGAGAGATCAGGTTGGTGCTTTCGTTAAACTGCTTAGCTTACGACCAAATCAATATCCTGCAAACTCTTGATTGACCAACCAATCAGTTTGTTGCAAATCAAAATGTTGAGGCATTTTCCTGCTTTATGTAGCTCCAATCGCAACTTCTCGGGCCTTTTTGACAGAGCTCTACCGGAAAGACCCGAAATGTTGCGATTCCTGCTAGCCTCGGTGTTTCTTTTCCAAATCTTGTAAACAATAATTTTTATACACCGCACACTGACTCTGTTTTTTAAAGATATATATATTCATTAATTTGGATATATATTCGATTATCTATCTCCTTCTCGAAAAAAAACCCCGAGCATGTATGATGTAACATACTGTTTTCATCATTTTTGGCTAGTCTGACAAAACGAACTTTAAACTTAAATGAAAAATAACTGTTCAAATGACTTTCTGACCCATCCTTTAAGATGAGAATAAAAACAGATTAACAAAGCTGAATTGTATAAAAGTATAAAATAAGTCCATTTTTGCAATAATGGCTTCTAGTTTCCTTTAATCGATAAAATGTGAATTTGCTAAATATTTCAGATAGGGTTCTAGTAATTTGTAATTCTTTTGTTTTCTTCTCTTACTAAAGAGATGTCCGTTTTCCCTGGTCCATTCTCTTCGATTAAGGACAAAATAAGATTAGCTATGCTCTCTCGAAGGCCAAGCACCTGAAACAAAAACCCTCTATTGATTAGAATGGTTTTTTTCTCTCTTAATTGGTTTTTTTTTAGAAGACGTGCTTTTAATTTTGACGCACAAAAGGTTATATTTTTACAGGACGCTGAAACAAATTACCGTGTTGTTATTTAAAAAAATAAAGAAATTCATCCACAAGTTATGCATTAAGGAGTTTCGGAAATTTGATAAAATGATACAAATAAAAGCTTATTACGACAAAGAACAGAAGTACAGATGACAAACTTCCAAAATTGAAACAAGACGTTTGGATAAACTATATAAAACTGATATTTCGTATTGTACATAATATATCCTGATGCTTGCAAAATTTAAGGTTTTCTTGAAAATGTCTTGAATATAATAACTTGAGCTTTGTTAAAAACCTTCGATAGAAGGTTTGTTTTCTATCATTATGTGTATGTGTGTATATGTTTAATTCTAATATCACATGGTATCTAATAGATTGTAAGAAGAAAGTAACATACTGCAAGAAAGTCAACTCACCTTTTCCGTTGGACAAGACTGGAACTCGGCAGCACGAAGAATGAAGTTGATGTAGTCTATGATTTTGTTGTCAAAAATAACCACTCTATTGTCTTGGTTTCCCTGTAACCATATGTTTCCAGACGATGTAAGATTACAAGCATATTTACTGCTGTCGTCAATCAATGCGGTGCGATTAAAATACGACAACCACATGTGAATGTTTTAATTCTATCTTTAATATGAATTTTTTTTAGAATAAAACCACCACATAATTACCCGGGAAAAGCAAACACCACAACAAAATACAACTAGTACTTTGCAAACCCAAAATAAGACACATGTAATAAGGTTTTACAGCAATTATAACGAAGTATATGTAATATTTTTAAACGAGCTCTAGGGAGTTTAAAAAAAATATAAAACATCATCATAGTAAATAACCATTTTTCCGAGATGTTTTTTAAGACAGTTTAAGGATTTGTCACTCTTTAGATGCATTTAAATAAATCTAAACAATACTTTTAAATAAAAATGTTTGAATTTATATAAGGATTTTTTTTTACTTTACATGCAGTTATACCTTTATTGACATTATTTTACTTGATAACGATTCATTATAAAATTTTATATAAAAATTTTTCTCAACATTTTTAACAAATTAAAGTTTTTTTTCGTTGGTTTCCCGAAATTCGCTGAAAGCGAGTTTTGTTGTAATTAGAAATGATTTTAAAAAATAAGAGACGAACCGCTGTGAATTCATTCATGGTTTCGAACAGCTGGATGACCAGTTCGATATTCTTGCCATTGATGTTGGAGTAAACAACGTTCAGGAAACGGGTCACTTCTCCGATGATGTTAAACGACTTCACGTTGTCCGGCTGTTCTCTCAAGTAGTCCTGGAAACAATATAAAAGTTTTCCTCGTAGACAACAGTCTTCACTAAATTTCTTTTTTCTTTTTATTTGTTAAACACTAGAATGCAAGTTTGAGTTTACGCTTTTTTGCAGGGACTTCGGTCTGTTTGGTCTCATTCAAAAAAAAATGTTTTGATAACCGAATAAAAATATTGATATTCAGACCTGTAGTTGATGATTTTGACCATCACACATTCTCGCCATCACTTTTAGAACGAGCTCTATATAACCATCGTTTCTGTATTCAAGGGATTCCTCTTCCTCTTCTTTAACTTCCGGTTCCGGCTTTACTATGTCTGGCTCCGGATCCTTTTACAAATAAAATTGAAGTTAAACGTATACCTATGTTTTCACCACACAGGTTAATTTACAAAAACATGCATTTATATTTACTTCAACTCTAATGGCAACCATCTCTGTTTCTAGCTCTTGTGCCAACATCAAAGCTTGGTTCTCTTTTGTAACTGGTGGCGCAAACGACACTTCCTTTTTCAGGCCGTTTGTTGCAGAGTCCTTGACCTTCCCTTGCTTCCTTTGTACCTTGCGTTCTTTTGATATTTTGGGTTTCTTCTTTGATTTCGAATGCATTGTGTGCTTCTTTCTTGACTATTCATAAAATAGGTTACGATTTAAGTTTTGCTTGTAATGATATTTTTAAGTCTGTAAGTAGGATAAAAGAATAAATCAATGCTGATATATACAACTTACCCATCCAGCTAATCTTTGCTGCCGTAATGCATCTTCATATGCTTGGATTTGCTAAGATACACATAAATATTTCTATTTATGCATTCTTGGTTTTCCAGAACAAAGTGCAAAATTACATACAAATTATGTTTTTAATATTTAAAAATACGTTGTTTCTTTTAATTATAAATGAAATTTAATGAGTTTTTTAATAAGAAATGATAAACGGGTTTTACCTTTAGGGCTAAAACTGAAACGGGAAATTCTTTACGTGTTTTGTGGCTAAATGCTTCAGAAGATGTCTTCTTCTTCGCGTCCATCTGAGCTTGTAAGGATCGCCTGGAAGGTTTTTTTAAAATAGTTTTATAAAAGCATATGACCTTCACTTGTGTATCATATTCTTTATGCGGTTCCATTAAACATGCAGTAGAAAAGAATATTAAAAACAAAAAAGATACTAAATTTTGAACAAAGTTTGTTAACCAATGAGACCAGGTTTATATACAGTCATGTATGTACCATTCTAAGACTACAAAGTTCATTTAAAAACTTTGTTTATAATTACGCATGTGCAAAAATCAAGACTCCAATTTTCTTGCTAAAGTAAAAAATGTCAGGTGAATTAATTCATAATTTTGCACCTAATGCATATATGAATGAATTGAAATAGTCAAAGGAGACAGTTCAATTACCATTTGATAAATGAGGTGACTCTGTTTTTGCAAATTGAAATTAATTCATAGAGAGTTTTTTTTTCTTTTGGAAAACTACATGTATTATCCGAAAGTTATATAAAGCAGAACTGTTATACAAAGATTGGTAGGTATGAATACTAGTAACTAACTAGGATTTATTCATTTATATACAATATCAGTATTATTCTAGTAAGACTTACTTTTCTTTGATGGAATTAGTTGACAAAGCCATTCTATCCCGAACAGCCATAAAGAAAACTTCTTCTCTTGTTGATAGAAAGTAGTCCAACATTGATTGCTGCATATAAACAATGTAATCACTTACTTTCAATTTTCATGACTATCCTTCATTCTTCAAGCATATTTACACAATCATATTTTAAATAAACTTTCCAGGAAAAGACTTGGGAATATTGAGAATGGACTTTAAAAATAGAATTATAAACAAATCAGAACTTTTGAAAAATAAATGATTTTTTTTCTTTTACCTGCACTGAAGTGTTTGCATTGAAAAGCATAATGCAAAGGAAACCCAGCACCTCTTTTGCAACATCCTCACACCTGGTAGCCAGGTGGGGCAGACATTTCTTCATCGCCCCCTTCTTGTCGTAAAGATTCTGTACACCAGCGATGTGTTTAAGTATCCTTCAAATGTGAAATAATTTTTATGAAAATAACTAAAGTGCTTCTTTTACATTTTTCACAGAAAGGATTTTGGATTTAGTATTCTTTTTTTTTATCTGGAACTAACTTTTTGATGGCTGGTTCTGTAGTTCTCGTAGCCCAGTCTTCCGGCATTTTGCGTTCTTCGTTGTGAACGATAGATCGGAGCACTTGTAAACACTTGATATTTAATTCGTCCATTTCCTGCATTGCTTTTTCTGTCATTCTTTTCTTTATACTCGATATGCTGTAAGGGTAATATAATTTTCCCAAACTTGACTGAATGTCATTCGAAAGAACAAGTTTCATATAGTTTTACGCAAAAAACAATATTTCTTTCTTTTTTTCATCTAAGTTTTAATAAATATAGCTATGTTTTGTAATCATGTAAGCCGAATGTTATATATATATATTTTTCGACTTTTCAGAAAAGGAATTTAACAGAAAATAATTATTTTAGCCGTTTAAAAGAAAAGAAAAATAATAAATTCGTGACTGCATTTGTTTTTTAATATTTTGATTTAATTTATTGTACTTTAATTGCTCAATTAAGATGCATGCGCCTTCGTAACGTTTTTCCGGTTTCTTCTCATTGTGATTTACAAAGCGCTTCACCAAGCTCTGGAATTCTTCTCCTAGAGGGATTTCCTCATTTCCGCCCAGGTCTGTATACTCTAGTTATAAATAAATGTAAAATCTAAAAAAAAGTAATTGACCATTGTCAACATCATCTCAACTTGATTACTAAGCATGTGACATATAAGCGAATAAATTAGGGTATACTGAAGGAAAAAAAATACCAGAACAACAAATTGATTTTAAAGATTTTTCTCTGAATATTTGCTCTTGAATTGTAAGGAAAATGTCTGTATACAACAAATACCTCTTGCACTTTTAATTTTAAGCTGCGCGGTAACCGTGTTGTGGCCAGCAAAGACAATCGCAGCGTTCTTGGCAAACGTTCTGAACTTTCCATTTATTTCAATTTCTTCGGCGTAGTATTCAATATTCCCCTAAAACATAAATGAAAATTAACTACAGGTTTACAATCTTATGCTATATATTAAAATCAAAGACGTAATGATAAACTGATATTCAGGGAAGACAACTATTAAATCGACTTTTCTTGAACAGATCAATGAATAAAAAAATATATGTGTACCCTTCGAACCGCACAGGAAGTGTCTTCTACCGTCACTCCGGAAGAAAATCGGTCCAAGACGTGATCAACATTCTAAAAGGATACAGTGCACGTGCTCATAATATTGTTTTTAACAAGATACAGGTACAAACTTGTCTTTTCAATACATTTTGTTCTCCGTGTTTATTTTAGAAATAAGAAATTATTCTTGAGTTTTATGAGATGCGTCATTTGCGTCATTTATGAAATGTATTAGATTATACGTTACGAATTTGATTTGTAGTGTTATCATAAACAAAGACATGGGAAAATGTAAATATAGTTACGTGTATACATTTACATGCAGCTGGTTCAGTCACTCTACTTACTGAATTTGGCATGTTTGATATCGGTACAATCACCGTCATGGCGTTCACAATGTTTTTCATATGGTTTGGTTTGTATAGCAACGGGCCCACTGTTTCGGAAAACATCTACATTGCATAAAAAATAGAAAAAATTATAAGTAAGTAAACTTATTTAAAACATACCACTTTTCACAATGCAATAAAACCAAAAATGTGTCATCAATATTTAATGCATCTTATATACTAGTATTGCTGTTTAGAACGTGTTTCTTTTTATTGACAGTAAACTCACAGTGACAGCTTTCGCTATGTGGTCAGTTTCGTCTATTTCATTCCCGTGAGCAGCCTGATCAGGAAAGTAGAAGTCGCGGTAGAAGGCCTCCAGGAACGGAAGTACCGCCTCCAGGAAGTACAGAACCGAGCCGTAGGCGGCCGACTCAAAGTCCGGGGCACTCGCCGCACCGCTAGAGAAGAAAAAAAAACAAAGCAGAGGCATATTTAACGACAACATTCTTGACCAGGCAAATGAGATAACGTGTTTTGTGTCCATCATCTAAACGATTTCCATGTAGAATTTCTAACAGATGTTTTTTTTAATGTTATTCATTTATTTCTATGTATCAAAAGTGTCTTACAAAGACATGACTTTTCTTTGTCCATTTTCGAACGAAAACATTTTGAGTTGAGTGGAAAAATGTTTGCTATAGAAGGTGATGTTTTTAGTTGCTCGGATATTTCACAGATTGCATGGCTTTACCTTCGTTCTGGCGCTGTTTTAAGGTGGATCGCTATCTTATCCGGGTCTTCTTTAATACTGTCCGTCAGACGGTTCATCTCAATGGACAGATTTGACATATAATCCCATAGATCCCTAGTGAATGACAATTCATTATCAGTTGTAATATACAATGGCATTTATGATATACAGTATCTACATAACTGTAATAATACGTTCGTTTAAATCCAGGTCATAAACGATACAACTCTATAATGATTTCTTCTAAATCGAATACTATGAAAAGTTAAAGGTACATGTACAAGTTTTTAACATTATTCGAAAGATAATCATTCTCAGAAACCATTTGACCCTAACTACGGTACAGAAAAATAGTTATTTCACCATATCACATAGGTCAATCAGCTTATTGAATGTATTTCGATTTCAATCGCAAGTCTTAGATCCATTTAAACATTGATTAAACGATTTTTCTAAAAACAAACAATTATTATCACCCGTTTTCGGGGCACTTGTTTGTAAAATTGTAGCAATTACTAGTTTTTTGTTTGTTTTGTTTTTGTTTCTGCTTTAATTACTTTAGTTTTACAGTTTGCAAATGAAAGAAATTAAAGCCAAGAAACTATTTATCTTCCAAGAACAAATCTTCTTAATATATTTATAATGTAATTTCTCTCTTTTTGTTTATATGTTTGATATAAAGATTCTTAAAATGCATGCATTTAAGATCACGCATTACCTAAATAAAAATTAAATGCTACATGTATATGAATTGTAAATTTACAGCTCATTTCATTGACACTGTATTTGACTCATGGACACGTCCTGCAAACACAAAAAGATTCAAAGACAACAACCAAGCACCCATTGTCATCAAATATAGAGGGAAAATAGCATAACTCATTCATTTTATTAAATCATTCATCAAAACCTTTTCACTATAAACTGTCGTGCACGGATCCAGAAATTTTCCCAGGAAAACGAGGCAGGAAGGGGAGGACTACGGGATAATTATGTTGGCATGGAGGAGAGGGGGGTGTTAAAAGGCTTATTTGTGGTAATTTTTCTTTGTGAAATTAATATATTTGAATTTTCTGGGTAAAAAAAAGGGGGTGGGGTTCGGTTTATTGGTCTAGATCCGCGCATGCCAGCATTAAACTTATAATTGTCTTTCAAACTCTAGGTATCGAAAACTGAAATTATATTTGCACATGCTTAATCGAAGTATTGGAAGTAATATATTACATATTCAGTATCATCAAAATTCAGATAAAGCTTGAATATTTTACCGAACAATATCGATAAATCAATCTGTGAAAAATGCGCATTGCTATTCTAATCAAAATATCAATGACGAGAATTTAGATTAATTTTTACAACTAAATAAATTTCACCACAATACATAAAGAAATCACAAAACGTCATTTGAACCACTTTTACAATACGTTGAATAAGAAAGCTCGTGCATTACCAACTAAGAGAGTAAGTAAATCCACGGGGCAGCGATTCTCTATTAATAAAAGTAATATTAAATGACGTCATTTCATGTCAAATGGTTACCTTTTGCTAGTTATACTTAAAAGTAGAAATAAATGTATACATGTATAAGCACATAAAGAAGCTATAGTTGATAGGAAATATAGATATACAGATAAACTGTGCAAATTGCTCCTAGTAATAAGACATTGGGAATTGTACTCTGGTAAATGGTACAAAATGTTGAGTTTACAGAAAACGAGAGAGAGAGAGAGAGAGAGAGAGAGAGAGAGAGAGAGAGAGAGAGAGAGAGAGAGAGAGCAGGGCTTTGCACAGTAATAAAATGAAATAATCAACAATTGCTTTAAACTACGTGTACGTGTGCATCTAAAACGTTATAAAAATTACATGTACGTAATATATGTAATTTACGATTACATCAATTTAACAATTATAACACTCGGGTCTGGTGCTCATGGTTACATGTAGTTTCACGGAAGACTCTGGATATAAATACAGAAACCTACTCGTGGTGCGGCATTTCTCCGGCACCCGTTTCCACTCCGCTTGATCCGTTCTTGAGGTACACGTGATGTAAGCAAGCAAGGAATGGTTTCTTATAGACATTGTCTACATTGGGATTGTTTAAAACCCAAAGAAGATCATCCATCGGCAAGATAGTTTGACACAGAGACTCGATGAACATGTTTTCACCCTATAGAAAAAAATACTAGTGTACGCTTTTATGTACTTATATTAATTTACTATCAACTGTTTTTGCTAAGTTGATCAACAAATTCTCAGTGTATAATAATTATAAAAATATCACTTCAGCTTACTTCTGCGCAAAGGGAGAGCAACTCCAACAGACTCAAGTAATATCTTAATGTGGAGAGACGGCGAGCGCTTGTCAAAATCTGTTCTCTAAAATAAAAACAAGATACATGTATACGTAAAACAAATATTATAATAATGATTTTTGGTGCATTAAAAGCGTATGCGCTGAAAAAAATCGTTTAAACATGATGTACAAACATCTACATACATATAATCCTGTTAACCACATTCAATGCGCGACATCTTTATCTCGCGATATATGTGTACCAGTATTTCGAAGCAACTAGTTTCGCGCGAATTAACCTAAAATAAAAGAGGCTGTGCAAGACTGAATCGGAGCAAGAAATGATAGAGACGAGCAAGTTCCCGTAAACTTCGCGCGAATTTTTTTTTTCGCGTAAAAAAATAAAAATTTCACATGCATTGTATATACGAACTTCTCCTCCAGCGGAAGATCCAACACGTAAGCAACTTTCTTGTAGTTTTGCATGATGTACTTCATCACGTAAGCCTGGTTTCTCTTCAATGTTAAATCAGTTCCGGTGACCTTGACAATCATGCCCAAAAGGTCAAGGAACTCTGGTGCACGGTCCTGCATTTCCGCCGCTCTGAATACAATCTTTTGAATCTGCCTGGGACTTACTTTTAAGCACGTGTTGGGGTTTCCCATGAAAACCTTAAATTAGAAATCGTTAAATCAAGCACGTTTGAATGTCATACCGATAGTTAAGTCCAATTTCTATACTCTGTCCCAAGATATCCTGGATTCACATTTTGCTTAATTAATTAATATTTATAAATACCTCAGGGTTCAAACGATGTTCATTCAAAAATATGAAAAATTTCCAAGATATCTCAGTTAAAACGCCCCCGTTAGCTTATCAGGTTTCAAAACACGGCTAAAAAATGTGATGTCTACGGGGATTTTGTATTGCAGTAAGCCCGGATGATAACGTTGAAAAATTGCGCGCGGTATTCCGAGTACTTCCGAATGGAGAAAAGATGTAAACATTCCCCATTATAAATCTCCGTAAGAAATCTGTTTTCGTTCCTGGGAATTTTTTCGAGTGAAAAATGATAATGTATCAATGAAGATATCTTGGAAATTTCCCCTTTCATCGATTTCAATTGCACTTCTTTCACAGGTATGTGTAATTTTAGTAAAAATTGACCAAATGTGCTGCATAAATATCTTGGGACAGACTATAGTTAAAATCTTCTTTAATATCAACTTACCTCTTTGAGGGAAATTGCCAGATCAGATTCAACTATTCTTACATCCAGAAGGATGTCGATTCTCTCAAACAAATGAAGCTGAACTCTTTCGTTTTCTCGAGCGAGCAACTTCAAAAGATGCAGCGTTTTCTTAAAGATGTCCTGCATTCCACCATACTGGGTCTAACATTATGAATTTATGAAATTGTTTTTAAAAATCATATATAAAGAGGCAAGCATGTATATAAATTTTTATTAATAACGATATGCATGTATAACATATATTTTAGAGTGGCTATTAAAAAAAACTCACCAGTAATTTTGAATCTATGTCTTGTGTCAAAATATCAAACAAAATATTCAGTAGCCCTATTTGAAAAAAGAAATAAAGAAAGTACACTGTATGCATACTATATGGAGCTAAACAAACATCGTTGAAAGACATTGCCATTATGAATGGGGATGTTTTGATTTTAACGTATATAAACGTATTACTGTGTTTACCATTGCTGATGAGGATATTTTGATTCATTGGATGGGGTTCATCGGGGGTCATGGGCAGATGGCAAAACCTGAAAGAAATGTTGATCATCATTCTATAATTTGACAAAACAATGCAATATACTGCGTGATATATCACTAGTCAGAATGATTGTTCCACAAACGTGTTGCGTGCTCCGGTCGTATAACGTTATAATTCCTATGTTCACAATATTATTAGACCATAACATGGTGACTTCTAAGGTGGTATGGGACACCTCCATGTTGTGAGGTACTATTTATCGAAATAAACAATAACATCAAGTTTAATTTTATAAATAGTTTCTTTCCCATAATTGTCACATAGCAGCGTAGCGCAGTGGGTTAGAGGTTTCATCACGAATCTGTAAGTCATAAAATTTTTAATTTCCAAAATTTTTGAAACGTATTTTTTGGTGAAATGTTGTAAAATTTGAAAATTCTAAATCGGTGAAAGTATTTTTAATCCACATTAATATTGTCAGATGTCCCATACCACCTTAAACACATTTCTTACTCTGCTAGATCGTCCAAAATGTCCCCCATAAGTTTAACCTGTTGCTCGTCCAGTTTTGCCCGGGCCAAGCGGCGAAGGATGGGCATGCTCTTCAAGACCTCACGATGAACGCGGGCCGAGTCTTGGGTCAATAGTATCTGTGATTTATGGAATTTGACCCAAGTAGTATTTGTGAATTTGATATAAAATTATTTATCTCAACCATGGAACTATTTAAAAAAGATGTTACTCAGTTTGACATAAGATTTTAAAGGGACTTGGACACGATTTGAGCTCAATTTTTTCAAAATTTATTTTTTCATTTTTAATGTCTAGAATGGTCAATATGGATGTTTTAAATGCTCTCTCAAAATTTGAAAGTAAAATATCGAGTTACAGTGGTTAAAATTCTTTGTTTTGTAAACAAAGCTCGAGACCTGTTATTGTTTACATATGTCTTGAATTGGTAAAAGTTTCAATCTAATGTTGCATTTTGTTGTTGATAAACTTATTCATGAACACATTTAATAAGTTTATCTTGTTTCCACAATAATTTTTTTCAAAGAAATGGTAATTTCCTTATTTTACATTATTTGTAAACAAATATAAGACTCGAGCTTTGTTTACATAACAACGACTTCTTTCCTCTGTATCTCGCTTGTAACACAACTTCTAACATTCAAATTTTGGTAAATCATTCAAAATACACTAGTAAACTATTTAATACATAAAACTCAAAAATAAAATTTTCATCTGAAATCGTGTCCAGGTCCCTTTAAAGGTATATATGCCGTTTTTAACGGCAATTTTGCAATGTTGAAAACCAGACCCAAATTTTGTCAGCATGACTATATATATGAAAAAGAAGTTTATAGAAAATTTTGCAATTTTTTGATCAATATTAACGAGGTACTAGCCATAATTTGAAAATAAATAACGGCGATTTACATGTACCTATGCATATTCATAAACGATTAACGTTTAAGGTGGATTTGCGCATGTGCGCGGGAATAGCAATTTAGAAAAGCAGCATGCAGAACGAGGTAATACGACAGGTTTGTTTACATTTGTTTGAATTCCTATAAACAGGTTTGTGTACTGTTAACAAAAAAATATCAGATATTGTCATCTGCATTTTATGAGGATGGTTGCGTATCGGTGTCGAAGACAATCGGTGAGAGCTCTTTTGCAATTGACCATTATTTTCATACATTGACAACGTATTATCATAATAAAACGTCAAAATTATCCCGTCTGGGGCCCCTCGACTCAAAACATAAGCAATTTATAGATTTTAAGTATTCGGGTGATAGCTATAGAAGTTTTATCATATTCAGACAATGAATACCGTGCCATACACATAAGCTTCGTTTGATTTTTGAGTAAATATCTTATTAAACAAAGAAAACACACCGCCAACCTGTCTATAGCAAGAAACCGACAAGCCCATAGTTAAACACGTTTCTAACACGTGTCCACCGCTCAAAGTGGTCTTCAATATTATAAATTCTCATTTTACAACGTTTTCTGTCAAACTGTTTCTTTCTTTCTTTTCTCTTCGAACGCGTTATTCCACTGCCAACGGACCGACCACGCGTTCTAAAATTAGCTTGTCACATCACGTGCTAATAAATATTTCAAAGTTGGGCGTTTATTGACCGGCCCGTTCAAAAAATAAATAAATTCGAATTTATATTAAATACTTTTAAATGCGTTTAATTTAAAATGTATAATTTGCATAAAGTTAACTTTGGTAGCTTAATGGAAAAACATTTTTTTCTTTTAAAATTTTCATTTTAAACGGCATATATACCTTTAAATTAAACCTGGAAAGTTATAGCAGCTGTTCACGGAAACTTATTTGATCTTACCTGCGCTTTACTTGATAGCTTGAACATATTGGTTTTGGATGAGTACAGCTTGTTCAGTATATTCAGCGATTTTGTTATCATCTTGTTGTATTTGTAATTCGATAAATCCTGAAATATTTATATGATAAAAAAAGCATTGGACTTGCATCTCAAAAGAAAGCCATGATATTTTACAATAATGTATATTACATGTGATGGGAATAGTCTATGTAAAAAAAAAACAGTACATGTAATGCTAAGAGCGTGAAATTTGAGCCTGATCGAAACTACGATTACTGCTAACGTTGAATGTTTACAAAATCATGCAGCCTTGAAGAGAATATACATGTATATGTAGATATACTCACAATAAGGATTTTGGTAAGAAGTTCCAATTCAAATACCGCTGACTCATTAAACATGTTCCGGAGTTCTTTGTTGATTTTCCTTTGCGTTTTCATCGCTCTCCTATATACACCAAAATCCAACAGCGTGTACATGCACAACTTTCATATTTGGTGAAATTCACAATCATCATACATAATAATACATGCGATATTTTATTCCATAATATTTATCATACTGGTCTTACTTAGATTGACTGTGAGGATCAAAATCGTCAAACAGCATCGGTAGCAACACCTCTGTTTTGCGCTCTTTGCAGCATGTTTCCGAGACTTTGAACTTATTAACAAAACTCTGGAAAGACAAAGTCAATCAAAATCGTATGAACTGACTTCTTCTCTTTAAAAGTTGAATGACTCAAAATATTCAAATGAACAGATTTGTTATTAGTACAAACCTGTAGGCGGGAATTTCTCTGATAGGTCAACAAAAGATCCAACACTTCAAGTACTCTAGAATAAAATATTTAGTACTTTATAATAAATCATTGACCAACATTCCATAATCACCAAAATGGTCTTGAAAAATGATCTTTTGAACTGAGCACGCAGCAAGAATAAAACCTATGGACGGAACATACTGAAACTTGGCATTGACGATCGCTTCCGTTTCCGGATTCTGTTCATATCGCTGTAGGACTTGGTATTTATACACTTCCTTCTGGGCTTCCTTGGAATACCCTGGATTAGAATTTCGACATTCAAACTGTTGCCCAAGATTCAAATGTTAACATAGTGAATTTAATTTTTTTGTGTAATCTGTACCCTTGTCTTTGTCCTTTGGGTAGGGGTAGTCTTTCCGGCCGTCTAGAAGCTGTAGGAGAGGAGGAAGAAGGTTCTCCACGTCCTCACTATCCAGGTAGTAGCCAAACTTGACAAGATGGTAGAGCAGTCGCACCACCTTAAATGTGTTATCATCATTTTGGAATAATACGCTCCCGCCAAAAATGTTCATACGTAAATAAAACATGCTACGTTTCTAAACTACAATTTTTTGGGGTTGCATAAGCTGAATGTGTGTAGTTTTAAACACCAAAAAAAATAAAGTTAAGGAACAAACCTGTTCAATCAGCATATTATGACCAACTTCACTGGCGATCATGAATTTGTTGTCCAACAGAAACTCGGCAATCCAGTCACGTAGAACTGGGAATATGGCTACCAGTTCTTTGACAACCTTTTTATAACAAATTACCAATCTTACTTTTTTTCAGATAAAAAAGAATTAAAAAAAAAAGATAACCTCAGTAAAGATATGAAATATTAATTAGACTGTTAAATTAATTTTTTTTTAAAACAACTAACAAAATCTCCCTGGCTTTTTTCTTCGTCCTTTGATCCAACATATTCATATACAAAGCAAATATTAGGATGATCCAGAACGGAGTAGTTGTTTCCAACGTCCACAAACAGACCTAAGGGGAAGTAAACGAGAAATCAAACATGCATGTATTAATTGGTTAAAAGTAAAAGAAGTGCGAGTGAAATGCAATACCACGAAAATGTAATGTTCTAGTACGGTACAATTACTTGTGGTGAGATCGCAGTATTTCGCCCGAATTGCCTCTGGTAGAATATCCGACCTGAGGGACAAGAAAGCCTCTTCCCAAGTTAAGTACCGTAGCTCCTTTGTGATCATGTTTATAGAATAGTCGTTCCTTCCCTTACAGAAAAATCAAAATAACATTTGTAATATAGATAAATTTCAAAATCAAGTATATACTACATAAAGGATTTAGAGATCTCTTCAAAAGAGATACGTACGTAGCAGAGAGCTTTGTACAGGTTCAGCTGATGAATCAAGAAATCATGCTTGTCTTTGTCGTAACACTCACATTCCGACTGAAAAACACACAAAAGTTGTCAAAGTTGTCAAATACTAATTTTATAAAAATAAAAAATCATTTTAATACATGTATGTACACTGTACGGAATTAATGATTATTGTCTCACGTTGACGAACTCGTGCAGTGCCGTCCACGACCGGCCATGGTCTGTGGTGATGTACAGAATGTTGGGCTGTCGGTTTATGTCTTGCCCGCGCGCTGTTAAAAAGATCCCCTTGCCCTGAAACACGAGCGTTATATACATGTCTATTTAGTAAGCAGGTACTCGGCAAATTATGCGAAAGTTTCATGGAAGCAAAACTTAAAAATAAATACGTCTCCCATTAACCCTCATTCAATCATTTTAAAAGAAATCAAAACTCGTTTGCGGAATAATCATAGAATAAGTTAGAGTAAAGAAAGCTTAACTCTTATATTGGCAACGGATTCAATGTTCTATTACTATAGTATCATAAACATGTATAGAGTATGTACCTGTTCCACTTGCATCCACCGTTTGACGATATAGGACTGGTTGTTTGGGATAGCTATGTCATCGCAAACACAGAGGACATGTAACAAATCCAGGAAACGGTAGTTCTGAAATATAAAGAAAATAAAATACATATGAATTGAATTTTTTCCATTTCATAATTTGATGTAAGAGGATCGTTTAAACAATTCATACAAGATGAGTGTATACGACTGTTGGCTTAATATCTCATAACCTGTGTTTTCTGGAGAAGACCAATAAACTCGTCGATTTGATCGTGGGTTATTCTGTCCACAATTTTCCTCTTGTCTCGGATCAACTCCACGATCATCTGGGCCACATTCAGTCCGATACCACCCTGTATTTTATAATATGCTTATCAATTACCATAGTCATAAAAATGTTTATTCATTAGGATAATAGCGTTGCAGCAAATGTGAGCGTGATACCGCACCTTTTGTGTGAACTGCGTTTGAAAGAACTCAATGTACTTGGCAAAGTAAAGGGCGTTCTTTCTACTCTTTCCAATCATGTAGGTATACAGTATTTCATAGGCTTCTTTGAACACTTGAACCAGGTTCATTTCATCAACAGCTCCATCCAGGGGACATTGAAGAATTTTCACTAGTAAATCTATAACCTGGAAGACAATTGATGCACTGAATAATACTCAGTTAAGTAAGTCTACATCAGTATCTGTATATATACTGATGTTCCTGTAAGTAGTTGAATATATGCAATTACAAATTACTTACTCTTAGATTTCTCATTAACTTTTGTCTATTTTTACAAGGGACGTCTTTTATCACCATGAATTTTCGGAGGTCTGTCATTGCCTGTAAAAGAATGCTTTCGTTCACCGATTGCATGATAAAAATTGTAATTTAAAAAAAAATATAGTCATAAGTTACAAAATGACTAATGGTATGAAACAGCCTCTTACCGTCAATACAATGTGAGTCTTCTTTGCATTAAGCACTATGTTGACCTCTCTCTAAAAAGAAAGATGACCATAAGTGTACATACATGTACATCTAACTAATGATAATATTTAAAGCCCAGAAAAAACCCTCTAAGATTGTCTGAATGTTCTACAGCGT
The DNA here is from genome assembly GCA_020458035.1 of Magallana ariakensis. Taxonomy (NCBI): domain Eukaryota; kingdom Metazoa; phylum Mollusca; class Bivalvia; order Ostreida; family Ostreidae; genus Magallana; species Magallana ariakensis. The sequence goes on along the minus strand of CM035814.1, from coordinate 55,991,571 downwards.
TTACGTACATCTTTGACTAGGTTCAGAAGAAAAGGGACCATCCCAGCGACGTAGTTAAACTCATCCACTTGGCACTTTTCCACTCTCTGAATGGTAAAAGCGTCATCATACTGGCTCTCCCCACTTGCTGCCACCTAAAAAGACATCACAGAAATGGCAAGGACTGACTGCATTACATGCGCGGATCTAGAGGGGAGGGGGTTAGTGGGGTCAGGACCCCCCTGTAAAATTCAAATTTCTTTAAATTGCATTATAAAATATCCAAAAATATGCCTCGGACTCCCCTGGCAAACTCAAATAACCGTCGGACCCCCCCCCCCCCCCGGCGTAAAAAAAATTCTGGATCCGCGCATGCATTATGATATTGTTACCGTACGTAATACACTGAGTGTGGAACACTCCGTTTAGTACCTTTCTAACTTGAGCCGAGTCCCACATCAGCCCTTTCAAACTCTGGTCGGTACTGGCGTCCATGTCTCTAAACTTTTTTCGTATGTAGTCCTCGTCTGTATGAAAAATGAAATCAAATGATACCATAACGATAAATTCAATTTTAGGTAATACGCCCCTTTTTTCTTTGTAAATAATTTACATTTGAAGAAAAAGCTTATCATTCCGGAACAAAATGGCGTTTCAAACGGATGTCAGACATGTGACGATGTAGCGATCCAACATTGAACTTAAAAGTAGGAACGCACACTTTTACCTTTTAGCGCATGTAGCCAAAACCCGGAAAGCACGTGTTCGATTCGGCAGTAACTCTCAAAATGAATCTCATCTCTCTCCTACAAAAAATAAAACCTTTTAGTTCTACCCCAACAATCCTCATTTATTGAGTATCATCAAACTTAACATAAATGGTTTTTGCAATCTGGCCCTTGGTCCTCACGCTGAGCACGGAGTAGAGTCTAAATACTGTCCTCGGGTCCTCGTTGTCGTCAGTGAGCGAGATCTCCGTGGTACCGTCTATACACAGGTATTTCCTGGTGGTCATGTGTCTCAAGCGAACCTGTTGTTCCCATCTCAGGACGTCGCCTTAATAAAGTGAAAAATATGTTCATTTAAGGATCCTCCACACCCCGTGAATTTTACATTTTATGACAGTACGTCACAACATGGCGATTTTAGCGCATGCTGAAAGTTTATATCGCCAAAATTTGTTGTCTATCTCTGTGGCGCAATGGGTGTTGCTTCTGTCTAAAAACCCACAGAATACTGCAGGGACTTATATTTTCATGAACAGAGGTAACATTTAAAAAGTTGATTTTCCCCCCAAAAATATAAATTATTTTTTGGTCACTTTTAAGTCGACCACATGCTAAAAATCCATATATTTAAGTAATTTAGAAGAATGGGCTTGTATGCAGAACTTTTCCCAGGTGTGTGGAGGACCCTTACTCTGTTATTGTCAGGAAATTTTCTACCCTTTTATTAAAAGGGGTAAAAATCTTGACTGTGACGAATTCTACCAAGCAGGCACGTATCCAGCAATTATAGTTGGGAGTGAGTACTGAAAAGCCAATTTTTTAAGCGGACTGACCCTAGTTTTCACTTACTTTAAGCCAGTGGAAAAAGGGATACTGAAGGTTGATACATAGATCCATTTATTTATATATACAAACGATCAAATGTATAATTTTATGTTCAGGATATATCTTCTAAAGAAACCTTGAGAAACTTTATTCTTTATAATTACATTATAACCTTATAAATATTGTATGATTGAAAATAATCTTTTGTGTTTTTTTTTTTACTTCATAAACATGCCACAGTTGATGTCCCTTTCACGCAACGTGCCAAATAGCGGTCATCGCAACGTGCCAGATAGCGGTTTTTTGAAAAATTAACACGAAATCTACTTTGAAATGTTATCTCGCAAAAAGGCATCAGGAAATGTAAATATCTCTTTTCAAACTATGATTGTATAAAAGCATGTATTTCATGGAATGTCAGTGTTTTAAACATGGACAACAGTACAGCATTAAATTGTCAGTGAAAGCATTAGAAATCAATTGGTAGGTACCATTTAAGATGCTATTTTCTGCTTCAATTTGCCAAAATGTGTTTCCCGATGTCGGGGGCGACAACGTCCTGGGCTTGTGCTGGTCCATTACACGAATCCTAAAGTGCACTGGTAAAGAGATGATAATCAAACTATTATAATTCCCTCATTCGTTATTTTAAAATTAGTCAAATTTTTTCAATACATTGTAGAAATGTACCAAGGGGGTTATCATAATTTTTTTTAATTTAGTAATTCCCGTAAAAATTTGGGTTTGTTACACGCGTCCATTAGAAATTAATTAGTACCATCCTCCGTGACTTCATCATCAAATAGTCCCTCGGCGACCATATATGCCTCCAGTTCTTTGTGGAATAATCTTACCACGCTGCCTCCCTGTGTGATACAGAGTATATCATTTAATTGCCACTTATCATGAACAAATACGCATGAACAAAAGAAAAAAAACCATCCACGCACAAAATGGCCCTATCAATCTATTCTTTAACCTTTTTTCGTAAAAGATATGTTGCATGGTTTACTTTGCCTAATGCAAGATTATGGGACATAGAGTATATAATTAAATTCATTGATAAACACCGCTTTGTTTTCAGACATTCGCGATTTTTGTTAAGAATTACCCGGACATATTGATCGTGTTCGGAAATTCCTTTGTGGTAGCGGACTAACGTGAATCCCGACCTTTCTACTCCGAGGTTAACTTCCGAGCTAAAATGAAGAATTAAATGGCACAATTCATTGATTATGTAAATCTTTATAAAATCAATACCATATTTAAAAAGGAAACCACAAATTACACATTACATAAAATTTTGAATTTATAAATTTTATTCGGAATACCTGTTATTAAGTTAATATGACATTGTTCCGAATTGCAATTGTGTTAGTGATCATCGTGTAAAAAATACCAATTACTTATATATCAAAATGTTCGATGCTTACCCAAAAGTACAGTGGTCAATTTGGAAAGGAGAGCTGGCATGAAAGAAGTGCCCTGGAGATTTGATGCTCTCAAACACAATTTGATCATAGATTTGAACCTTTGAAATAATTATGCAGAATAATATTTTCATTGCATTAGGAACTTTGATCAATAATCATTCAGTTTTGTTCACTTCACAAATAAACGTAGAATTTATCACTTGTCTGACGTACCACTTCTCCCTCTGATTTCACTTTATATTGCGGCAGAATTCTGAATTGTGCGTTTTTAGCGTTGAATTCATTAAGCATCACCTTGAAAAAAAAACCATATATACTTTATGAAAAAAATCGATTGATTAATTACTGAAGAGTTTCAATTTCATCACTTTTTAAAAATAATTTCACATAAAAATTGTAACAAGGTCTTGATATACCAAGCGCCAATGTATAAAACGCCAGGGCCATTGCTATTTTCAATACATGTTTATTGTAGGTAAATTGCATGAAAGAAGATGGGTGAATAAGGCGCGTAAAATGCCCATATGAGAAAAGATAAGATACTGTAAAATTAAAGTATCAACAAATCTGATAATTTCTTTTTAAAATTATTAAAAAAAATTTATATTAAACATAAAGTCGATTTGTAACCCTTAAATATGTTATAAACTTAGAATATGTTGATCTTAACTAGCCTATGCGTATTAAAACCTCCAAATAGTGTCAATTTTTATAGGGCTTCAATGCGTTTTCTTTTATAGAGTGGGTCTGAGCTCCATATTTTTGTCACAGTCTAAATATGGTTTAATGGAAATCAAACCAATTTAAATCAACAAAAACGTGGAGAGATGACCCACTCTACTTCAAAAATGTTGTTTTGTATATCAACAATTGAACATTTTAGAAAAATAATACAAGTCCGTAAATTCGTGGCCGAAGTCACATTTAGCATAAAAACACCGCACTTTGTTGTGACTACAATGGCTCAGTGGTTAGGGTAGCAGACATAGGTTAACGTTATAGAGCTAGGGTTTTTAGATTGTGGGTTCGATACCACCAAAACTTTAGGGTTTATTTTTTTTTTGTCTTATCATTTTTGCAATATTAAAACTAAATATAATAGTTAGAAATTGTCCTTTTGTAAACTTGTATTATAACAATATCTAATATATTTAAGTGGAAAAAAATTAATTTGAAATTGTATTTTACGACTATATACCAAATGGGCATTTGCGCTATCTTATTCCCCCATCTTCTTTAATTTGTTGTCGACCATAAGATGACGGCGATGCGTCATTCGCTTGAGATAATCTTGACCATATTTTTTTGCCAGACGGGGTTATGATACATGTACTCTGGAATTGTATTTTTTCTTTCTTAACCAAAATTACAAACTTGTATGGATGTGATAAGTTACACGTAAATTAAACAAACATGACTCAAATTACAATAAATGGAAAGTTGGAAACAAAAGTACTTTTTTCATTGGTCCCAAAAGGAGAGCTATATATATATTTTTTTTAATAAAAGGGATTTATTTGGCCTTCTAAAAAGCAGTAATTAATATATATCAAATTTCAGCAGATCAAATACGTCTATTTAAAAAAAAAGAGCCAATTACAAAATTAAATATTGATTCGTCGAAGCCGTCTTTTGACAGCCAAATGACATATCCCAGTTGATATCTGGTCTGTGTTCAATGACATCATCAACAAGACTGTCTGCCTTACACTGGGAGTAATTCATTACCTCAGTATCGGTTGTCATGTCCCTTTTGTTGGGCAGGGACGGATCGGACCGCTGTGATAAAACACATGTCCGTAATTGTTTTTTGCAGAATTCAACAAGGGGCTTATCATATGTCTCGAAGGACAAACAGACAACATAGAAACTCGGATTGGTGTTTCATATATTTTGTTTATTTTTAGTAATATTGGTTGAGTATCTCAAAGCAAATAAAAAAGAAAGGTTTATAAATAATTGCTGAGTTGGTGGTGTTGTATTTTTGAGTTAAAAATATTTCTTTTATTGGACAGTGATGTTACACTTTTTACAATAAATATCCAAATTAATTATTTACTGTTAATTCAGAAAATTATAGTATTATATTTCAATGGTGAGGCAACAAAAGTTGTGATCTGATTATCATGTTCATATCCGTTGAAAATTTTAAGACAACTCTATTGTTACGAAACATCAACGAAAATAGTCCTAAAATGGTTGTTATCAAATATACATGCAGCGATTGTGTTCCAAACCATCGAATATTCGAGTATTTACACAAACGAAAAAACACTAACATAATAAGATTCTTTTTTAAATTCAGACCTACCATCATATTGTTCTTATCCTGTTGGCTGGTCTGAGAGGTACACATGTGTACGTATTTGTTGGTAAAAACATGCTTGAGCTGAAATGTAAATTATGTAAGATTTACCTTACTAGTATATTTATCATACATGATAAACACAGTTTTAATGTGTCACAAGATCATTCGTTTAAGCTTTGGGATTCAATTTTGTTGTTATAAATGAAATATTCCATCTTTTCTGGTACAAGAACTTTAAAATATAGAATTAACCAAAGAATAGTATGCGATACGTGTGATTTTAGCCCTCAACACATTTGCTGGTGTTTTGCGAATGATTTTTTTCTCCAATATAGGTAAAAATGCGTGTAATTCTGAAGCAAACCAGAGTGACAAATATCGGTACATGTACTAAATCATTTTATTTTAAAAATGTAAAAGATAAATATACAGTCTATAAAGTACACAATTACATGTGCTAAGATCCGTGCGTTTTGCGGGTAAATGATACAACTTGTGTATAAGTACTGAATTTTCTTCATGTTTTGACTTATTCGACGACAATACCTGTACGATTTCCCCGTAACGAACTCGTTTATTCATTTGACGCTTCTGTTCTGCTGCGTTATCTGCATTTTCCGCTTCAGCTGCATGCTGGGTAAAAATATTTAATATTCATGCATGTAAATATACATGTAAGTAATCTATAATGGAAAGAACTTGTAAGAATAATTTTGATTCTTTTGATTTAAAATGATTAGAAATAAAATAAAGATTTTAAATAACGTCCAATTCAAACACCTTGGCTTGAGCCATAAGTATTTTGTCTTGCTCTTTGACACAAGCTGTAAGATCCATTGTTGATGACGTCATTTCCGCATTTTGGGCGGTCATCAACTTCCGTAGCTTCTTGCTCAGCTTGTATCGGTTTTGAATGCATATTTCAAAAACTACAGCTGCAAAAAAGAATGATATTCAAATCAATATACTTTACATGTATTTAGCTTTGCACTTAAAAAAGTATAGTTACCTACAAGTTCATTATATCTACCTTGTGAATTAGGAATCTTTGTAGGTTTTTCTCGCTCTTGATTGATGTAGATATTAATTCCATTGTGAACAGAGCTGTAAAAATCAGCACATATTTTAAACTTTTATTGTTGTTAAAAGTTGCTGCAATATTGAACAGTTTTATCCTTATTATAACTCAAAGTTTTAATTTAAATTTGAAATCATTTTGAAATGAACTGAAGCTTCATCTATCATATATTCCTAAGGTTTATAACATTTTCTGACTAAAACATTCTGTTATCAAGTTGGTCTCTTTTGGATGAAATTATAGAACAATAAAAAGCCCATAATAAATATAATAAGCTTCATAGCACAGAGTAGGAGTCGTTCTTCTCTTTCCATAAACTGTTCTATACCGAAATACTGTATGCAGGGAAAATTTCGCCCCCGTTTTATTTTCGCCACTTTCGCCCACGTTGTCAGTGGGCGAACTTAAGACTGTGCGAATTCCAATGTCTTAAATTATTCTCTTTAATACAACTGTACCTGGGTGATTTCAAGACTGGGCGAAGCCGTTTGCAAGTGCAGAAGGGCGAAAATAACACGGGGCGAAAAAAACACCTGTATACAGTAAGTAAATGCCATTATCATAGGTATGGTGTTATCTGCTTAACGGATATGACAGAAGAGAAAGATTGTAACAACCGAAAACTGCAGGAATTGGTTTACTGTTGAGTCTTGCAACGGCACAACCATATTGAAATACACGTAAAAGAAAAATCTTAAATATCAAAATGGTATCTTTGTCCATACTGTTATCATATACGTGTAATACTCAAGGCAATTTGATTATTGTTATATGAAATTAGATTTAGTTGGTTTTTACTTGGCTTTTCTGAAAGATACACGAAAATGCAGAATTATGCAGGGTTAAAAAACAGTTATATTACAAGACACAGATTGATATCTAAATACTAGTATTATCTGTTTGCAAGAGTGGGTTTTGGTTCAAAACACTTCGCAAGAAAATTGGGCAACCTATGCAATTTTAAAGAAATATGCAAAAATGTAATAGTTACATGTTAATTTTTCTATTTTCATATAAGCAGTGTTACTGTAAGTCTGTTACTAGAAAATTGTAATGTCATGTATATACCTGTAGGACTTTAGTGTGATACTCATGAAAAGAAAGACCTATCAATTGAGTAATTAGCCACATAATAGGGTTCCCACACTAAAATAGAAGGCAGGTCGACAACCCTAGTACTTAAATTGTTAACAGGATGTCATATAAAACTCCAACCTTTGCGGCACCATGCGCATGAGAGTTTTGAATTCACTGTGGTATACTTAGACTAAAGTTCACATGTCGCTATATTTCATTGACGCATGTAGCTATATGTATATAGTATGCAACGACATATAGCTTCTCTCTGTATCTTGTCATTGGTGAGTTTAATATCAACAGCAAGGTCTCAATAATTGTTTGCCGAAATGATTGGAATTTTTGTAATTAATTAATGTATATTTAGCTAATTAAATAAATCTATCTTAATCAAATAATTAATACTCTTTTTTTTCTCAAAAATAAAACAACCACTGGTATTCATCTTCTGCATTCCATGTTGGTACATACTAGTATTTATTATGATATGGAGATTATCATCCTTGTCGCTATCTAAATAACTGAACCTGTTCTGATAACTTTTTTACTACTAATATTCAAATCTATATTTGAAAGCAAACCAATTATTAAAATATCAAGGGCATACCCCATGGTCTACACTGCACCTCAATCTGATAGCAGTTGAAACTGATTTACTTGGTTTTGTATTAAAGAAATGATACCATTGAGGAGCTACCATATCGACAGAGCAATAAATGATTGGCCAACGTACATAAAAACAATAACTTAATAAGCACTGTACAGAGGATAAGCCAGTTCTCTGGGAATTACTCCATAAAAAACGCTATTAATATGTAATGATATTGTGCAATATATTTATAGAGAAGTAAGGGGGATAATAAATGTTTATTACCGGGTATGAGCATTTCTTTCACCTTTTTATGTGTTGTATTGTCTAAGAACTTAATAACCTTTTGTTTTGATAAAATGTACGCAAATACTGTACCTATAAAGGGAACACTGCATGAAACAATCACATTCAGTAGCTTTTTCTTATTTACTGCACAATTCATACTTTTTCCCCTCCCAATTCCTTAATTAAATTAATTCTACAAACAAAATAAATGGAATTCATTTCGTTTCTTATCAGTTTTTCAAAGTACATTTATGCACAAGGAACTCCGTTTTTATAGTTCTTCAAGTATTTCCCATTTGTACAAAAATTATACCAAATCTTTTGTCAAGATCAAGAAACAAAAGTTTGTGTCTTTTATTCTATCTTTGATTATTATTGATTCTCCTAACTCTAACTTGCTTGTGCGTTTGCTTTCTGTAGTAAAAATGACCTTCCATTTGATGAATTGAAGATTCGGAGGCAGAGATGATAATGTATCATTTGTATATACGACAAGATTCGCCTTTTTCAGTAAAAGATTGCACACCACGCAGTACTTGTACAATTATACATTTTGTAACATATAAACAAGAGGTAATGACATCGGTGCCCTAAAGTTATTTACACAATACTCAATCAAACAACATGGAGGGAATCCTGGTCAAGGCACCGAATACAAAAACTTAAAAAAAAAAAGCTGACAGGGTCGCAACACCATCTTGAATCATCGATACACAGCTAACACAATTAATTACTTAAGCATATCATTATTAATAATCAATATTTACATTCTACTGTGTTTTCTATTAAATTATGTGATCTTTAAATGCCTCTAACGCAACAATCTAATCACTGCGTATAAATTTATATATAATTTACATAAGTAGTTCCCAAACATTGATCTCTTTAATACTTTCTATGTTATCGGTTGAACATATATTTCATACAATCATGTTGTTAAAACAACATATTTTACAAATTTTCAAAATTGATTTATTGTTAAAAGCAAGATTTCATGAATTATTGTTTATGGATTATACTTTCAAGGCTAAACTAAACAGCATATGTGATAACCAGTTTAAACCGGTTTTAGAAACAATTTTTCTATCTGTTACTAATTTACTCCCTGCATGATCTGCACTTTATACCAATTTATTTATCAAAATAATTGATTTCATCAATAAGGGAATGTAAATAACGCGCGTTATTCAATTTGTATGCTCACCTGACGGATTGTATTGACACGACGACGTCAAAAATAAATCATTCAATGCTATCAGATTGTTCATTCGATTACAAATACGTAAATCAAAGTTACAACTGAAGGACCAAATTGATTATTCTACTTCGAATCATTTAAAGCATAAAAATTAAAACATAAAAGGTCTGTTGCATATTTTTGATTATACATGATGACATTTTATAAGTTTGAAAAAAAAAATAGAAAATCTGTGAATTTCTTTTAATAAGAATATGTAAACAGGAGTACTGTATTGTACTCACCTGGACTGGAGGCTGTAGGCATAGCCCTCTGTCTCCACTGAGTACAGTGCTATGGAGTCCCCTATACAGAGGTAGTCCCCCGCCGTAGTACTACTAAGTAGCGCCATCATAGAGAGCGAGGACAGACTGTTTTTTCTAAAAAAGATTATACTATTAGCCTTAGCTGTCAAGATTTAGTATTTAAAAATATAATACAGAAACTGTAAAACTGAAAAACAAGCATGAATATTTGTTAATTCAATAATGTTATATTTTAACTTCGACATTAATTTTGTTCGTCAGCATTATTGAAAGCATATAATAATTACAACCACTTTTCCGGGGTTTTTTCTGAATTACGAAGAAAAAAGGGATAGGACAATTTCCTTTCAATTATCTAAACCATGCCACATTCTGCGTCAGTGGTCAATTTTGAAAAGGAGGGACCAGGAAAAAGAACTCCGAACAACGTCTTTATCGTTGAGGCCAAGATGAAGAAATATATCATTTCATGCCAGATTGATGGGTCTGATATCACGAAAAGACAGAGCATTTCTTTTTGTCTTAAATAATAAAGTGATATATGGTTAGTATTACATAGCCTTCTAGATACTAGAGATACTTCTAGAAGAAACATTGTCGGGGATATAACTCAACGTAGCCTACTTGTTTTTTTCTGTGACGCTGATGTCATGTAATCAATGTTCGAATTGACATCTTTATACTGAAATGGAAATACAATCGCTGTATGTCTTATACCGTCCAGCATTGAATATATAATAAATTAGCTTTTGAAATGAGATACTTCATACTACTTGGGTTTACTTGGTCTGAAAATAATTTACAATTAGGCATTTGACAGTTTCTTTTATCTTTCCAAAACTGTAGTCAATATCTTCTTTAATCTATAGTTATGTTCTTTTGAGCCGTTTTTGAATGAACAAGATCTCATTTGTTCTACATTCTATATGTAAACATAATTATATTTATTTGCATATATGTCATATTTCTAAAATATTAATTCTTACACGTAAGTGTTGTAACTATACTTTAATAGTTTTAATAGTTTTATTCGGCAAAGCAGTTCAGCCGGGGTCTGCCCAGTAGCCCGAAGGTTCATTAGTCCGAAGGCCCCGTAGTTCGAAGGTTCATTAGTCCGAAGGCCCACTAGTCCGAAGGTTCATTAGTCCGAAACTCGATGTAGTAAATGTTGTGAAGGTTAAAATAACTACAAGGGTCAGGTTTGATTAATCATTTTTCACCTTAACAAATTCTTAGAGGTTTAAAACACAAAATACTATGAAAAAAGAGTACTATAATATGAATTGTTATCTCTATATAGATCTGTCAGATTATTTTCGTATACTTGTATGTATAATAATTTTTTTCTGGTATTCAGATTTCTGCCTCTTCAATTTGACTTTATTTCTCATGAACGTTATTTCCAAAATAGGAATGATATGTTTCGAAGTGGAGTTTTTCGAATTAGGAATAACAATTTACATAACTGCTTATAAATCATATGACTAAAGAATAAGAGTGATGCAATTAGCGGATAACAAAGATGGAGTCATCGAAAAGGCATCTCCTTTTATAAAATGCGGTTTAAAAATGTATCTAGTTAAATATTCTATGATATATACTGATGTGTTGCGTGTTGCAATAAAAAGATTAAGAATAACATCTTTTGGAATTAGACTATTTTTTGAGTATGAGTAAAGAATCTGCATTAACAAATAAAGAGAATGAAAAAAAAATAATAAAAAAATGTATAAATGTTTAGAAGGGGAATATAAACATTGTATTTTATAAGTAACATGGGAGTTTCTTTAACTTAAAGTAGAAAATACAGATTTCAAAGGGGGTTAAAACGCTGTTCTACATGCAATTTGAGTCTCTTAAATTATTGTATTTTAAAAAAGTATAATTATTTCATATTAACTGATTAAAATTGAATCATTTTAGCTACTTTTTTGCAGTTGCTTAGGACGAATTCTAACGTGAAAAATTGCTGCAGGGAAATAATTTGAAAAGATTTCTCAAACTAATCACATGTGATGCATTCAAACTAATAAACCTTCCGACTAGCAGGCCTTCGGACTTATGAACCTTCGAACTACATGTACTGGGCCTTCGGACTAATGAACTTTCGGACTAGTTGGCCTTCGGACTAAAGAACCTTCGGACTACTGGACAGTGACCGTTCAGCCACTTAGAAATTACAGTGGAAAAAAAACTTTTGATACTATATTACTAATGAAGAAAAAAAAGAAAGAAAGGAAAGTTCTGCAAATTGTGAAATGCATTTGCTAAAAAGTTGAAAAGATGCTAAACTCTTGGTAATAATGTTCACAGGTAATTATGATAAAAAATTAAAAGAAAATAATAGCATTACTGTATCATTATCTAATTCTATATCAACCTTAAATACTAGTCTTCTTTTACATGTTTTTGTCATAAAAATACATGAGTATTACAAATAAATACTATATATATATATATAATCATATTTATACTTACGTGATTAATTCATATCAAAGGTATATCCAATAAAAAATTATTTCACTTCGCAGGAATCATTGCAAAACAGAAAAAAAATTGCGACCGAACAATCAGTCCTGCGCCTCGCAGGGAGAAAACACTGCGAATACTGATGGAGGTCCATATAACTCCAAATAAAGTGATGTTTAAACAGCCCTAGAAAAGAAATCAAACGAGCGGATTGAAGAGCGAAATCGCTTGAGACCAGCTAGACAATAGCAGCAGGCACGCCCGGTGAGCGATTCATCATCTATTACAATATTAGCTGACTCTATGGTGCGCTGGTATCCTAGGTCCTGCGGCGTTACGTACAGAGGGGCCAGTATTCGCCAGTCACTATATATACACTGAAACAGAAGTTCGGCATAGAATCCCACCGTGGGGAATTGGGCCCTCGTATAGTTGGACTACTCACGGAATTTGTCAATACTTCTGATGTGTTTGCCGAAATGCGGTGGCTAATTTTATAATTAAATTACAGGGCTTTCTAATAACGTATTTATTACTACCAGGGAAGTTGTGGCCACATGGCAATAGAAACCTACATGTAGTCCCTGGTAGAAAGAGATTGGCTGCCATACATATATTCATAAGTCTACGATTAAACTACAATGTATTTGATCCTGTTACAATCATGTAATTGCTTTTTGGCATTATTCATTTATATTTGATTTTTTTTTGTTTTATTCCTATAGACTGTGTTACAATTATCAGACGCAGTAATATGGCGCAGAATTTTGTGGGGCATTATATTTGACCTTATTTGGCGGTTAAGATTCAATGAAAGTAAAATAAAATCATTTTATATAAACGGTATTTTGGAGAATTTCTTAAACTTTTCATGTTTTAGTAATTCTCCAATTTACCATATATTTGTTTTAAAATAGTCAAATATTTCTTTAAGCAAGATAATCTACATATTGTCTATTTTTGGACACTTGGTAAATGGACGCAATATGGCAAACTGTACGTACATGTATGTATAATTAGTTACAGTACCCGCAACGCTATTAAAAAACAAATTTACAATTATATTCTATTCTATCGTGTATCACTCTATTTCACTTATATCAAAAGGTTGATTTAGGGTTGTTTAAAAGTAGATTCAGAGGCTTTTTAAAGTTTTACCAAATTTTTCTTCAGGCGTAATTATTAAGAAGAAATGTCCGTTTTCTTCCCAGTATCATCGTAATCAACCCCATCTCAACAAATTAAATTTTGTGGCTGACGTCGCCCCGCAATTATTAGGAAAAAACTGCATAGTTTTGGTAATGAAGGATTGTACCAAGATTTCCCATAGGTATTATTTAAGGTTTGAAGACTGAATTTTATTTCCTTGCGACAAAAATCTTCATTGTTTTTTTTTTTTTTTTTTTTGTCAACGATTAACCCAAATGGAGGGAGGGGTGAGGAGGTTGGCGTTTGACTTGCATAACGCTAAACTTGAAGGCCACACATGCGTGATCAATGTTAGATTACTCAAATAATTTGTTGAAATATGAATATCTGTCTTTTTCGAACATTTTCCCAATTTATCTTGATATTCAATTAACATGAAAATATGCCATCGATTTCATGTTGTAGAAGTGCTTCCAATGATTTTAAGTCATCGGGGACATAGAATGGACAACTACATGTAAGTGTCAAATTGGAAGCCTCAAGGTCAGGGATCATGGTGTTGAGACAAACTTCTTTTGGTTATAATGTACATTTTCCTGAGTATTTTGAAAGCACAATTGAGCATCCAGGACACAAACAGTGTAAGAATAAACATGGTTGTTTCTCCTAAAATAATGCAGTGAAACATCAAAGGACTCTAAGAGGTCCCTGTGCAAGCGCAGTTGGCTACATCTGCGTCCATACTGCGATCATGCGCGTTACTACATGTACATGTATAAAGCGTCAACGAAACTCTTGCGGCGCTGTTGGAGACCATATATACCGCACTGCAACGATGACGGGACCCTACGTTGTTTCTTTCACGTGAATACCAGGTCACAGAGCCACGGTGCGTGTTTGTGCATATTCAAAATGCACGCCGTCACATGGCATTTCATGCGTTTTTGACGACCGAACGTCTGGATCGCATTATGTACGCAGCACTAGTGGGACAAGGGTTAAAATTACTATTAGTACCCCATCTATATTTACTTACACAAAGCTTTTAACTCTAATTGTTGCACAAACAGGGTTCTTAGGGTCATGAGTTAGAAAAAATGAAAGTGACACTGATTATCTGATCATTTTAACTATCAAAAAACATGTCGACTGTTCGTATATTAGTTGTGTTTTGAACAAGTTTCTCTGATCTTGGCATCGTTGCCTCAATAACAAAGATAACACGCATCTCGTAGGTTGATTCTTGTTGGCATAGAGTAGAGGGATTAATTTGGATGTCTATTAGTTGTAATAGCAATAGTGTGTCGATCAATGCCTTACTGACGAGTGAGAGAATGCCGGGACAAAAACCCCCCTCTTGACTGGTATTCCGCTTGACCAGATCCCGTTTTGTGACGGACACTGGCATGATGACATTTTTTTAAGATCAAAGAAAAATTGAGCTGTGAATATAGCTTCAAACTCGATCATTAGACGTGCGCGGTGAAAAAAGAGAGAGGGACCTGATCCCAGGTAATCATGCAGAATTCGAAATTGACCTTATATACATGTACCCCTTCCCCGGAAACACAGACCCGCTTCGAAAGTTGATAAGAAGAGATGTTCTAGAGAAAAATGCCTGGATATAATACTCAAATAACAAATCAAAACCTGCATGGGCGTTGGTTAATTTTGTGGATATTTAAGTTTAGATGTTGATGTGATGTGATAGAGAAAGACCCCTTGTGTCATAAGCGAGTTCATTGATTGATCTAATGATCAAAGTACTACACGGGTCTCCAGTGGTGAGCAGTCACCTCAAATTCTCCATCTCAACTTTGCAATCGACTGTATTTGTAAATCATCATAGTGGGATGTATCAATTTGGCTCTGTCCTTTGGCGACTAAAATATCAAACATTATTCAAGAAAGGGAAACGAAACATTTTTTAATGTTCAGTTTGTTTTTTTGGTTTTTTTTTGTCTTGAGTGTGTGTCTGTTTTTTTTAGGGGGGATGGGGATTGGGGTTACAATTGAATATTTGCTATTAATTTTGAATCAATTAATTGAAAGATATATTAATTTTCGCCATGAGAGAGAGAGAGAGAGAGAGAGAGAGAGAAAGAGAAAGCATTGATCAAATAAAACGTTCATTTTCTACGTTTACTTTGTCTTTTCACAAGATTCATTCACTTTTAAGTTCAAATCGTTTCCAAAAACGACAAAAAAGAAAACTTTCTTTTGTTTTATGTATTTGAAAGGTCCGTGAAACATCAACGTAAAATTACAACCTAGCTACTACATGAGTTGGTATAATTACAATTACTTGTAAAACAAATGTTGCGACATTATTAAAGTATTCCCGAATTTTCAAATCTATTTACTACAAAAACCGTGATCAGTTACTCTATCATACTAGCCTTTGGCACTGAATGCCGAATAAGGGTGATTAATGGACGGGATTCAGTGACGCCTGGGCGTCAGGAAGAATCCCAAAGGAACGTGAAACACTCATTCAATAAATATTGAACTGTTGTTTATATTCATAGAATATCATTCCATAGCATATTAAGCAATCATGAGCGAATTTTACAAACGGTTGGTTTGTAAGATGTATACTTTCTTTCTTTGAACCCAGCCATTGAATTATAAAGTTCAATTCTAATTTACTCGTTCAGGGACAGTTTGATGACGTACATGAATGTCTCGTTTTATCAAATAATAAGCGCGATAACTCTTCTCTTTTAATGTTATCTAAAGTCAGGTAAACAAAAGAACAACACCGACCTGATATATCGGTGTTATAGAACAGAGTAAATAACAGGTCCCCCTGTCAATGAGGTCGAAATCCAAAACACCTTAAAGTTGACCAACTGATAAAAAAAGTCGTGAGATAGATGTGTATTGAACAGGTTGTGAAGTACATGTACGTCATGCTTGGCCGAAGAAAAAACATCGTGTAACGTCAATAAAGAAAAAAAAGTGTGATCCGTCACAAGTGGATCCATTTAATCGGAATATTTAAATTACCAGGCAATTCGTCATGTTAAAACCTACAGCTGATCTCAATGTCTCCTG
Organism: Magallana ariakensis; assembly: GCA_020458035.1. Taxonomy (NCBI): domain Eukaryota; kingdom Metazoa; phylum Mollusca; class Bivalvia; order Ostreida; family Ostreidae; genus Magallana; species Magallana ariakensis. Next base: position 55,975,088 of record CM035814.1, on the reverse strand, counting down.
TGAGCTGTGGGAGACGAAGGGTCGTTGGAAAATGGAGACGAATTTAACAGACGACCTGAAGGTGAGCCTGGGGACAGAGGACGCTGTCACCTTCACCGATGGGGCGGGGATACGACAGGTGTCTCTCCCCCGGACCGACTCCGAGGGGCACCTGCCATTCTGGTAAGTATATGTAAATATATATATTTCTCTTTTTTAAAATCCATAGTATACAGGTTATTGTTGTGAAATACGGGATTCGTTTGGAGAATGTCTACTGGTTTTTCACGACATAATTATAGAATGTTGACATTTCGAAATTTCACTCATATCGATTGACAAAGAGAAACGGCTACAGTGTAGTATTGGGGCCTATATATTTATTATGTGTGAATGTAGTTCCTTTTAATCTTCTTGTATTTAATAAGTTACAACATGTAAGAATTCTTAACTCAATTAATCATTAGACCGAAAGAACGATTTTGTCTTGTTTAAATGTATTCAATACAGGTGTTTTTCCACAGGTGATCAAATACATGTACTGTTAATTAAATACGTAAATAAAAGTAAATATATATTTTTTATTCTTCTTGATGTCAAATTTAACAATTCATTGTTGTATTTGTTTAAATGAAAGAACTTCTTCCGACACTTAGCACAAACCATTATTAGTTTATTATGAAAGGTAGTTATGAATGCGCGTGTATTGACAAAGAAGGGTGCACGTGTTAAGAATAACAAAGCTGCTTTCATTCTACTGAAAATGTACGTAATTAATTAAGCAAGGATTTGGTAACAAACAAAACAAAAAAAAAAAACAGTTAAACAAACTCGTTTCCTTAGATACAATTTACAAATGTACATATTTTTTGAGGTACCAAGATGTGATATCTTCGTAAGCATCTAGTATCCTATCATAGAGAAACCAGGTATTTGCCGGCACTTCACGAACCTAATTTTAATGATATTTTTTCCTCATGCAATGACCTCTGTCAATTCTGTCTGCGGTTTTTTAAAACTTCAATAGACTTACGTTGTAAGAAACAAACACCTTTTTATTTTGAATGCTACGTTTTAAATGACGCAAGCACGGCAATAAAAACAGGACTTAAAAAAAGGATTCTCTTCTATGTGTCATATGCATCCCGACGAACACTTATTGAGTTATTGGAACAATATCAATCACTCAAAAAAGTATTTTAGATGATCATTCAAAAATACAGTCTCTCATGAGAAATTCATAACTACATGTATGTACATGTAGTTTGTCATAAGATCTGGTCTGATTTTTCCAAATCAACATGGACGATTCTGTTTGGTGATTATATACATTAAATCTGCATGACATGAACTCGAAACTTTTTATAGAACTAACAAGTTTTAGACTATTCAACCCTGCGATTTTTATGTTTGGCAGTATATTTACAACAATTATCTAACATAATCTGTATGGAAGCTTTAATTGTTTACTCTGTTAAATTACACCAAAATTAATTTCATATTTGTCTTTTACAGTTATAGAAATGACTATGCAGAAAACATCTCTCCAAAATTCAATATCAACAGGCAGTATTCGCTCCCGTTTCAAGACACACTTGGACAGAAACAAGAAGATACTGATTTCATATTGCCAAAACTTTTTGAACAGAACTCCTCGGAAGATTTAAGCAAAACTCCGACGGTCCAGCTCTCTAAGACAGAAGCCGTCATAGACTCAAATTCCCCTACTCAGATGGATATCAAGTGGTCTGTAGAAAACGCCAAACTTGGTGCCAATATTTTATTCGACGTTGAAATAATGACATGCACGGAATGGGAATTTCTGACTGAAAAAAGAATACCGGTGATACGTATTTACAAAACTGACCAATCGGTTTCTTTGTGCAAAGTAAAGTGGGATCTGAATCGAGGTGACACCGTTTGGCATGTCCGAGTTCGACCACGTGACGGTGAAACGATTTATGATTGGAGCAGTTCTATTAAAATAGAAATATATGGTGCCAAAACGGACACCAATTTTAATCACAGTGATAAAAGTGGATCGATATTGTACTGATTTTTGTATATTGGACTTTATAAGTCGTAAATTTGTGTTGTGAACTCGTGCAATTAGTTTCAACCAATGTGACAACCCTTGCTTAATGTCATAATTAATAATTTTGAATTCAGTTAACATTATTTATCATAAGTGTTTTGCGAGTTTGTGTTCAGTTTTTGTTTAACATGTTCGTTACGAGAATTACGAGAAACCCATGTTTCGGTGCATAATTTGGTCTCATATATGAAAGTTTTGTACATGACCGTACAGTATCATTTCACAGTGGTAGTCACCGGTACCTACATGCGCTCTCACCGACGATATATGATACCTGTTTTTAAGATTTTTTTCAGTTGATTTTTTATTGTTGTGTTTTATGGGCTGTGATATGTGTATTATACATGTACTTGTATATGTCATTTTAAAGGCATCAGCGATTTTGATGTTGGGGTTTACAAACTTTGATTCTGGCGACAAGATTTACAGTATACGTGTACATTTTGAAGCGTACATCGATCTGTGCACTATGCCCATTGCATCAATTGTTGATGATGAAAATATACATGTATAAAGGGCTAAATGCATTGCATGCATGTGCCGCTACAGTTCGTCGTTTCACATTCACGCTTATCCATGATTTCTTGCTATGGTATCAACCAACGTTCATAAATGCCGCTTCCCACTATATACATGTATAGTGTTGAAATGTATGCAGAGTTTTCTTTTATAAGTAAACTAGCATGGTTTATTGATATTTTCAGTTATTTAAACATATTCTAGTAGTAAACATTTATTTAGAACTAAATCCGGTCAGTAATAATACATGTATATCTATATTTCGTCCATATATAAGCACATGTACACGTACATGTATTACCTACAAAGCGGATTTTTATAATGTTTCTATTTCGTCCATAGATGTTCACATGACTTATTTACCTACAAAGCGGATATAAGTACTGTAGTAGTTTAATTTATTTAGCATGAACATGTTAAATCTGTATATATTTCCCCTTTATTGGTTTTTATAAAACCTTTAAACTTATGATTGCATGTAACAAGATGTGGCTGATACTCGATATACTCCAGATTTATTGTGTTTTAGAGTGCATGCACGACATTATGAATGGCGTGACATTGATTGTAACCGTGAACGGTAATAAATGTTATATGTATCTGAGATTAATAAAAGTATTGATTTTCTATCTGTAGCTTTGTAGAAGGAGTGGCTGATTTTAATCTGCAATGGAATTTTCCCAATATTACACAATCGTAGTTAATAAGGTGTTTTTGGGGATGGGGATTTAGTCTCCTTACCTGTTAAAGATCCAACACTGTTACATATAGCTACATATAACTGTACTAAGAATGTACAAACGCTTGAAACGAAGCAATGCTTTGTTTATTGAGTACTGTAGTCTTAAAAAATAGAACAGTAGTCCATGCTTGTTTTCGAAATACCATATCTTTTATATAGATAATGACAATATTACACTTACTACTGCTGTAATATTAACAGATATTAATGTGAAGTTGTTGTTAATCACTAAAGGGCAGCCTCAGAGGTTCATATCTCACAGGTCAGCGAAGTTAGGCAATCGGTTCACTTTTAAATTGCGAATAGCGAACTGCGTCCCAAAAACCGATTGCCAGTATTATTCTTAATAAATCAATCTTATTATAATAATAACATATTATAATATATTAAATTTACGTGTACATGTGCAATAAAACATATAATTAAAACATTGTTGCAAGACCAAACAAAAATATCTTTTTGAATATGTATAATTATTCATTTGACAAGAGTTTATTCATTTAATATAAGTTAAGGCAATAATGTTCAATTTGATGCAAATTAAAGTTAAAATATACAACTGCTTGTCATACCTTAATCACATTTTTTAATATACACACATGTTGACACAGGTCACATGATAATTTGATCACAGAGAGGCAGGGTGCATTGCTGATATTGCGAGACAAAAAACAAAACAAAACGCAAAGACAAAAAAAAAAAACCAAAAAACGTCGTCTGAGAAGATTTCCTGTCATGGCTTGTGGTCAGGTAAAGCACGTCGTGATTTTCTAAATAAGACTATAATTCCAAGCAGTCCAATACTCAGAATCACAGTTGTGAGATTGACCAAATACTGAAATGAAAATGAAAAAAAAATAACAAGCTAGAGAAAGTGCGGCAATTTATAACTACTGTACTTTGCGTGATCCAAAGGCATCATTAGAAATAGAAAGTTGTTCTCTTTGTAATTAAGACATGTAAACATTGATTTTTTTTTTAAGCAGAGGGGCCATACAAAAAGTGAGAGGGCCAATTGAATTGCAATTTTTTTTCTATAGAAAATACATGTATATAAGAAAAGGGCACGTTTTTCCTGTTCCCTCGATTAGTGTTTGTGATTTACTGAAAAGTGATAAAAACAGACAGGACAAAATGTGTTTCAAATTACTGATGATATTTTTTTCCAGTTGGATAGAAGAATTATGTTTGTTCGGGTTTTTTTCGCGTGCCACAAAATTGGCAAAAAATGGGGAAAATACGTAGCAATTTTCATTTGCGTCAGTCATTTTTTTTTTCGATTCAAGAAGTTTCTTACAGAAAATAACTACAGGATATAATTTCTGCGTATTCAATATTTGCGATGTAAAAGAGATCGCGAAAAAAACCGAAAATTAGATCATCGCGAAAATTATCGGATATATGGTATGTCATCACTATTTAGAACGCACAAAATACCTTTTCGCTGATGGGTGAAATCAATGGCGTATACCTAAAAATTACTTCACTTAGAACTTCATGTCTGGGTTTCTTCTCATCGGAATACCCTTCAGTTATACAGAATCCCGGACCACTTGCACTTCCCACTGGAATATTTCGCCTTTGATCATGAAAACACGTAAGTTAGAGAACAAATATTCGACAATTAATGTATGAAAATTAAATATTTAATAAATTATTCTATTGCGTATTTAGCATACAACTGTTGCATAAACTTTGAATGCCTTCAACTTTATGAATAAACCACACCACATCAATTTAGTATACAAGTACTTGTACCTAAGCATTCTGCATCGGTGTTCTTCAAGGCGCGGGGCTGCTTCCTCTATATTTCTAACATTCTTTTCACTCCACAGTCGTTCAGCTGCAGCGGACGTAAGGGGCCTTTATAAGTACAGGGTACAAGACTTAGTATGAATACATGTACATGCAGTTATGAATATTAAGTACAATGACTGAAGAATATATCATCTTTAATTGTGAATTTAGAGAAATATGTACAAATACATTTTTTCTAGTGACAATAGTCACACAAGTGATTTTTTTCCTTTACCGTGAAACATACCAAATCTTCACTAAAACATCGTCGTTGGCTATGTGTTCGCCCCAAGCACAAACCTCTCCACCTAACACATATGGGGATTGTTCTAAATATAAACGCCATTCAAAATATCAATTTTGTATCAAACTAACTTTGCATCAACATGTAATTAAAGTACGATATAATATGGTAGGAAATAATCAGTTTTACATAAAATCAACAACAAGCAACAAATTCAATGTATGCTAAGAGGGTAGGATGGCCGTGGCCATTTTTAGACTGTATTAATCTCCAATCTATTATCTTAATAAGAAGATGAGCTCTGCAGTATATAGAGATAGCCAAATATTCAAATTTCAAAGCTGAAATATATACATCGTTTCTTTGCTAATGACGGTTTATAGCTAAACAAATCATGTTTAAAAACCTAAGTAAGATCTGATTGTTAATCTGTTGACCTCCCAGCTTCCTTAAAGTTAATAAAAATATACGAGCCACATAAATACGTACCTGGACCTTCTGGGTCACATTCATAGAATGTGTGCCACCACGAACCCGGTCTCACTTGGTCAATGTACCAGCAAGTGGAGAAAATGACCAAAAAGTTTCTTTGCGTTACCTTGGGAACGTATTCAGACCCACTGTACCATAGCTGTACTACTGTGTTTTCTGGAAGCTGAAATATAAGTTGAAATAATTGTTTGAAAAAAAAAAAGTTTTACATTTTTATTTGGGCTCATTGTGTAAGCAATGGCCAGGCTATAGCTACATGTAAGGTGCACGGTTTATCGGATGTTGACTGAGCAACCGTTAAAATCGTTCTTCGTACAAACATGTAGTCTCAAGAGAACGTACAATGCATATCACGTTAGTTAGTCAGTGTAAGTATACATCTGATGATAATAATAGTAATATATTTAAACATTCACATTGGAATATTTTTTCTTGTAACATGGGTCATTATATCATTAAATATCCCTTTATCAAGCTGAGATTACATTTTGTTGCCGGCATTGTTTTAAGAGCGTTACAACATTCTTATTTTTGTTAGATACCTGACCCTTCCTCGATTAATCATACAATGTATTTACGATATCGCATACTATAATAGACTAAATAGACACGCAGTGTCATTATTTATGAATTAAATGAGGATATTATTATTATTATTTCTTTTCAAGGAGTATTTTCTTTTTAAATTTGATAATTGCACCTAGAAGCAAAACTTAATTTTGTGCTTAAAACGACTTAAGTTGTTTTGCTATATTACTTATATCGATTTCAGTACTTAGTCTAAGAAACTTCTTCGCCAATTGTTGTTGTTTCTTTTGTCTTTGACCGCTGATTCGATGAAAAAAAATGAGTTATGTTCTTATACAACTTAATCGTATAAGAACAATGTTATATGCAACTTGCGAGCTTATTGCACTGAAAAGCTATTATAATAGTTCTTGTACATGTTTACATATTTAATTCAACAAGAGGCCCACAGGCCTTAACGGTCACCTGAGTACCATAGCCCTTAGATTAACAGGAGAGTCTCATGTTTGTTTTAAGCTTCATTTGAAGTCTAAACCCTAATCTGAGACTCTTCTGACTGTTACCCCGCTTTTATTGTTTTTATGTTTGAAGAACAATCATTTATGAAAATGAGGGGGTGCGAGGGCGGGGTTCAAGAGTCGGAGGAATCTCGGATTATCTATACCTTAGCTCCAGAGGCCAAAAATTGTAAACTTTTAGTAATAAGAGACATGCAGGTGTTTAATGGTCAATCTCTTATAATATTCACAGTTTCATTTATAATGCACAAAAAATGCATACAGCTTTTTTGTACAAAGTCAGTATATAATGCAAAGGATTTTTAAGTTGATTTCCTAAAAAAGGATACATATTTTATTCACTATTGCCAAGGGACAATTTGCTATGTAGTTTTCAAGATGAAGTTAAAACTGTTAATGGATGACACACAGCAATTACTCTAAGTAAAAATACATGTTCAATATATGGCCATAATTATCAACCTACCCCCTCCCCCAATAATAAAACCTTAACTTCTGCCTCATTACCTAGGCAGTGAATTTCACAATTTAACATGAGGACATTATGGATATAATAACAATGCATGACTTTATCTCCCACGACTGTGATAGTACAGAAGAAAATACATTTTCATTATGTGGCCATATTGGCCGCGCCTAGAGCCTTAACCCGGCCCTGACACAGGGACCATAAATTTCACAATTTAGGTAGAAAACTTCGTAGACATCATAACCATGCATTTAGTTTTCTCAAAAATATATGGGAATAGAGAAGAAAATTTTTAAAGATTTAATATGTTTTCACTATATGGCCATATTGGCCCCACCCGTGGGTCTGAAACCCTGACAGAGAGGCAATGGATTTTACAATTTAAGTAGAGGGCTGTATTATTTAGTTTTTCACATATATGTATGGGAGTAGAGAAGAAGATTTTCTTAGATTTAATACATTTTCATTATATGGCTATATTGGTCGCACCCTAGGGCATGACCCAGGGGTCATGAAATTTACATTTAGGTAAAGGGCTTCATGGACATCATAAACATGCATATAGTTTTTCTCAAATATATATGGGAGTATAGAAGATTTAATATATACTTACTACATTGCCGTATATGACCCTATTTACTACATGGCCATATATGACCCTAGGGTCTGAAACCCTGACTCAGGGGCAATTAATTTCTCAATTGTGGTAGTGGACTTCGTGGACATCATAACCATGCATTTAGTTTTTTCCCACATTGTGGGAGTAGAGAAGAAGATTTTTGAAAAATTGCCCTTATTGCATATTTGACCCCGCCTATGATGTCCCGGGGGGTGGTAAAGCCATGGATTTCACAATTTAGATTCTTCTTACCATAGAGATGCTTTACACCAAAAATGGTAACCATTTGCCTTGTAGTTTTCAAGAAGTTAAAAATGTAAAATTGTTAACGCACGACGAACGACGAGGGACGAAGGCCAAATGCAATAGGTCACCCGAGTGACTCAGTGACTACATTAGATCATATAAGATTCAAAAGTGTGATTACCAAACATATCGTGCAAGTTGATATTCTTTTAAGTGGTATATTGATGGGACCAAGATGGGTCTAAATTATATTTCGGAGGGAGGGTGCCGGGTCTTGCCTGTTTTAAAATCTCTTTTTCGGTTCGTATTATCTTATGATCTTTTCTAACAGCACAAAACAAACATATATATATATATATATATATATATATATATATATATATATATATATATATATATATATATATATATATATATTCAATTCAAGAGTTTGAACAAAAGCAAACAATCCAGTTTGAAAAAACAGAAGGGTTAATCTATGTCCCGAACCTCAATGATTAAGGTGCATGGTTTTTGTTTAAAGCGAAATATTTCATGCACATTATATAATATATATATTTTTTGAAATCACGTTTGACTCAGAGATAGTATTCTTCTCTCTGTACTTTTATAGAGACAGGCGCGACATGCAGACTGCTTAAAACATGTCCAGAGTCAAACATTTTCTAAGGATAAGCGGCATTCTGTTAATCTTGTGATTATCTTGGATCAAAATAAAGAAGATGGGTGAATAAGGCGCGTAAAATGCCTATATGAGAAAAGATAAGATACTGTAAAATTAAAGTATCAACAAATCTGATAATTTCTTTTTAAAATTATTAAAAACAATTTATATTAAACATAAAATCGATTTGTAGCCCTTAAATATGTTATAAACTTGTGTAGCGAAACATAAAGATAAATGTTTATTTAAGGATTACGTTTACTCAGGGGCGAAAAAAATTCCACTAATAGGAACAAAAAACTACTTATTGTACATTGTACAACCACACAGCCCGGGCCTACTTCCAGTGCCCCCCCCCCCCCCCAACGTTGACAACACCGATAAACTCAGTGAGAATAGCAACCACACAGCCTGGGCCTGCTTCCAGTGCCCCCAACCCCCCCATTTACAACACCAATAAACTCAATGGGGCCAGCAACCACGAAGCCCGGGCCTACTTCCAGTGCCCCCCCCCCAAACATTGACAACACCGATAAACTCAGTGGGAATAACAACCACACAGCCCGGGCCTGCTTCAAGTGCCCCCCCCCCCCCCGCCCAACATTGACAACACCGATAAAATCAATGATACATGTACCAGCAACTACGCAGTCCGGGCCTGCTTCCGGTGCCCCCCAAACATTGACAACACCGATATACTCATTGGGACCAGCAACCACGCAGTCCGGGCCTACTTCTTGTGCCCCTAAACATTGACAACACCGATAAACTAAATTGGGCAAACAACTACGCAGTTAGGGCCTGCTTCCAGTCCCCCCAAAACATTGACAACATCGATAAACTCAGTTGGGCCAGCCACCACGCAGCCCGGGCCTGCTTCCGGTGCCCCCAAAACATTGACAACACCGATAAACTCAATGGGGCAAACAACCCCGCAGTAAGGGCCTATTTTCAGTTCACCCTAACATTAACAACACTGAAAAACTCCCGGGACTGCTTCCAGTGCCCCAACCAATGACAACATCGATAAACTCAGTGGGAACAGCAACCACACAACCCGGGCCTGCTTCCAGTTCCCCCCAAACATTGACAACACCGATAAACTCAGTGGGAACAGCAACCACACAGTCCGGGCCTGCTTCCAGTGCCCCTCAAACATTGACAACACCGATAAATTCAATGGGGCCAGCAACCACGCAGTCCGGACCTGCTTCCAGTGTCCCCCAACATTGACAACACCGATAAACTCAGTGGAAACAGCAACCACACAGTCCGGACCTGCTTCCAGTGCCCCTCCCAAAAAACATTGACAACACCGATAAACAACCACGCAGCTCGGGCCTGCTTCCGTTGCAATTAAGAAGAAGCATAAGTACGTTGCCATTACTAAATGCACTTATATCTAAGCCAATTCCAATAAAGCCATAATTATAAGATAGTGTATTGTGTTACTATATTTACAATATTGTCTGACGCACTTTCTTATTACAGTGCAAAACCAACGTCGCCCAAGGGACCCCGGCACCGTCTCAAAAGAACAACGACCACCATATCAAGGTTGGAAATTTTTTACAAACGTATGTGTTTATTTTAACAAACAATTTTTAAAAAATATCACATGTGCCCGTTTTATTTTTTTTAAATTCCTCCCAGAGACGTCAATCTTACAAGAGACACTCAAGGTTTTTTTTTAGAGATGATACCACAAAAAGACCAAGACAGCATGATGAAAAAATGACAATAACAAACCGTCAACCATCTCAAAAATCCATAAAACGAAATACAAATTCAAAGCAGAGCAACACGGACCTCCAAGATAGAGGTAGGATCAGGTGCCTAGGAGGAGTGAGCATCCTCTGCTGACCGGTCACACCCGCCGTGTGTTCTTTGTTGTAATCGGGAAAATAAAAACCGCAAAAGTCCGTAGACAATTAGGTAATTAATTATGGTCTAACAATTAGTATGAAAAACGTCAGTCAGCATGCGACTCAGTGGAAGATTGTATTTGCTGACAAGGTCGTCGTATCGACCATAGAACTTACGCAAAGATGACTTTAAACGAGACTGTTGATAGTCCTGTTTTATCAACTTGTTTGTCAGTAGCTTGCCTCGTCTTAGAAACTGTTCATACGAAGAGCATGCCCTTGCGTATCGAATTAACTGAGAAACAAAAACACCATAACCATAAAGTCTCCCGCATAAAACTGCAGTTTTTATAACAGAGTTTTGCAAAGACGACGCTGTGATTTTGCAGCAAGCTTCAGTTTTCAATTAACATCTTAACGCAGCAGTCTAATAAACAGTAGGGTGTGCTTCTACTTTATCAGACATGGTTCATTGATCCTTTATAGGAACACACAATTACACTTCAATAACTATTTTTGTTTCAATAATATTGTTTGAAGGTGTAAAGATTAATTAATCTAACAAGTACCCTTAAATTAGCATTGATTTCAACGATAGTTTGTAAAATCAGAAAGAAACCTGACCATTAATGAAATAAAAATAACCTATTATTCCGAATCGAAAATTGTTGTCAGATGTGCAAGGCCAATTGTAGATTTAAAAGATTAAATACAATACAACGTTTTAGGCCGAAATTGTGATTAGTTCATGTAAAGTCGACTAGCGTTTCATATTAAAATCATAAAATTTACCAAGTATTTATATTCTCCGGTTTGTGATTTGAAGAATTGATAGTTTTACAACAAATACTTTACATAATCATTAATTTACTGGTAAATTGCTTCCTAAAGATTCTTCCCAAACCACCAAACGACGCTTTCTCTTGCTCTTTAATACTTCCTTTTGTATTCCCGATACAAATCTGAAAATAACAAAAAATTGCATCGTTGAACTTTTTCAAAATCAGTCAAAATCTTTTACAAATTATTATTTTATAAAGTGATCACTTCGTATATGTAACAAAGGGATTAAACATTTAAAAACTACATATTAAACCACAGGACATATCAATCAAACTATATTAATATGAAGTTCAGTGGGATATGTTGAAGGAATGGTACAATTATACGGTATATATTTGGTGAAACTCGTTGAAATAGTTTGACCCAAATGTTGTATATTAGGTGTCAGGTCAGTGAAGTCAGGTCACAAATCCGGAATTATATGTCTTGTACGTTTTGGGTTTTTATATCTTGATTGCAGTTTCCGGTAGGTAATAAAATGGCAGGATTCGTAAGTGCAACATGTATCTCGTTGTGACTTTATTTTATGCCTCTCACTTTCCCAAACCTGCGACCACCTGCGACCGTAACACAAATACAGACGCTTACTTAAATTTGAGAAAATGGAATATTGGTATCTGCATTGTTTCTACAACAGATTGTACTTGCTTTAAATTTGCTGTTTATTTTGTCCTCAACATTGTTTTAAATGTTAAGCAATCCGAAGGAAATGGTATTTTGGTTTAATATTTCTATTTCATAAGTGCACCATCATTTTCATTGGCAACTTAAAACAATCCAAAAGCTCTGAGCGATTAAACCTTACCGGATGTGTTTCTGATATTTAGCAAACGTCAAGGTCTAAATTACCTTTTCGTAAAATATTTCAGGACATCTTTCATATCGGAACTAGTGTTCTTCATTTTGCCAAGTTCTTTAGCAAACATTGCTACTTCATCATTTGATTTCCTATAATATGAAAATTAAAACAATCTCTTAAATTACCACTGTAGAAAGATTAATTCTATTAGGCAAGCTATTATTACATGTACGTATATGCATATCATGGTATTATTTTTGTCATTCTCGACTCTGATTTCTTTGTGTTTTGCTTACGATAAAATATTTATAAATTTCTGGATAAAAATTACAAATCGGAATGTGTACATTTAATATTAAAAAGGTAATTAAATCAGTAAAAACACGAGAATAAAATACCAGCATTTGAATGGAACTTCATCACCGCCTATATGAACTAATTGGTCCTGAAACAGGTTTAGGATTTCTTTATACAATTCTTGTAAGAATGTGTAGGTACTGTTTCTTGCCGGATTCAATGGCCCCAGTAAACCAGGTATTACTTTTCCGCTATCATAACATTGAGTCAAGAGTTCAGGTTTACCAAAACTCCAAGACAGGACATGAGCTACAATTCAATACACATTATCTTTAAATAGGGCGCTTTTGTTAACATCAGTGATAGTAAACTCACAAACGTCTGTAACATCCAGACGTTTGCGACGTGGGGGAAAACAATGTAAGCTTCTGGATGAAACAGACTATTAAGAAATAAATTGGTTTTCAATGATTTAATTCTAATATGCCTACATCTATGTTCTTGACCATGTCTAGCTATTCAAATTGAGGTTTTAACAATTTGAAAAAAAATCAACTCACAAGGACAGCATATAGACAAGAATAGAATTCCTGGGTCCCCCGCCGTTCAAGCAGTATACTAGTATACTGTACTGTGGAATCATTAAATTTCGTGGGGGCCAATTTTCGTGGATTGCTTAAATTTTACAGGTTCGTGGGGACGCGACCAAGGCTGATTTAAGAACTTAACCAAGGTATTAGTGGTATAAACATTTGGTATAAATTTCATGTAAATCCATCAAAATTTGTAGGCATGAGAGCGCTTACAAGGTCAATTTTTGGATAAAACGGAGTCATTATTGTGGTCAGAGTCCCATAACTCCAGCAAAAAGTATCGACCAATGCTGATTTTCGAACTTGACCAAGGTAATAGGTGTATAAACATTTGGTATAAATTTAATGAAAATCCGTCAAAATTTGTAGGCATGAGAGCGCTTACAAGGTCAATTTTTGGATAAAACGGAGTCATTATTGTGGTCAGAGTCCCATAACTCCAACAAAAAGTATCGACCAATGCTGATTTTCGAACTTGACCAAGGTAATAGGTGTATAAACATTTGGTATAAATGTAATGAAAATCTGTCAAAATTTGTAGGCATGAGAGCGCTTACAAAAAAGTGTGACGGACGGACGCACGGACACACGGACACACGTACACACAGACCCACGGACCCACAGACCCACGGACACACGGACGGACGCCCGGCATTTCTATGTCCCCGCTCCGCGTTGCGGCGGGGGACAAAAATTCGAGTTTGACTACTAGCATAAGGTTACTTATCTTATTGGGCATATATCACCTATGATATGCTTGTTGACACCAGTGAGTGTACAACAATTGTCAATGAATTAAACAGTTTTTGGGCATTGTAAAGGCGTGTGATTTTTTTATTATTTATATCAATAGTTCACAATCTTGCATAACGAGAAGAAAAAACCCATCATTAGTACCTGGAACATCAAATTCTGGAATGACTCGAATTCCTCTTTGCCTTCCAAATTCTATGATATCCTGTACGTCGGTATGTGTGTATACTAGAGTAGGATGAAAGGCGCCCTAAAGAAATTGTTAAATGAAGAAAATTGAAAGATTTGGATTAAATTCCAGACTTTTATGATTAAAATGCTGTTTATAGGAGGTTACAGAAGTATACATGCCTGATGGAGTATATATCATGTCTGCTGTACACAATTTTGAGTTTTCTGATGATCAACCATCACAGGGTTTTGCAAAAGCCAAATGAAGCTGATACTGTTCTGCATACATATAGGGGAATGCAAAAACTACTTCAAATTTTGTCACGCATATGAAGGCAAGTTAATTTTCTTTAAGTAAGTAATTTTGCTTCATATCTATTTTATTAGTACTTACGAATTTAAATCTGTGGTACATATAATTATTCATGCAGGAATAATTTGAGCTTGTACTTATTACTGGAAACTTTCATTTATGCAAGTGAATGTTTAAAGCTGCTTGGTCCGTTTTAATATCAAATTTTGTGAACGCTTTTAAACGATGGTTACGCTAAGTATGTGTACAATAAAACATGTTGCAGTAGTTTTCCCGGTCAATTAAGCCATATTTCATTTTAAAAAATGATGTAGAAAGAAGATGGGGGAACAGGAATGCCCATTTGGTTTACTTGTAAAATTTCAAATTTAATTTTTTTCAACTAAATATACTAGATAATGTTTTAATACATGTTTACAAAAGTACAATTTCTAACAATATTCAGTTTTGAATAATTTAAAAAACGGTAAGAAAAAAAAATAAATCTAAAGTGTTGGTGGTATCGAACCCACAACCTAAAACCCCTAGCTCTATAATGTTACCTAATGTCTGCTGCTCTAACCACTGAGCCATTTCAGTCAAAACAAAACTCCAATATTAAATGCTATATGCGACTTCAACCATGAATTTACGGACTTGTATTATTTTTCTAAAACGTTCAATTGTTGCGATACAAACTGACATTCTTAAAGTATAGTGGGTCATCTCTCCACGTTTTCGTTAATTGAAATCGGTTTGATTTCCTTTAAACCTTATAAAGACTATGAAAAAAATATGGAGCTCAGACCCACTCTATAAAAGAAAAGGCATTGAAGTTCTAAAATTGACATTATTTGGATTTTTTGGCACGCATACGCCAGTTTGAATCAACCTATTCCAAATATTTAACTTTTTTAAGGGTTATCAATGGATGTTATGGTAAATATACATTGTTTTCAATAATGTAGATAGAAATTATGAGATTTGTTGATATTTTAGTTTTATAGTATCTTATCTATCCTCATATAGGCAGTTTACACGCCTTATTCACCCATCTTCTTTGTTTCAAAAACGAACGACACAAATGGGTACCGAGTTTTTTTCGCCTCATATTATAATTTGCCCCTGACGTCGAGGCGGCTCTGGTTGTATAACGATTTTGATATCGCTATAAATAAAGGTCATAATGTTTTGGCAAATGAAAAATAAACCTATAAACCTATTTACACCTTTTCCACTAATATTTCTGAAGTTTGCTTTGTTTACAATCGATGCATAACATGCTGATTGAATTAACCTAATCATTCGGGGTACGAAACTTAACGGTTCCTCTTTCTAAACATTCCCATGATGCAGTTTGGTTTTTTCGTTTGCCCAAAAAGAAATTATTCTATTTACTTTGAATATTTCTAACTTTAAAAGGAGGCCGATTCTGCTAGTGTAAATAGGTAAAAGTCTTTAACTTTCAAAGATAATTGGTTTGTATAGAACATTATTTGATACTGTAATAGTGAAAAAATCGGACCATGCAGCTTTAATTATATAGATACAATTATATGTATCAAAATTTACACACTACGTCAGCTGATAAGGTGTGAATTAAGTTGGCTTTGATAATAAAATTTAACAACATTGATCTGCCAAGGCCTATCCAGTCAACTGCAGTTCTGGTGTTAATCGTAGTAAAAGCACATACCAATTTAGAGACTGAAATGTTCATCACATGCCAACACAGTTATTTATAACTTTGTCTTTTTTAAATGTTTAAATGAATGTCTTTCTTTTCAGAGGAAGCACAGAGATATTTAGAAAACTCAGAAAGATGACTAGAGGAAAACATGTCAAACGTCCATGAACACATACGCCCACACTTCATCAAAACATCCAAGTACACCACGCATGATCCAAAGCAGAGGAAGATAACTGAAGCTTTGGTTTCGTTCATAGCAGGATATCTGACACCACTTTCATATGTAGAGAATCCAGAATTTAAGTTTTAATTGAATCATTGAATCCCCAATACCAGTTACCTTCCCGTAAACATTTCTCTACAAAACTTCTCCTTGAAAGATCAACTTCTATCCAAAATAGTTTAAAGAGCAAGTTGCGGGCTGTGGAGTGTCTGTTTGACTATTGACCTCTGGTCTTCATTGGAATCACAGGTCACTTCATATTGGGTTAGTGTATGGAATCGATCATGGTGTCATGTTAACGGTTCAGAGATCAACACTGTGCTGAAAACATACGCCGCCAAGAATATGAAGAAGCGGTAGCCTGCTACAATATCATAATAGCAGATTAGATAACAAACATTGTAACATGCAATGTTACAAATATGGCTAAGGCCTTTCAGGTTACCCTACCAGAATTTACATGCGATAAAGATACAAGTTTGAAAGAAACCCACGAGTCTGCAAGTGACGATGAGGATGAAGTTTTAGTATGGAGCATATGGTATTTGATTACCCTACTGAAGATATTCCAAAGCATGGTTGATGTTTTGCACAAACTCTACAATGGGTGGTGAAAAATGGGATGAAGGAAGTGAGCCCCCATTTTAAAAAACCGTCATTGCGAAGGCAGCAAACTTAGTCAAATATGTCAGGAAATCTATAAATGCCAGTGAAATTTTGGAAGAGGAAAAAAGACTGCAAGATAACGCCACTCGATGGAATTCCTAATTGTCAATCTTAATAAATTTGACACTGTTAACTGGATATGAACGTAAACTACTGCATGAACTTTGTTTGCCTCTGAAACCCTTTGAAGATGCAACATTGATTGTGCATCAGAAAAGAAATGTTTCTGGGAGTCTATCTATTTCTGTGACAATGGGTGTTGAGCACAAGCTTGCCTAACTATCAACAACAAGATGGTATCAACGTTGATGTCTTCAGTGTCAAAAAGACTCTCAATTTACAAAGATGATGATGTTTATCAACTTTCTGCAGCTGTAGATCCAAGATTTAAAATTAGGAGGTCAAAATCTCCTGCTGAGGTAGAAGAAAAACTACTAGTGTAGGCCAGGCAAGAATTGTCTTGTGAAAATTCCAGTGATGAAGGATCTCCTCAAAGGAAAATTAGTTAAGATTGATGATAGACTTTTCAGCTTTATGACTCAAACAAAGCAGGGAAGGAAGAGGCATGTTTCAGGGGATCATTTTAAAATGGAAGTATCACAGTACCTCCTTGAGCCATGTGAAGGGACACATCCGTTGCAGTACAGGAAGGAAAATGAAGATAAATTTCCTATTCTTGCAAAGATATACGTTAATGTACCTGCTACGTCTGTACCAGTAGAACGACATTTTAGTATTGCTGGAAAGATCTTAAGACCAGATAAATGCAGACAAAACGACTCTACATTTCAAACGTTAACGATGTTAAATGCAATGAAAAAGCTTGCAAATAATGCAATAAATAAGATTGATACCAGAAAAAAGACTCCTGTCAAAAATTCACTGTTTTTCTTAAAAATTTGATCCGTGAAAAAACTAAAAAACAAATAACACTGGTCAGATGTTTCAGTCCCAGGATGCACCAGGGTGTGATCAGTTCAATGCCCTGCTTCGGGAGAAGCAAGGAATCCTTGAAGGTGTTGTTGAACGGATGCAGGGAGAACTATAGTACAAGTTCTGGGGAATGTGAGTCTGGTACAGGGTGACCTCGGTACTATGCACCGCAGGGTTGATACTTGATAGCCTGGGTTGGGACGTTAGGGCTCTGCGGGAAGATATTGGCACACTCGAGTCTAATATGACGTCCCAGTTAGGTTCCATGGATAGGAGTCAGCTAAGTAATATTACCCAGATGTACCATTTTGTTATACTCAATTTGTCCGATGGATCTGTGGTCTATCCCACAGGAACGGACCGGGGCTTGGGAATACCAAGATCCAATAGCAGCAGCAGCATTGATTCCGTCGTGCTGGCACCTACAATCCCAGTATCCAATGTCAGCTGCATTTAAGCCGTCGTGTGCCTACAGTCTTCAGATCTGCCCCTAATGCAGTAGGCAGCCAGGATTCTGGCTGTTATGGAGAGTCAAGCCGCAGCATCTGTTGGGAGACAGTCATCAGTCTCTAGTATGGGTGGTTTGCTTGTGCCCCAATGTCAGACGCTGATGTCGACCACTGCAGGTCACAGCTGCCAAGTTTGATTATCTAGACCTCCGGGACTTTACTCCTTTTTTCATTTTATCACATTTCACTTTTATGACATTTATCTAATCTTATGTATACATTCATAGCACAAAATTACTCAAAACACAGTTTTAAACAAGATATATGTGAGCCAATGTTCACTAGTATTACCCTCGCTCTGATGTGAATATGCAAAATAAGCAAAGTCAACATTTAACAGGAAACTGACATTCGATTGGTATAAAAAATATGGCATGGTTAAACAATTAGTGTGTTGAAATTTCAAGCAACTGCGATAAATAGTTGCAGGGAAATCTTTGACGAAAATTTGTTTAAAAATTTAGGCGAAAAAAAACGCCCAAAACCGACATTTAACAGAAGTTGACGTCCGACTGGTAGAAAAATACATCCCAACGTATGGCACGCCTTAAAAGAGTGTGTTAAAATTTCTAGCATTTGCTATATATAATTGCTAAGAAAAATGCGACAGAATTTTTGTTACGGACAGACAGACATACACACACAAGGATAAAACAGTATACCTTTTCTCCTTCGGAGCGGAGGTACAAAAATCAAACCCTCTCTCTAAATAATACAACAAGGTTGCTAACTTCGTCTGCCAGCCAAGAAGCACTGCCAAAATAATTGTTGAAATGTAATATCAAACTACACCTATCAGTAAACACAGTGACCCCATGTCGTTGCCAGGTAATTTCCTTTCATACTGAATATCTGCATGTGATGTAAATACATTTATTTGGTAAATTCAGGCAATTTTCACCAACAACTTGCAAGTTTTGAACCGTTCCATCTACGATCAACGGAATTGAAGGTTTATCACAAGGAAGATAACTCTTCTACTATTTTATGTGGCGATCATTGGGACTTTCCATAATGTTTTCTCTGTGCGGCATCAACAGCGATGTACAATAGTAATAGTTAGGGACAAATGTTTTTACTGTAACCTGTCGTTTGTGGACTGAATTTATGTAGATAGTAATAAATTCGTATACATTTTACATACAAAAACACAAATGATAGCGTATATACATAATTATCATAAACAATGGTTTCATATAATTATTACTATAGTGTCTTAAATATTTCATGATTTATTACAAGGAGATTGAATTAAATGTTGATTTTTTTTTTCTGTGATCACCGACTGATTAAATGAATGGCAATAATTCTACCTCCTGACATCTGCCAAATGTGAAACCAATATTTGTGTTACTTCCAAGACTATGAGTATGTACAGTATAACAATTACCTTCTCACTAAGTTCAGGAAAATATTTACTTTGAAAAGGAAAGGACTGGTCATCTGTCATATGCCAATGAAAGACATTCATTTTGTTCATCTCCATTCCTCTCTACAATTTTACAAAAGGAAATTAATAAAACCAGTTATTATTTTTCTTAGCATTTAGTATTTAAAAGATATCTAAATGGGAGTAATATGAAGTATATACCGTACCATTATTTGGAATATGGTTTCTTTTTTAATGTAATGTCTTGCAGTATCAACTAAAACTCCCCTGTGACGAAATCGTGGAAAGTCTTCGATTTTTGTATCCCGTATCAATACCTTATAAAACGATAGTATATGAAGCATGTATACAAGTAACAACGTTTTAAAATTGATTGTTATGGAACTGAGTTTCTTCATTATTCATTGAGTTTGTCCATAATTCATTGGTACATATTGTCGATATTGTATTCTGTAACACTTTTTTTTCAAATTTGATAAGCCTGAGCGTTAAAGTAACCAGTGCAGATGGACTACCGTATTTCGAATACAGAAAACAATCTGGCTCAAGGTTTCTAAACCTCTTAGAGCGCCCCATACATCCTCAGCAACGATGTTAATACCGTCAGCGTTGACTGTTAACTGATCTGTGAATATATTAAGTAAAGAAAGCAAAATATATGACCACTGATGATACTTCAGGATTTCATTGCCAAATTCGGAGTTGTTAAGTCTATCATCGGCTTTACCCGTTTATTTATAATAAATTCATCGTTTCATATAGAGGGAAACTGTTTATATTACAATGTCAAACTCACATGATTCCTTGGATGCAAGATCTGGCAAATATGAACATGACTTTAAATGAATTATCAGTGAAGTTATTAATGTTGTTTCTCGTACAGACAGTTCTGGTGATAATAACATCTTTTTCCTTAAATCTTCGTCAAAAACATTTCGAAGATTATTTTCATAATTGTTATTAAAACATGTAAATATATAGTCCAGGTATCTCTGGACTGCGTCTTGCAATGTTTGACAATTATCTAATCTGGTTATTCTCAGACCCAGTTTGTCTCTCTGAAGATGAAATAATTTTGCGGATTCGTTGATCAAATATTTCTGAGGTTTTGGCCAAGGAGAACCGATGGTAGGAATAGGTGCTCTTCGGAGTTTGAAGTTCAAAGCCTCACGAAAATTCATTTTGTAGTCTTTCGTATCCCATCCAACTGGAACTGGTGGTAAGAGTAACGGGTTTTTAACATGTTGCTCAGGCATGTCTGTCAATTTATAAGAAAAAAACCCACCCCAATCGTTAATTCAATTTTCAAGCATATTTCAAATTATTAAAAGATTCAAAACACAAAGTGTATAACTTACAAAAAAAATCTATACATACTTCTTTCAGAAGACAAACATGTTTTACAAATAGCGCGTTAGATCTTCGCGTCAACGCTTAGCACTTCATCATAATTATTAACTAAATACTTACCAGGAATATACATATTTGTTTGATTAGTTCCCTTGGTTTCTATTATCTTTGTAATTTCAAGAACACCAAGAACACTCATTAGGAAAACTTGCCTCATTATTGTCTTGACGCTGTAAAGATAAGACTGTATGGGAAACCATAACATGTGTTTATTATACATGTATACACTTCTCCTTTAATCTAATTAGATGTAAATTATTTTTAAAGTACCCATTCAGAGAAAACTCACTGGCAAAGAGCAACCAGTATAACGCGTTTTTGCAATGGTTTTTTTATATAAATGACTGTGCAAAATATGTTCAGGCCAATTTTGCAACTCCTCAGTTTTACTTTTATGAGACAACGTGAAAATTGATATTGAAGTTGGTACCTGTATATCTAAAAATTAAATTTTGGCCAAAGTGCCTCTTGTTTCATATAATAATCGTAATCTTTCGAAACAAATATCATACGTGTAAATATTGGCAAAATTGGTTAATATTTTTTTAGTTCACCTGAACGTAGGTTCAAGTGAGCTTTTCTGATCACCCGTCGTCCGTCTGTAAACTATTCACATTTTTTTTTACTTTATTTCAAAAACCACTGGGCCAAATTTAACTAAACTTGATACAAAACATCCTTATGAAAAGGGGATTCTTAATTGTTAAAATAATTGGCTAACCCCTTTTAAAAGGGAGATAATTGCGAATAAGTCAGTATATGGTGTGTGTTTAAAAATCTTCCCCTCAAGAACGACTGCACCAAAAATGCCTATATTAACACAAAAGCTTGTATATATTGTGAAGATTCTAAATTGTAAAACTCGTGACCCCCGGACCAAAGCTAGCACCCAGGCGGGGTTTAAAGTTCAACAAAGAAAAACAGAGGAAAAATGTTTTAAAATCTTTTTCTCAAGAACTACAATGCAACAGTTTGTGGGATTGCTATGCAAGCAAAATTGTGACGATTCTTAATACAAATACCGGGGCCCAGAAGGGGTTCAAAGTTACTATAGAAATATAATTCTATGGACAATGTTTTAAAATCTTTTTCTCGAGAACAACAATACTTCAATTTGTCAGATAACTATGTAAGCATCCTTATATACTAGTAATGTAGATTATAAATTAATAAAGCTGTGACCACCGGACTAATACTAGGGCCAAAGAATATATGAAAAATGTTTAACACTTTTCTTCTCGAGTACTACAATGTTACAGTTTGTGAGATTACTATGCAATCCTCAAGTAGTGGAGATTCTAAATTGTTATAGCCAACCATAAACCCCGGACCAATACTATGGCCCCAGAAAGAGGGTCAAAGTTTAAAATAGAAATGGCATATGCTACGAAATAGAATGTTACAAGAAACTGTTGTTCAGGTTAGCGATGTGGCTCATGGCCCATTACTTTCTTTTTTCATTTTATTTCCGGTTTTTTCTCCCGGTAACGTTTCACTATAGATATATTTTTGTTAGAATTTTAACCCCTCTTGTGGCCCCAGTCTTAGTCCGGGGATTACCATTTAAACAATTTAGAATCTACACTATTTTGGGATTCTTGCATAGTAATCTCACAAATTGCTGTTCTTGAGAAAATTTTTAAAGCTGCTTGGTCCGATTTTTTTTTATTCAACCCGCATGCTATGCATCGATTGTAAATATATTAGCGAACAAAACGTACACAGGTTTATTTGTAATCTGCCTGAACATTACGACCTTTATTTATAGCGATGTCAAAGTCGTAGTACAACCATACCGGTCTCGACGTCAGGGGAAATTTTAACATGAGGCGAAATAACGCGATACCCTTTTATGTCGTTTGTTTTTTAAACAAATTCTGTACATAATTTTTTCATTGAAATTTGGCTTAATTGACTGGGAAAACTACTGCAATGTCTACTTTTATACATATACTTAGCATAACCATCGTTTAAAAGCGTGCACAAAATTTGATATAAAATCGGACCAAGCAGCTTTTAGCATTTTCCCTATATATTTCTTTGTTAAACTTTGAACCCCTCTTGCCTGTCGGGACCCCAGTATTAGTCCGGGGGTCACGATTTAAATAATTTAGAATCTTTTAGGATGCTTGCATAGAAATCTCACAAATTGCAGCATTTTAGTTCTTGATAAGATTTTTCAACATTTTCCCCTTTATATTTCTATGTTACATGTAAATTTTGAACGCCTTTTGGGGCCCTAGTAATTAGTCCGGGGGTCATAATTTTATCAATTTAGAATCTTCACTTTATCGTTGGTATAAAATATTGGCATTTCTGGTACAGTGTATTTTACGAAGATGTTTTAACCTTATTTTAACAGTTTTGCAATTATCTCCCTTTAAAAAGGGATTTGCCTTTAATTCTAACACTTATGATCCGCTTCCCATTTGAATGTTTGTTCAAAGTTTGAATAAATTTAGCCCAGTGGTAAGAAGTCAAAAATGTGAAAAGTTTACCACCAGACAGATCAACGGACGACGGGGAACAGGTGATCAGAAAAGCTCACTTGAACCTTAAGTTCAGGTGAGCTAAAAACAACTTAATCGATGTCACAATGAAATACAGCATTTTGAAATTTTTAAATGTTTAAACGCTCATTTTTTAAAATCTCTTGGTGGGTTTTGTTTATGGGTTTAAAGAAGAACTCGCTTTTTTGAAAAGTTTTATGGGTATTTTCCATTGAGATTTATTGTTTTATATTACTCGACCTCGAAAAAGCTATATGTGGAGCATTTTGACAGGGGAAATTCTAAATAACGCTCCTTGAAAAACTCGAGGGAAATATCTTGTACTTTATAAAGGTAAGAAAAGGCCCACAGGCCTTGACGGTCACCTGAATACCTTAGCCCTTAGATTGACATGGCAGAGAGTCTCATGCTTGCATTTTACGCTTCATTTTGAAGTCTAAACTCAAATCAAGGACTCCTCTCACTCATACCCAACTTTTATTTTTGATGTTTGAAACGCATTAATTCATAAAAAAAAGTGTGTGTGGGTTTTTTTTCGGGGGGGGGGGGGTACAAGAGTTGGAGTAATCTCGGATTATTTATACCTTAGCTCTATGGGTCAAAAATTGTAAACTTTTGGAAATAAGAGACCTTCAGGCCTTTAATAGTCAACAGTTTCATTCATAATGCACACAGCTTCATACAGCTTTTTTCTACAAGTATAAAACGCACAGGATATTAAAGGGACCTGGACACGATTTCAGATGAAAATTTTATTTTTGATTTCTATGTATTAAATAGTTTACTTTTGTATTTTCAATGATTTACCAAAATTTTAATGTTAGAAGTCGTGTTACAAGCGAGATACAGAGGAAAGAAGTCATTGTTATGTAAACAAAGCTCGAGTCTTATATTTGTTTACAAATAATGTAAAGTAAAGAAATTACCATTTCTTTGACAAAATAACAAGATAAACTTATTAAATGTGTTCATAAATAAGTTTATCAACAACAAAATGCAACATTAGATTGAAACTTTTACCAATTCAAGACGTATGTAAACAATAACAGGACTCGAGCTTTGTTTACAAAACAAAGAATTTTAACCCCTGTAACTCGCTTGTTACTCGATATTTGACTTTCAAATTTTGACAGAGCATTAAAAACATCCATATTGACCATTCTAGACATTAAAAATGAAAAAATAAATTTTCAAAAAATTGAGCTCAAATCGTGTCCAAGTCCCTTTAAATTAGATGTTTTAAAATAGAACACATATTTAATTCAATATTGCCATGTGACAATTTACCATGTTGTTTTTAAAACGGAGTAAAAATTACTATGGATGACAAACAGCAATCACCCTAAGTAAAAATATATGTTCAATATATGGTCATATTTATCAACTCCCCATCTTCGCTAGCCAAGGATTTCTGATCCGCACCGCTTCTCACGAACCTTGGCATATCGTGCTATCAAAAGTCGGGGTTTATTTCCTGGATTTTGATGGGGGTTTACTGAAACCGTTCGACCAATCAAAAAATGCAAAACATATCATTTAATCGACAATGTTTTCCTACTGTTTATTCACGAGTGTCTTTAATTAAAATAGCTCAAACCCTTATTTTTCTAGTCTTTCTGTTTTAGCCTGTATAATGCATGCATCATTCAATGGTGCAATAACAAGTACACCAGATTGTGTATCAACAGAGGCATGCACTATATACCGCTCCCAGTCTTACACAGCTGTTACACCTTTCAAATGAATCTATATGTAACATTTCACATTATTCCTATTTATTGAATACACTAGGTAATAAAATGTTCTTTCAACTTGTCAATATCATTGTCTATAAAGGCTGCCATTTCTGCACCAGGAGGTTCGTTAAACTACGGCATCTTTCATGATAATTTTGATAGCAGGATATGCCAAGAGTTCTTGAGGAGCGGTGTGGATCAGAAACTCTTGGTATGCGAAGATGTCAACTCTCATACCCGATAAAAAGCATCTTCTTCTAACCCATGGCCTGGGCATTGAATTTCAAAATTTAACATCGGGGCATTATTATCATAATAACAATGCGTGACTTATATCTACTACGACTGTGATAATTTAGTTAGAGGGCTTGAACATCATAACCATTCATTTAGTTTTTATCGAAGATATATGGGAGGAAAGAAGATTTTTAAAAATTTAATATATATTATTACTACATGGTCATATTGTCCCCGCCCTATGACCTGAACCCCTGTCCCATGAATTTAACAATTAATGTGGAGAACTTCGTGGACATCAGAATCATGCATTAATTTTTTCACACACATGTATGGGAATAGAGAAGAAGATTTTTGAAAATTTGGTTTTTATTTCATATTTTGCCCCTCCTGTGGCGTACAGAGGGTTGAATAGTCATGCATTTTCACAATTTAGATTCTTCGTACCATAAAGATGCTTCACACCACAAATGGTAACAATTGGTCTTGTAGTTTTCAAGAAGACGTTAAAAAGTAAAATTGTTAATTCACGATGGACGACGCAATAGGTGAATCAGATGACCTAAAAAACGATACAAAATGCGATTTGTACTGTGCAAGCATCTTGATTTAGTGTGCTGCGACCGATAACTGATGTGTTGAGTGAAAAAACTATTGGGGTCGCGAGTTGTAGTTTTTGAAACAAGCATTTTCATTGGCTGTTTAGTACCCGCCCACTTTTACCTGTACAGTGGTATTGATAATTTATGCACCGACTGCTAACTGTCGTTTACTCTGTATCAGGACTGCAAAAACTAAATCAATGCAATAATTGACTAAGAGTTCTCACAATAATCGCTTTTTTGTTTTTATGGTGTAAACAAGTGTCAAAAATAAACTGTTAAAACAGGTTTCCCATTACATTTTTCAGCACAATGCTTCATCGATAAATTCAATCCATTTTAACGCATCAATTTAAGTTAAGGCAATATTTATTTTGTTGAAGCTTATTCCAAAGAATTCACAACAGATACTGATAATACTTAAATATTGCATTTTATTGAACTTCTACAAGTGTGCATGTGTTTTCAAACATGTACACAAACTTGAAATTTACAGCACAATCGTGTTCAATTTTAGACTGATTTGTGACTGACCTTATTTTGTAACTCACTTAGTCTTTAGAAACATTAATTTTATTACATGTACCTCAATATTCATCAGACAACATTTACTACTGATGTTGACGCTTCATACTTGCCGCTGACTTTCTCTCAAACACGCTAACCGACCTCGGATTGTAAAATTGACGTGCAGATCGAGTCGTCATTTTACAGTTTTATATTTATAAACAAACCACACTTCTTCATTTTACGGAGCTGGTGACGATGTTTCAAAGATTTTCAGTACAGATTTATTATAAGGAAGTAAGTGAAGACATAAATGCTGTAAAACGTATAATGGATTTCATGGCGTGTCAACCCGAATGTTCCCGTGGATCTACATCGTACATTTTGCAGCAAGCTTTTTGTGAGGAAAAACAGTCTGTTCAACTCATGCGATTTTCCACAAATGGTACAATATGAACGGTAACGTAAAATATATTTGTTCACCAAAGTTTCTGTCGAATTTCTTCACAATAAGCTGAATAACGTATGTTATTCGATGAGGAAAGTTTCCTTTGTTTTCTTTTTTTTACTTACATTATTTACACATGTACGTAACCATCGCCCCGTTTGTTTTCAAATAACTCTGAATGTAATTTTTAACAAGTACAACTTTTCTTTCTCCGAGATTTGTTTCCACGTGTTAGCATCATGCTCTCTACATGCGGGTCTATATAAATGCGCCAATCAGAATCTTTGTTCCGAATCGCAATTGAAATTCACACCGATTAGAAAGTGTCATCACTCAGTGCAATGCAATATCGGCCGTAGCATGTACATCCATGTGAGATTTGCGATAACAATAGCTTGGACTTAGTAGTTGCGTTAAAGCTGAACACCGCTCGTAAATAGGCACTGTCCGCCATATTTCTCTTTCATCACTGCCTCTCTACAACCCTTATATAAGGGACAGACCTCTAAACAGTTCAAAGTACTTTGCTGTAGAGGTCTCACCTGTGTGGACGTTACATCTTTCCTCGCCGTGTTACTCGGTCGCGATGAAATTATCAAATTTTACGCACTTTTTTCAAGATAAGAGAATACTAACATCAAATAAATTGGTCATTTCATTATTTACAAACAGAATATGCACATAGTTTAAGAAATAAATGCATAAAATCATAAGACGACGAAAGGAATACTAAATGTCGGCCACGAGTTTCAGGTGTGCAATCGGGTGTAACGAAATCAAAGGGTTTATATACCAGGTACCTGTGTGACGGTGCCTATTTACGAGCGGTGTTCAGCTTTAAACAGCAATGTGACGTACGCCTTTCTATTTCAATGATGGCCACTCAGCCATGGCTGTTTGAGATCAAAGAGTTTGTATGGCTCTTAAGCAAAGACTACGAAATCTATGCATTTTTCACTCGAACCCAGTGTCATTTATAACATGTTTTGATGCAAGAAATTAGCTAGTTACGTCCTCCCGAAAGTCCAAGGTCTTATTTAAATGGTCTCTTGTCTTTAGTTTGTTACATTCAATCAATTAATAAGGATATGAGTAAGTTGAAAATTATACACATAGAAATATTCATGTCCCGGTTATGAAAGAAAAAAGTAGGTTGTCAAATCTTTTTAACAAGAAATATATACTTATATTATTTACACATTGTGTTTTATCCATCTGAGCACCCTTTATCAGTGATGGGGCCAAACGAGGAGAGCAAAGAATTTAACTAATCATTTAAAATACTAGACATAAAGCAACCAATTTTTTCTGGTTTTGAGAAATCTGATCTCCTATCTTGATGGTGCGACACTTATTTATTTAAATGCTTAGCTTCTTAGTATTTTGATTGTCTTATGGTCATTTGTAATATTCTGTTACAAACTCCCGTTAAAGGGACTTGGACACGATTTGAGCTCAATTTTTTCAAAATTTATTTTTTCATTTTTAATGTCTAGAATGGTCAATATGAATGTTTTTAATGCTCTGTCATAATTTTAAAGTCAAATATCGAGTTACAAGCGAGTTACAGAGGTTAAAATTCTTTGTTTTGTAAACAAAGCTCAAAACCTGTTATTGTTTACATATATCTTGAATTGGTAAAAGTTTCAATCTAATGTTGCATTTTGTTGTTGATAATCTTGTTTATGAACACATTTAATAAGTTTATCTTGTTTCCACACGTTATTTTGTCAAAGAAATGGTAGTTTCTTTACTTTACATTATTTGTAAACAAATATAAGACTCGAGCTTTGTTTACATAACAACGACTTCTTTCCTCTGTATCTCGCTTGTATCACGACTTCTAACATTCAAATTTTGGTAAAGTCATTCAAAATACACAAGTAAACTATTTAATACATAAAAATCAAAAATAAAATTTTCATCTGAAATCGTGTCCAGGTCCCTTTAAACAAACTCGAAAAGGAACACTTTAGGAACAAAATATACATGTTTAACACCTTTACTTAAAAATTGCATAATAGTATCTCATATTTTACAAAAGCCAATAAACTTGACGTTCTTTATAATTTTCATTGTATGACATTGAAGTTTTTTTTAGCACATGTATATACCGTCTTTTAAACAATAAATACTCACTAATAAGAAAGTCAGAAGTTTCGAAGAAATACACCTTGTTTATGATCCTTACATTGCGTAGTTGAAATTCCGGTCTTTCGTCTTCTTTATAAACAGTTTCTAGCAATCAAGGTGAGTGCACAAACTGTTATGGTCCTAACGTAATCTCTTTACGTAGAGATTACTTTAAAAGTCTTTAAAGAGTTACAGACCTCTGATGGTAATGACCTGTACACAGGTTTAGTCTGTAAAAATACCGTCATCGGTTTTGTTTGTTGACTACTTGTTTTTGTTTTTAAATCGATGAACTTATATCCCAACATTAATCGATTCAAACTGACAGCAGTTTGGTATCCTATACATATCTGAAAAGACCTGGGAGCTACAGTGCCGCCCATTGAACAAATTGTAAATTTATTGCGCAGAAAAACAATAAGTACCATTAAATTCTTCATGCAATTTACTACTGATATCGTATCTTTACTTACCTCAGACTTTCTCCGAAACACGCTACCAACCTCGGAAAATCAAGTATGTTAAATTTACATCGAGATGGAGAGTCGCCATTTAACATGTAAACAAACTGCACTACTTCAATTTACGGGGCTGGTGATGGTTAAAAGACTATCCGATGCAAGTAAAGAGACAATATCAGTAGTAAATTAAAAAAGAATGCATTGGTACGAATTGTTTTCACACATTGCGTATAAATAAGGTTAATCAGTCCAAAACTTGCGCACGTTTTTTCTGCGCAATAAATACACAATTTGTTCAATGGGTTGCACTGTATCTCCAAGGTTGTCCATTCGAATTTTTTCAGACCGGGAGCTACAAACCTGCAGCTTATAAATATTAAATAAAAAAGTAATGCTGAAATGAAATGCAACAATAGTTTTAAATGTATGTTTCTTTAGAAAATGGATAAGGATGTTTAGGTCACCTGAGTAAACTCAGATGATCTATTGCTATCTGTTTTCGTCCTTCGTCGTGCGGTGTGCGTCGTCTGTCGTGCGTTAACAATTTTTCAACTTCTTAAAAACGACAAGGCACAGTGTTACCATTTTTTGTGTGAAGCATCTCTGTGGTAAGAAAAAATTCATGGCTCCACCACCCCCATGGCGCCAAAAGCGGAGCCAAATATAAAAAGGCCAAATTTTCAACAATCCTCTTCTCTACTCCCACACATGTGTGGAAAAACCTGATTGAATGGTTATGATCACAGGCACCTGACGTTATAAATTTTTCTCATAATAAAAATAAATACCCTATATCTAATAATACACAAGGTACCCATCCCCGCCGTCTTGGATTTATTTCAAACTGTCACATCAGCTGGAAGTTTTGCTTTAAACTCATCGGTATAATTATTTTGCGATCCTCTCCGTCTCCCGATCGGTCATTCAACATCTAGGCTTACAACCAATTCAACCAAAACGGTGCATTACAACTGTCATTAATAAAAATCACCCCTCGATCTGCATCTACTGCCTAAAATATGCGACAAAAGGCTAAAGGGTGGACGGAAGTTGACATAAATTGCATCATACTTTAGGTAATCCCTTCCAAATATAGCACTGATACGGATATTCAAAAGGCGTCTATTTTGAATTCGATCAACATACAAGTTAAAACTAAGAAAAGGGATACTATAAACAGTCAATTATAACTTTTAATACACAAAGTTTATATAAACATATTAATAAATGCATATCTTTTGAAATATTGAAACAAACACACGGTGCAGAGAAATCTCATTTATTTACATATAGGTGACAACTTCCGTCCACCCTTTAGCCTGTTGTCGCATATTTTAGGCAGTAGATGCAGATCGAGGGGTGATTTTTATTAATGACAGTTGTAATGCACCCTTTTGGTTGAATTGGTTGTAAGCTTAGATGTTGAATGACCGATCGGGAGACGGAGAGGATCGCAAAATAATTTTACCGGTGAGTTTAAAGCAAAACTTCCAGCTGATGTGACAGTTTGAAATAAATCGAAGACAGCGGGGATGGGTACCTTGTGTATTATTAGATATAGGGTATTTATTTTTATTATGCCCTCTACCAAAATTGTGAAATTCATGGCCCCTGGGTCAGGGTTTCAGGCTCTAGGGTGAGGTCAATATGGCCATATAGTAAAATGTATCAAATCTTAAAAAATTCTTATTCTCTACTCCAATATATATACTATGTCCATGAAGCCCTCTACCAAAATTGTGAAATTCATGGCCCCTGGGTCAGGGGTTCAGGCTCTAGGGTGGAGCCAATATGGCCATAATGTAAAAATGTATTAAATCTTTGAGAAAATTTTCTTTTTTCCCATATATATTTGTTAAAAACTAAATGCATGGTTATGATGTCCATGTGGAGTCTTCTACCTAAATGGTGAAATTCATGATCTCTTGGACAGGAATATTTAGGTCCTAGGGCGGGGCCAATACAGCGATATAATGAATATATACATGTATCAAACTAAGAAAATCGTCTTTACTCCCACACGTGGGCAATAAACTGAATGCATGTTTATGATGTCCACTAACTCCTCTACCTAAATTGTGAAATTCATGGCCCTTGGGTCAGGGGTTCAGGAGTTATATTCGGAAATATAAAGTTTTCAATTCGAATAGCTTAACAGGTATGTTCAGTCATGCGGTTCAATAGAACCGGTTTTCTATCAAATAGTTTGTTAAAGCCAGTTTAGGACGACACGTAGAGCTGAAAACACGTTTAAAATCCTGCAGAGTGACCACGACAAGTCGGGCGGGGCTCAGGCGGACCAAATGCTTCAAGTTATTCTTAACAAGATGAACGAGCAAAAGTCCGATATGGAACGCACTATGGCGATGCAGTTGGACCAATTCAAACAAGAATTACATGGAGCGACGTCCTCTGTTTCTTCTCAAGTAAAGAAATTGAAAACTGATCAAGGTACTACCTGGAGAAACTCAGGTAATAGAGATCAATATGAGCATAATGAGAAGGTTTCTGATATTTTAACCCAAGCTTTGTGGGCGCTGAGTAATGAGAAATATGACTATTGCAAAGAACTTGAAGGTGAGGCAAATGAAATTTGTCAAAAACGCAATAAACTTATTAAAATGACCGACACTTCTCCTGGTGGCTGGAGCACAGTTAAAAATTACATTTCAAACCCTCTGGCAGATGATTTCGACGATGAGAAGCGAATTAACAAGGCTGAAATAAGGCTCTGAGTGAGAAAAAGGAAAACAAAGAAAAGCAGAAATCGAGAAGTAATTTCTCTACTAATGTTAGGGGCTATGATCCGTTAAATTTTCCTTTTACCAGGCAGCCATTTCGTGGACCAGCGCCATTTCAGTTTAGAAGTCCCGGAATGTCGGGACCAAGATTCCCCATCGGATGTTTCCACTGTGGTTAACCGAACCATCAAAGGAAATATTGCCCAGAATTCAAACCCAGCAAGTAGTATGGAGAAAGAAGCTGTTCTTGTAAAAGATAAGTATTCTACATAAAATATCTATTTTGATAGCTCCCAATTTGGGGATTGTTACGAATACAAAGAAAAACGGTAAAGTTTGTGTTAGAGGTCAATTAAAAGCTAGCATTCAATTTTGGAAAGATATCGATGCATGCAAGTTTATTATTGATACAATTGATTCGGTTACAAAATTCCATTTTATTCTTTACCACAGGGTAGATTTTCCAAGAATAATAATTCTGCTTTACAGGAGGACAGATTTGTACGAGGGGCGATAAAAGATCTACTGGATACTGGTTTAATCTCGGAGCAATATGAAGTGCCTTTTGTCACTAATCCTCTTTCCGTTTCAGTGAATTCGAGCGGTAAAAGAAGACTCATTTTAGATTTATGAGAACTAAATAAACATATTTGGAAACAATCGTTCAAATACGATGATTTAAGAACAGCATTGCTATATGTAAATAAGAATAGCTGGTGTTTTAAGTTTGATATCACAAGTGCATATCATCATTTAGATATTTTTCCAAAGAACATTTTTAGGATTTTCTTGGAATTTTGATGGTGTTATTCGCTATTTTCATTTCAATGTTTTGCCGTTTGGTCTTGCATATTCACTAAGCTTACTAGACCTTTGATTAAGAAATGGCGCAGTGAAGGGAAGACCATTTCGATGTGTTTGGATGACGGGTTTGGTTGCCATTGTGAGTATGAAAAAGCTTGTGAAATGTCCAGGCAAGTTCATGCAGATGTTGTTTCATCAGGTTTTATACCAAAGACAGAAAAATCTATGTGGATACCTTGTCAAATTATAGAATTTTTAGGCATATATTTAAATTGTGAACAGGGTACTTTTCATGTACCTACACGTAAATTAGACAAAGTTTCAGATACTATTCAGGAAATTGAATATTTTTTAGTAAAAGTCTACTCGTACAGGCAAGGCTTATAGCTAGTTTGGTTGGTCAGATAATTTCAATGTCTGTTGTTATTGGAAATGTTTCTCAACTTATGACGAGATGTCTTAGCATTGATATATTATCTGCAACATCCTGGAATAGCATGATCTATTTGTCTGAAGAAAGTGTTAATCAAATTTCATTTTGGATAAACACGTTAGAAAAAATTAATGGCAGAGAAAGGAAGTATATTTCAGGTTCCAATCGGATTG
Source organism: Magallana ariakensis (assembly GCA_020458035.1). Classification (NCBI taxonomy): domain Eukaryota; kingdom Metazoa; phylum Mollusca; class Bivalvia; order Ostreida; family Ostreidae; genus Magallana; species Magallana ariakensis. Next base: position 55,940,957 of record CM035814.1, on the reverse strand, counting down.
TTTATACTGACGCAAGTGAGACGGGATATGGCGGTTAATGTGTTCAGACAGCTGGAAACGCTGTGTCTAATGGTGTATGGGAAGAAAGAGGGAGAAAGAAGAGTTTCACATGAACTAGTAGATGTATAGAGAGTGTTATGCTTTTTATTACCATTTTTAGAAGGAGAAAATATTAAATGGTTTACAGATAATTCAAACGTTGTGTCTATTGTAAGAAAGAGAAATATGAAAAAAGAATTACAGGAAGTTGCAATGAAAGTTTTTTAAAATTTGTCTTGTATATAAAATCCGTTTAGAAATAGAATGGATTCTTAGAGAAATGAATGACAAGCAGATTATTTAAGTCGTATCGTTGATTTTGATAATTGGGGGATAGCTGAAAGTTTATTTGATGAAATTTCACGAGAACGGGGTCTTTACGACATAATTATATTTATTTGCTTGTGATTATAATGTAAAAGTAAAAAAAATTTTGTTCCAGATATTGAAATCCTTTTTCGTTTGCAGTGGACGCATTTACCTTGAATTGGACTAGTTGGAATACTTGGATAGTTCCTCCAATTCATTTGATTTCTAGAGTTTTAGAATATTTACGATGATGTCAAGGATTTGGCACGTTAATAGTTCCTTTGTGGGAATCTGCGGCTTTTTGACCTATTTTAATTTCAGATGGTTTCAAAGCACATATTGTAGATTGGAGAGATCTTTCTGTTGAAAAAAGAGTTTTACACATCAGGAAAATTAAAATCTGGTATTTTTGGTCAAGAAGATTTAAAATTTCGAATGCTTGCAATTTTGCTTGATATCAGAGAATGAACTTGATAATATTCAGGTGTTTATACTATCTAAGTTATGTCTATGTTTATGTTTACTTAATCTGAATGTTGATTATTGCATAATTTGTGTGCATTGCCATTTGGCATAAAAGTTAAAAATGAGTTTTTTTAAATTAAAATGATTGCTGAATTGCAATTCTTTCATTTGTTCGAAATTTGATTAATTGCACATTTTGTGCATATTGGCATTTGGCATACACATTTGAAATCAATGGTTGAAGTTGATTTATTGTTTGATACAAATTCTATCATTGATATTCAATTCTATCTGTTGATAGAAATTTTGATAATGTTATTAGTTGCGCAATTGTGCGTATTGCCATTTGGCATTAAAGTTGGAATCAATTTTTAGCTCACCTGAACCGTCCGTCCGTCCGTCCGTCTGTAAACTTTTCACATTTTCAACTTGGTCTCTAAAACCACTGGGCCAAATTCAACCAAATTTGGTACAAAGCATCCTTATGTGAAGGGAAATATAAATTGCTGAAAATAGGGCACAACCCTTTTTTAAGGGGAGATAATTGCGAAAAAGTGAGTATAGGGTGTGTGTCTTAAAAAATCTTCTTCTCAAGAACCACTGCACCAGAAATGCCAATATTTACACTAAAGGTTGTATATATAGTGAAGATTCTAAATTGTAAAGTGACCTTCGGACCAAAACTGGGGCCCCAGGCGGGGTTCAAAGTTTAACATAGAAATACATATGAATAATGTTTAAAATCTTCTTCTCAAGAACCACTGCACCAGAAATGCCAATATTTACACAACAGCTTGTATATATAATGAAGATTCTAAATTGTAAAAATCGTGACCCTCGGACTAAAATTGGGGCCCCAGGCGGGGTTCAAAGTTTGACATAGAGATACATAGGAAAAATGTTTAAAAATCCTCTTCTCAAGAACCACAACACCAGAAATGCCAATATTTACAAAAAAGCTTGTATATATAGTGAAGATTCTAAATTATAAACATCGTGACCCTCGGACGAAAACTGGGGCCCCCAGGCGGGGTTAAAGTTTAACATAGAAATACATAGAAAATTGTTTACAACATTTTTTTTTCCATTTCAACTAAATTGTGCACGAAAAAATCAATTGTGTCTCCCTGATTATTGACAACTCATTGCATAAGTTTAAGTTTGCTTAATCAAAAAATGGCGGATGAATACGATAAGATGTAAAAATTCCCTAAAAATTATTTTATTTTATCTCTTGAAGTTTATTTGGACACTGTGCCCGATAAAAATTAAAATTAAAATGTAAATTTATTTGTTGTCGGGCACGGTCTCCAAAATGAATATAAACGATAAATGTATCTTGTGATTGCAGCTAGTTTTGTTGAGCATTATAGATACGGCAGATCAACGCACGTGGTGTGGGTTTGTTTGTAAACAGTAATCTTGTTTTACATGGGATTTGAAATGAATTAAAGTATGTTTTATTTTAATTAGGGAAACACTGTTAATGTTTTACCCACGTATACAAATTAAATTTGTTGAAAGACTTTTTAAAGCAGAAAGAAGATAATTTATTTAGGAAAACGTCAGAACCGGCGCCATTTCGAAAACTGGAAATTCACCGACTCCAACTGGAAGGGGCATTCTAGGCTCGATTTTAAACAAAAATATGTTTAAACTCAATAATACAGCGTAAAACACAATTTTACTGCATATTTTGATAATAACACCGATAAACAATAGTGTTGTTGACCTATTTTCTCGCGAGATTTGAAAAAAATGCACGAAATCAAAACAAATCTCAGCGGTTCGATAGAATGCCATCAACAGCTTGTTTATGGGATAAAGGGAACCATAAAAGCGATATTAATGAGCAGTAAAATCATTGTTTTTATTAATTGATTGTGAGTGTTAAATTTGATTCAACTCGTAAATATTTAAAATCGAGCCGAGAATGCCGTCTCCAGTTGGAGGTGGCGAATTTCCAGTTTTCGTAATTGCACCGGTTCTGACGTTTTCCTGGCATGAAAAATATCAAAATCGTTTTAAAAAACCCAGGAAAACGTCAGATATTTCGGACTAGTAACCATGATGAGGTATTACAAATGCAATACAATTTTACAATTATAAGGAAATATACTGAGTACACAATCATATGGTGATTTAAAATTGCATGTTTGGTTTCTGAGCAGCAGTTGCTTATGTACGAATGTATAGTTACACAAAACATTTTTATTCTATTATTATTACAGAAATTCAAATTAATGATATCTAAATTAAAGAAAATATCAGCTCGACGCCATTGTGGCCGTTCCGGCCTTTGTTATGTACATGTATAGTGAAGATTCTAAATTGTAAAAATCGTGACCCCTAAGCCAAAACTGGGGCCCAAGGCGGGGTTCAAAGTTTAACATAGAAATACGTAGGAAAAATGTTTAAAAAATCTTCGTCTCAAGAACCGCTGCACCAGAAATGCCAATATATACACAAAAGCTTGTATATATACTGAAGATTCTAAATTGTAAAAATTGTGGCCCCCGGACAAAAAGTGGGGCCCCAGGCGGGGTTTCAAGTTTAACATATGTTTAAAAATCTTCTCAAGAACTGCAATGCAACAGTTTGGGATATTACTATGCATACATCCTTAAATAATGTAGATTCTAATTTTTAAAAATCGTGACTCCCGGACTAATAGTGGGGCACCAAGAGGGGTTCAAAATTTTACATTCTAAAAACATATTGGAAACGTTTAAAAATGTTCTTCTCGAGAACTTCAATATTACAGTTTGTGAAATTACTAGGCATGCATCCATGGCTTATGTAGATTCTTAATTGGTAAAATCGTGATCCCTGGACTAATACTGGGGCCCCAAGAGGGGTCAAAGTTTAAGATAGAAATATATAGGTAACATGTTAAAAAATCTTCTTTTCGAGAACTACAATGCTACAATTTGTGAGATTGCTATGCATACAACCTTGGATAATGGACTAATACTGGGGACCCTAGATGGGTTAAAAGTTTAATGTAGAAGTATTTATGGAAAATGTTTAAAAATCTTCTTCTCGAGAACTACAATGCTTCAATTTGTCAGATAACTACGTAAGCATCCTCAAATAGTGTAGATTCTAAATTATAAAAGCCGTGACTCTCGATCTAATACTGGGGCCCAAAGAAGGGTTCAAAGTTTAATATAAAAATATAGAGGAAAATGTTTAAAAATCTTTTTCTAGAGAACTACAATTCTTCAATTTGTGAGATTACTATGCAAGCATCCTTAATTAATGTAGATTCTAAATTAATAAAGCTGTGACCACTGGACTAATACTGGACCACTGGACTAATACTGGACCCCAAGAGGGGTTTAAAGTTTCACATAGAAATATATATGGAAAATGTTTTTTCCTATGCAAGGATCCTCAAATAGTGTAGATTCTAAATTGTTAAAGCCAACTGTAACGTACTTGATATGATTGTATATATAATTTAAATTTCCCGCTTTTCTTTTTACTCTCTAAACCTGTTACTGGAGTGACGTGTAAACTGCTAATTTTTAAATACCGCACTCCAGTCCGTGCAGTCTAGCAGAGTGGACGTGTGTCTGTTTAGAGGCACATGGTAGTCTCCAAGATTGGGAAACTTCTCCCTACTTTGTACATTTCTGGGTGTTTGTCACCAATTTCAAGGTATTTGTTTTTATTTTTTTAATGTTATAGGCGTTTAATTGTTTATTTGCTATGTTAGAAAGCTTAGTTTAAAAGCACGTGTTCGAATGGAAAATTGTCATTTTAGTACTGAATACTAACGATAAATTGTTTAAAGTTTATTCCATTCTATTTGAAAAGTAATTATGTTAAAGGGGATGACGGTTTATACCAGCTTGTATGCTGAATTGTCATAACGTCGGAGACGACTACGGAGGGCCAGACCCGCCATTGTTCATCTATTACAGGGACACGTGGTGATGGTGCATGGTAGCCGGAAGCAGTCTACGCTGGAGGCGTGTGTATATGTGTGTTGTGTTGTGGCGTCGTAACTGTCTACGTACCGGAGCAACGGTTGTGTCATCTGTCCGTGTGCTTGTCTATATGTGATGTCCGGGGTTTGTGTGTAAAGTCGCCGGAAATATACTGAGGAGCCAGGACAACGGAAAAGTGACAAAATTGAGTGAAATCTCGGACCAATACTGGGGCCCCAGAAAGGGGTTCAAAGTTTAAAATAGAAATAGCATATGCTACGAAATAGAATGTTACAAGGAACTGATGTTCAGGTGAGCGATGTGGCCCATTGGCATCTTGTTTAAAATTAATGTCATTTGACAAGTATATTATGATTACTGAACTATAATTTGGTTGCTTATATATTGTGTTAAGCCTACGGCTAAGTCATTGTCTGACAAATTATGTTTAATGTAGCATATTAGAATCAAAAGAGACATAAAAATATACTTATTGAGTAGTTTAATAAATTTGTTTTTTCAGAATTTTGTAAAAGATTAGATACATTTGCCGACAAAATTGCGGGAGAGGGTGTCTATACTTCCTGGTTTTCTCACAGTGTCACGTGCGGATTCTACAACTCGGAAATAATGTGGTAGTTTTTTTAGGTTCAAGAAATGGGCCATTTCCCAAGGAATTAAGGAAAGTGAATGTTTTCTTTCTAATGTTTTACACGTTTCGATTTATTCTCATGCAAATTCTCCATCTCCTGTTAATGAAACATATTACGGAATAAAATGGGCGCATGATATTGCTGGGTGTCCGTCTCCAACCGATAACCGTTTTGTGATGAACATTTTAGAGGGGTCTAAACGTATTTTATCCAAGCCTGTCTCAAAGAAAGAACCCATAACAGGTGGCATTTTGCGAAAAATGTATCTAAAATTGTTTGATCGTAACAATCTTTATAATCAACGCACCATATGTCTGTGTTTATTATCTTTTGCGAGATTTTTACGTAGTAAAGAGCTCATTGATATCAAAAGATCGGATGTGTCCTTTTTAGTGATCATGTTGAACTAGAGTGGTTATCGCCAAATTGTTTTCTGATTTGTGTCCAGTCAGAAATCTTTAACTATTTCAGTTTAGCAAGCATTCCAGATGATTCCCAGGATTATGTGTTTGCTGCCGTTACGAAATCTGATAATGGTTATAAAATTCGAAATTGTGTTAAACCTCTTTCGTATACTAGAGTTAGAGAAATTTTCATTGAAGCGTTTACAGGGATTGTCGATGACATTAAGAAGTATGGAAGTATGGATTACACAGCCTGAGATCCGGTGGGGCTACGGCTTCTGTCGTTTGCGGGATTCCGGATAGGCTCTTGAAGAGACATGGACGATGGACGTCGGAATCGGCGAAAGACGGCTACGTTAAGAACCCGCGTACAGATCGTTTAAGTGTGTCTAAAAATCTTGGACTTTAACAGTGTTATTTCTGCTATATATTTCTGTGTATAAATTAAATTTATTATAGTAAGATTCATTATTATTTAGTATGTTTACCGGCCTGTTCTTTGGGGTTTTTTTAGCTGCTGCGTGTCGTTGCTAGTCCATTTAATGTGTTGTTGTTTTATAACTGATCTCGTATCAGAAATGAATGGGTTTTAAAGGAGAAATGTGATTTCTTTCGTTTGAGGAACGAATTAGACAGAAATCAATTTCTACTTGGTAATTGTAATGAATGTATTCCGGAAATATTAAGTTTTCAATTCGAATACCTTTACAGGTATGTTCAGTCATGCGGTTCAATAGTACCGGTTTTATATCAAATAGTTTGTTAAAGCCAGTTTAGGACGACACGTACATGTAGAGCTGAAAACACGTTTAAAATTTGAATAATTTTTAGTTTAATGTGTCCAACTTAAAAATACATCAAAGCTGCTGCGTGTCGTTGCTAGTCCATTTAATGTGTTGTAGTTTTATCAATGATCTCGTATCAGAAATGAATGGGTTTTAAAGGAGAACGTCTACTGACACAGGATAAACACTGACTGCATATTTAGAAAAAAAAACATTGAGTTGCCAAATTTAGTAATATTTCATGTCACCAACATGTAAGGCAAGGTTTATAGCTGGGAGGGGGTATACTTGTATCATTAGAAGATTAATAATGAAGCTGTCTATCAAAGAGATTGTGAAAGCATTTTGAATGAGTTCAAGGGGGTGGGGTGTGGAGGGGGTGGTAACAGTTAATAGGGTTATCTTTCCTTGCTTCTTCATAATGGAGTTATTTTACTTTGTTTGATCATATTTAGTAATTAATTATTGAATATAATGTAATTATAAAGAAGTTGTATGATCAAAAGTGTTATGCAAGTTTTTTTAATTATTTGAAAGAAACAAAACAGTTTAAAAAACAAATAGAGTTGTTAATAGTAAAGTAATAATTGGCTAAATAAAATCACTGATACCTGTAAAATAATTTTGGTATATAAATGCCAGATGTTGATAAATTGTCAATGAAGGTTGAATATTCAAAAGCTGGAACAGGAGAAGTGAGTAACTCATTATGGCTTTTAAATTCTTGTTTGTTTAAATGCCCACAGGGAAGAGTATCTGTCTGTCCCTGGAGATGAAATGCAGGGAAGTGGTCGTCATTACGTAATTTTTCTATTCCAGAATGAAACTTAATTAAATGCATATATGAGACTCCTCGACACAAGTTGGTGTATGGGTTATGTCACAGGATTAGTTATTTTAGTTTTAAAATTATTCATTATAATTGCGTTCATTTATTTCAACATTTCATGTTTTCATTTCCATTGTTCATTTGTTTCTATTCACGCCGTTTCATTCATTCATACGTTCATTCATAGTATGATAGTACTACGAGAGGTCACGTGGTTACGTTTGGCGGGTGGATCGGTGAATGAATGGGTGTGTTAGACTGGTTTTTCGGGTTTGAGTGAGAAATGGCGCATGTCAGTTAGATATCTAAATTTTAGCACGAACTTTAAGATTCATTATCACAACGCCAACATGACAGACGGTTGACCCAATAGGATTCTATCCCTGTCAACCCGACTAATAATATTTTAGTCATATATAGCTGTTATACTTTTTGAGTTATTTCAATTAAATATATGTAATTTAAATTCTATCTAACTAATTATAAATTAAATGAGTGAATGTAGAGAATGAGAGTGTTTTAGTAATAGTATGATTGTATTTAATTATAATTATAGATCACCAGTGGAAATCATTTATTCATTATTACTCAAAGAATCATAATAAATTCAGTGTCATTCCACGAAAAAACGACTTGGAGTTATTGTTCCCAAATGTAGCTCAGAAAATATACATCAGCTACTCCTGAACATTTTATACATCAGCTACTCCTGAACATTTATATGCTACTCAGGTGACCGTAAATTTATTATCTTATTTTAAATTACAACGTACTAAAATGACAATTAAATTAAATCTAATTGTTAATTAGAATTAACAATTTACACATTAATATGATGCAATGCCCGATATGTTGAACCATAATTTTGTTCATTTTTGTATATCCTGTGTCCGAAATTTTCTTATTTGCTTTTTAAACATATTCTTTAAAACTGAAATTTAAAAAATGCATAGCTTGACAATTAGAGGAGCTGGCAGAGTTGAAAAGGAACCCTGAGTGGCAGGGTTCAGGAAGCATCGAGGCTGTACTGACCAGATCTTTGCACTCGGCAACATCATAGAACAGTGCACAGAGTGGCAGAGACAGCTGTATGTAAACTTTGTGGACTTCGAAAAGGCATTTGATAGTGTACACCGAGACAGCCTTTGGAATATACTACGCCATAACGGCATTCCATCTAAACTGGTCCAACTGATCAAGAACTTCTATAACAACTTCAGATGCTCAGTAGGACACAACATCTTCTTTAATGTAAAAACCGGGGTCAGACAAGGATGTGTGACGTCTGCGTTACTGTTCAACTTGGTCATCGATTGGGTCATGCGGAGGACAACAGAAGACTCTCCAAGAGGGATCCACTGGGGCCTTTTCTCAACTTTAGAGGATCTAGACTTTGCGCTGCTGTCTCACACACACCAGCATATCCAAGAGAAGACCAACAGGTTACAAGCATACGGACAACAGGTTGGCCTACGTATAAGTACAAAGAAAACAGAGACAATGACACTTAATGTGGAAGCGCCTGCTCATGTTAAGATCAGAGATGAAGAACTACACACTAGACAGAAAACTTCACATACCTGGGTAGCATCATGACACCAGAGGTCGGTACAAAGGAGGACATATACAGCAGACTGGGCAAGGCCAGGAGAGTATTTAGGGACATGAACAACATCTGAGGTCTGCCCAGTACAGCACCAGCACCAAGCTGAAGCTCTACAAGAGCTGTGTTGTGTCTACACTCCTGTATGGATCAGAATGTTGGAGAATTGCGGAGACAGGCCTCTTTAAATTACGATCATTCCACACGACATGCCTGCGCAGAGTACTTGGAATTTTCTGGCCAGATAGAATAACAAATGAAGAACTACTAAGAAAATGCAACCAGGAGGACATGGGAACCATCATTAAGAAACGCCGATGGAGATGGATAGGACATGTCCTACGAAAAGACCCTCAGTCAACAACGAGAACAGCTCTGCACTGGCTGGACCCAAAAAAGGCAAGAGAAAGAGGGGGAGATAAAGAACATCATGGGAAGGACAGTGGAGAGCGAGCTTAAAGCCATGCAGCAGACTTGGGGATCAATCACGAAGCTGGCCCAGGATAGGCAGGGGTGGAGGAAGTTTGTTGCTGCCCTACACACCACAGGGTGTAAAGGACAATGATGATGATGATACAGAGTTGAAAAATTAAACTAAAATGGATGATGCACATGTCCTTAATTCTTTTTGTTGCAACTGGAAAAAGACTCTTTTATTTTTTTTAAATCAGTGAGTGGGTATTTAGTGCGTCGCATCTCTAAAGTTTTTTCTTTAGGTCAAATTTTACTATAATTTAACACTGTCACAAATTTCAGATAAATGACTTTGGAAAAAAAAAAACCAGTGGGGAGGGGGGGGGGGTCACCACCCATTCAACTTTCCCGTTTTATGCATACATTATTACATCATTTATTCTTATAGAGACGCAGGACACGATTTGTTTATTGTTTACAAATTAATATATAAGGTTAACTATCAATCTGTCGTGGTATAAAAATGTATGATTTTAAAATAACCCTAGTGTATGTTTATTAATTTGCATATTTTACACCAGAGTTGTCAGATCCAAAGTATCTGCCTGATTGTAAATTGCGCATATCCTACACTTTCTGTTATGACTTAAACTAGTCAACCGCGTTCATAGGTATCCCGTTCTGGAAAATTCTTTACATCAAAACTTAAATCGCATCAAATTCTTCCATATTATTTATTAACATTTTTGTATTAACCAAAGATGTCCGATCCAATGTATCTGCCCGCGATGCATGATGAACTCGTCTTACACTTTTCGCCATGACGATAATTATGCATTGTTTCGTTCAATTATGTACATGTACAATTTTGCTTCAATATCGTCTGCAATGCATTCAATTGTCATATACATGTATTAGGTTTTTTGCAACCTCTTTACATCTGCTTCTTTCATATCATCTGTATTTTTTCTAAAATTTTATTATGTTAAGAAGCGTATTCCAAAAATCATTGCACTTATGGAACAATGGAAAAGAAGAATTCTTACTCCAATTGGTCGTGTCACTGTCATTAAGAGTCTGTTAATTCCAAAATTTAATCATTTATATAAATCGCTTCCTAATCCCAAAAAGAAGATTGTATCATTTATATGCATAGCTATTTTTGAGTTTCTGTGGAAATCTAAAACAGACAAAATTAAAAGGTCTCTTATAACTCAAGACTACTTGTCAGGGGGTATGAGAATGGTAGATGTAAGAAATTTTATTACATCACTTAAATGTACATGGATTAAAAGGTCAATGTGTTCACATAAAGCATGGATGGATATATTAAAATTACAATGAACATATTTTATTTTTTGTAATACTGTTAACACATGTATTCGTAACAACATCTCATAACACATTAATTTCAACGTCGAATAACGTCAATTTCAGCACACTCGAAAGTCACTGTTATTTGAAATTGAATTAACATAATTAATAACGCGTGTGACCACCATTTGCGTTCACGCATGCTTGACAGCGACGCCTCATTGATGCCACTAAAGTGTTCAGAAATGCTTGAGGGATGTTGTTCCAGATGTTGGTTAAAGCCTGTCCTAAATCAGCCAATGACACTGGCTGATTTGGTAAACGGCGTAAACGTCTTTCCATTTCATCCCAGACGTGCTCGATCGGCGACAAATCGGGGGAAACAGCTGGCCAAGGCAAGACATCGACATTCTGTTGAACAAACAAGTCCCTGACTAAACGTGCAACGTGTGGCCTTGCGTTGTCTTGCTGCAGAGTGATGTGATTTTGATGCCTCTGTATGAAGGGTATTACATGGCGCTAAATAATTTCATCTCAATAGCGTACGCTGGTGAGATTTCCATTGGGTCCTTCCACGTGCTGATATTCCACCCCACACCATAACGCTACCTCCACCAAATTGTCGACGTTGCACAACACAAGCGTCCTGGTAACGCTCCCCAACGCGACGATTCACTCTACAACGGCCGTCACTGCTATCCAAATGAAATCTGGATTCATCGGTGAACAGAATATTGGCCCAGTCCTGTATTCTGAATCACAGATGTCGTGTGCACCACGCTAGTCTGGCGATACGATGACGTTGAAGCAGTAATGGGCGCACCGCTGGACGTCTTGGTCTGATGTTTTGCTCGCGCAGACGATTTCGCACAGTTCTTGGACTAATTGGTCGAAGCCCTGGAATGCTACGGGCAGTCAAACTTGCTGTCTGGAAACGATTTCTCAGATGCACAAGTCTAATGTGGTTGTCTTGTTTACGTGACGTCACACGAGGTCGCCCAGAGCACGGTCGATTCTGGGTGTTGCCAGATTGTTGAAAACGTCTCCATAATGACTGGATGGTGTTTCGATGACCTCCAAAGTGTACTGCTACCGTATTTTGTGCCATTCCAGCTTGCAGCATCCCAACAGCACGATTACGTTGGTTTTCGTTGAGTCGTGGCATAGGGGTAAATTTTGTTGAAACTAAAGTATTTTCCTTAACAAAAAAAGTTTAAACAAATCCTTTACAGTTCTTATTCCAAACAGTATTGGCCCGTAAAACTCGTGCGTACAAATTCTTCAATAAACAACAGGTGCTCACTAACCATGAAAAAGTCCGTGCACCCAGACGGTTACCATCCGATATTGTCAAAAACAATAACATTATTGATTGTTTAAATTTTATAAATACAAACAATAGATATAGAAAAATTATACCAAATTTTATAATGCACAGTTTCTTTTTTCCGCTAGTATATTACTGTAGGTTAGCGCAAGCATGTAGCCATATTGGTGGATTGCTTTTTGCAATATGCAATGGTGTTTTTACATCATCCCAAGGAAATGATCAGAGTTGTACATCAACATTATGTAAATGGAAGATGCCAAGGTCAGTCAATTAGAAACCAACACCACTAAGTACTCTAAACCTATCAAAGCCTCAATTAGAAAAGATAAGGGAGGATATTGTTACAGCAACCTCCCCTCTACCACATGGATATGCAAAGGCAAATTTCGATCCTTGTCATTCAGAAGATAGGAAAAATGACATTGACTGGTCCTTGCAAAAGCTTGCAGAATTGAAAGCCATTTCCCCTCAAACAGGTATTGAGACACAACTGTTCTTGTATTTAAATTAGCAAACTTATAATTTTCTAAGCTTTTTATTTAAATATTGCAAGTTTATGTTTATTAAAATCAATATGAACTGCAATTATATAACTGATCAAATTCATTAAATTCATAATATATACACATATAGCCATATTGGGATGAAGAGATATATTGCATGAGACATAAAACTTTAAAGTGATCTTAACAAGTTAAAAAAATGATTAAATTTTGGCCTTGGTGAACTGTTTAAAATAATTAGGCATGGCACATCTATGGAATGTTCCTAACTTAGGAGCACCAACTGCCGTGGACAATGAAATAGAGGTAGAATCTTTTGTCCATCCACTCCACTTGAAAATGGAAAATATGGTGTTCTCTAAACGCAATGGTAATTAGCTATAAAGAATACAATATAAACAATCTATATTTCAAAAATGCTGTTAATGCAATCATGAATTTTAAAATAGTTTGATAAGGACATTTTTGTGTAATTTTTCAGTGCCGCCACCTATGATAGACCAGGAGTTAGTGAGCTATATAGAGAAACACACAAGAGCTCAGAAACTTAGTGACCTTTGGAAAAGCTTCACCCAGAAGGATTACTAGTTCCTAGTTTGGTGATGTTCTTCAATCAACCCACATAACTTATCCAACAGATTTTATATGGATCAAATCTAGACAAGTTATTAAATTTTCTGAACTGTCTAAGTAGTACAATGCATCACAATACTGACGTTGTCTATTTCAAAAATAGAACAAAAATACTTGGTGAATGTTGATATTAGAAACTGCATTGTAATTTCTATGATTTTAGGTACTCTAAGCTACCGCTTGTAGTCCAATGGGGAGGTTACCATGAGTTGGATGATAAGGAAGACTACCTACAGATCAGAAGAGCTGCTATTCAAATGGAAACTGATGTACAAGAGTCTTGCCTTACTTTATGTTCAACACATTCTTTTCTAGGGGCTTCCAGAACAAAATAGCAGCATCGAAATTTGCTAAAATCTTCGCAGAGGAAAGGGAAAAACTGTTTAAAATTGAATAGCAACAAAACGTTGTATTAAGTAAACATGGGTGAAGCGAAGAGTATTTGAAAGGTAAGATGGATAATTTCTAAGAGTTTAAATTAGTTAAATTGGACGAGATGTTGGGCATCTTGTATATGGCTTTGAGTAGATAATCGCTTTTTGTGGATAAGTGTGTCACTTGATAGTTCTCGGGAAAACAAAACACTTATTAAGTTTGTTACTGACTGAATACAAAAATATATTGCGTTGATCATTTTTTTATAGACGGCTCGGCTTCGCCTCGCCATCAATGAGATTAATCAACCCAATATATTTCTATAGTCAGTCAGTAATAAACCTAATAAGTAATAGTATTTCAATTTGAAATAACTAAATGTAATGTAAATATATGTGATTGGTAAAATATATATAACTTTTACAACACTTAGTCAAGAATCTTCTGAAGTTGGCTTATTTTACATCATCTACTGGGAAATCAAAATTTGTTAACCAGCAACAAACTTGAAAAATTTTATTGATGAGAGGCACAATGCTAAGGGGGACCACTCCTTCCAAAACGTGGAAATTCTTTACTCGTCCAATGCTCCTCTCTACATGTATGCGAAGCTGTGCAATTTCTTGGGTTTTGTAGACATTGTCAGTAGAAAACTGATTCACATTACCTGAAATGAAAGGGTTAAATTTCTGTCATACATGCTCTGAAATATATTACATGTAATTTAAGATACTTGTCATGTAATTTGGACTATATATATATATATATATATATATATATATATATATATATATATATATATTCTTCCCAAAATAGGGATTAATTTAAAAAAAAAACAACAGAAAATATACATAGGGCCACACAAGTATAATTTCTTGTTCGTCAGACGTCCAGTGAAAAACGATAAGAGCGGGAGAGCGATTAAATAATGAGATTATTATTTCTCGTAGCCAAAATTGTTAGGTAATACATATAAATTAATTTGTGCGGGTGGTTATATTTTTTTTCAACTTGTTTCTGATTTACAAATTTAACTTGTTAAAATGCAAAAAAAAAGCGAAAATAGAACAGAAAACAGCACAGAATTTCCTGGACGCGGGAAATCAATAATAATTTTTTTTGTATAGTTTTATTTAAAAACGAGCCTTCGGGGTCCGACGAACAAGAAATTGTATTGGTGTGGCCTTATATATTTTATTTTAAGAATTGCATCATGCCTCTGAATGGTGGGATGTTTTAGAAAACACTGGTGGTTTTTTTTTTAACAAATCAGCAATTGTAAATCCCTTGTCAGCCATTACACTGTCACCTGGCTCAAGCAAACTGATAGCCCACAATTCTCTGTTAGCTGACGATCTGATGTTTTCCCAGGCCATCCCTCAGAAACAAATGTGATGACACCAGAGGGGCTAATTCCAACCAAATATTTGACAGTTGTGTGGTGTTTGTAATTAGAAAAAGTCAAACTTTGATTTAAAATGCTACTTGAAGTGTGAATAAACAGTTCTGTGCAATCAATGATAACTCTAGTTGATGGGTACTTTGCTTTAAATGACTGGGGCATAGTCCTGTTTATGATGTCTTTGCTTGAGAAGGGATTTAAAACTTTAGTTCAGCATGGAGTAAACTAATCCAAGTAGTGAAGATCATAGAAAATGAGGTAGAACTTAATTGAAATATTTCTGCATTATCCTGGATGTAAAGCCCTACTTTCAATCTCATAAGAACTGCAAAGAATCGGTCAATGGGACTAAGAAACGAATAGGACATCCTCAATCTATCATCAGTGGCGGTAGTTTGGCCCTGCCCTCTCCAGTAAGTCATTCTTGAGCATTTAGATGCAATGTAGCTGTAATAAATAAAGATGTCTAAATTTCTCACTAACAGATAGTTATCAAATTTAATTTACAATAATAATTTTAATAATAGCAAATTTTTAATGAGTTACCGGTAAATAGCAGAGTAAAAATTATTAAGTCATTAATCAGTATGACCACTTAGTGATATAAAGTGTGTGACCGGTCAGCAGAGGATGCTCACTCCTCCTAGGCACCTGATCCTACCTCCAATTTAATGGAGGTCAGTGTTTGCTCAAGGTTTGTATTTTGACCATCACAAACAAACCAAATCATCAACGTTTCGTTTTTTTTCCCTATTACGACATTTTCCCGATTTTGACATTTACCTCGATTATGACATGCCCAATTGTGACAAGGAGCACACGGCGGGTGCGACCGGTCAGCAGAGGATGCTCACTCCTCCTAGGCACCTGATCCTACCTCTATCTTGGAGGTCCGTATAGCTCTGCTTTGAATTTGTGGATAGACTGCACTTTACCGGTACGGCCGCCATTTTGTAGCTGGATCCGCGCGTGACCCGGAGCGGCGAAATAACTTAGCAACGTATACACAGTAATGGGCGCCGCCATTTTGTATTGCAAGCGGGGGCTTGGGGGCGGCAGCCCCCAATATATTTTAAAATATAAATAAATAAACATACCTTAGTCTTCAAATAAATCCGTGCTGGAATTCAACTGATTTACCTGGTTGTTTGGGGTCAAAATGGCTAAAGGCTGTCTTTTTTGGCACTTGTAAACGCGTTTAATGAGTTCAAGGAAAGTAAGAAATTTATCGTTGGCTTCTTTCAAATATTTTTTTCTGATGCAGTATTCGATCAAATAGCTGTCGTAGTGTTGTTTTTGAGTTCCAGTTTTGGGGAGAGATTTTTTTACTGCATTCCAGGTAGATTCAATAAGATTGGTGCAAGCTCCCGTTTCCTTGTTTTTAAATTCTATGGAATGGTTGACGGTTAAGTGTTGGTAGCCTTCGGATTTCAATGAAGAGTATGCCTTCCAACAATCTGACAAAATGATTGTCCCAGGTTCAACAAATTTTTTGATGATCGGGATTAATGTATTTGCACTTCTGTCTTCTACAACTTCAAAAAAACACTTCTTTGATTCTCTTTCTATCCCCCCGAATACCCACACTCCGTCTACTCTCTTACCACGGTGGTACTTTCTTTTGCCGAATTTACTTTCGTCAATTTCGACGTGCTTTCCTGGTCCTCCGATTCTTTCACTGTCCTGTTTAAGAATGCATAGACACACCTCCTTGGCGAAATTTTTCCAATCTACTATGGTATGATCACTACCGATCTTAAGTTCTCTGGAAATGAAATCACCCGGTAGTTCATAAACCCAGTAATATGTCAATTTTACTGCCTGTTCCAATAGCAAATGACTGCCGAAAAACCACGATTCTTCTCGCACAGAAGTTTTCTTGTTGCAAAGCCTGCTGCTGCACCGCCACACAATACCGTCCTTACTGTAAGATTTATCTTCAACAAGTTTCACTGTTCCAACGTTACAAGAGTCACATATACCACTGAAGTTCCCCAGAAGTCCTAACTCCTGAAGCCAATCAATTAAAAATCGTCTTTCTCGACAAATTTCATACAAATCATCATAAACATAAGGCATGATACCTCAATCAGCTGATTCAATGTTTACATTTTCCGAACTGTCAAACTTTTCTATTTTACGTCACTTACCTCAACCAATCAATAACCTCCAATTAATCACGTGCTTAACAACGTCCCGACTTTGGAATGTGAACGACAGAAACATAGCGAAAGGTTTGTTTTTAAAATGCTTTTGATTTTAATTAATTAACTTCGTTATTAAACGAAGTTTATTAACATAAAAAACGACGAGGAATTCAAATCAAAGTACTGATAGTACTGAAAAGCACTAACCTAGCTTGGTTCTAAAGGAAATTTACTTTGTGCAAGCTTAGTTAAAAAGAATCGATTTGATTTTTCTTTATTTTAGCTTCTGTATGCGCACTATATTTCATAATCACTGCGTGGCAGCCCCTGCAATGATGTACGTAAACCCCAACCATTAGATTCACAATAGCCCGTATATTATTTAGATTAATAATACCCCGTGCAATTATGTGTATAAACCCCTGAAACTGGTTCTCTTACCAGTTTAAATGATGTATATTTCTGCTCATAGGGGGCGGTTATTCGATGCACCGGAAGTAGAAGTCTAACGACAATAAAGCGCTGAGCTATGCTTAGCGCTTTAAAAAGGGTTAGTTTTTCATTTTATTGCCGTTTTAGCGAAATCCTCACGCTAAAGCGTGACTCTCTTATATAGGAAGAGCACGTGCTACTTCCATGTATTTTTTACGTACCGGTAAAGTGCATTTGTCCCGTCAGTGTTTGCTCAAGGTTTGTATTTTGACCATCACAAACAAACCAAATCATCAACGTTTCGTTTTTTTTCCCTATTACGACATTTTCCCGATTTTGACATTTACCTCGATTATGACATGCCCAATTGTGACAAGGAGCACACGGCGGGTGCGACCGGTCAGCAGAGGATGCTCACTCCTCCTAGGCACCTGATCCTACCTCTATCTTGGAGGTCCGTGTAGCTCTGCTTTGAATTTGTATTTCGTTTTATGGATTTTTGAGATGGTTGACGGTTTGTTATTGTCATTTTTTTCATGTATTCATAATTGTAGTTGGGTACTCGATGAATATTAAGCATTTGACATTTCTACATTATAATCAGTTTAATTGATGTTGTATGTTGATTTTTTAAAATTATTCTTACTTTAATAGCCACAAAAAGATGGCAAATGACGGTTATCCTGTGTAGAACTTTGTCATTCCATCATTGTATTTGATGCGTTCCACATCCCATTTGTGCCTGCCAAGTTTCTCCCTTAGTCGACTTATCTCCTGTCTTAGCTCCCTGTTTTCAAAGAGGAGGGGGTCATCTTCACACTGCACGCCTATAATTTCATTAATTCGCAATCACGTACCTATAAATATTGCAGAAATATTCAACCTATGTATATTATTTTACTTATATTTCATTTTACATATACTAGCGGAAAAAGAAACTGTGCATTATAAAATTTAGTATAATTTTTCTATATCTATTGTTTGTATTTATAACATTTAAACAATCGATAATGGTATTGTTTTTTAAAATATCGAATGGTAACCGTCCGGGTGCACGGACTTTTTCATGGTTAGTGAGCACCTGTTGTTTATTGAAGAATTTGTACGCACGAGTTTAACGGGCCAATACTGTTTGGAATAAGAACTGTAAAGGATTTGTTTAAACTTTTTTTGTTAAGGAAATCACTTTAGTTTCAACAAAATTTACCCCTATGTCTTGCCACGACTCCCAACGTAATCGTGCTGTTGGGATGCTGCAAGCTGGAATGGCACAAATACTGTAGCAGTACACTTTGGAGTTCATCGGAACACCATCCAGTCATTATGGAGACGTTTTCACCCAGAATCGACCGCGCTCTGGGCGACCTCGTGTGACGTCACGTAAACAAGACAACCACATTAGACTTGTGCATCTGAGAAATCGTTTTCAGACAGCAAGTTTGACTGCCCGTAGCATTCCAGGGCTTCGACCAATTAGTCCAAGAACTGTGCGAAATCGTCTGCGCGAGCAAAATATCAGACCAAGACGTCCAGCGGTGCGCCCATTACTGCTTCAACGTCATCGTATCGCCAGACTAGCGTGGTGCACACGACATCTGCGATTTAGAATACAGGACTGGGCCAATATTCTGTTCACTGATGAATCCAGATTTCATTTGGATAGCAGTGACGACCGTTGTAGGGCAGTATTTGTAGGGTGTATCGTCGCGTTGGGGAGCGTTACCAGGACGCTTGTGTTGTGAAACGTCGACAATTTGGTGGAGGTAGCGTTATGGTGTGGGGTGGAATATCAGCACGTGGAAGGACCCCTCTAAAAATGTTCAATGGAAATCTCACCGGCGTACGCTATCGAGATGAAATTATTCAGCGTCATGAGATACCCTTCATACAGAGACATCAAAATCTCATCACTCTTCAGCAAAACAACGCAAGGCCACACGTTGCACGTGTAGTCAGGAACTTGTTCGTTTAACAGAATGTCGATGTCTTGCCTTGGCCAGCTGTTTCCCCCGATTTGTCGCCGATCGAGCACGTCTGGGATTAAATGGAAAGACGTTTACGCCGTTTACCAAATCAGCCATTTAGGCCAGGCTTTAACCAACATCTGGAACAGCATCCCTCAAGCATTTCTGAACACTTTAATGGCATCAATGAGGCGTCGCTGTCAAGCATGCGTGAACGCAAATGGTGGTCACACGCGTTATTAATTATGTTAATTCAATTTCAAATAACAGTGACTTTCGAGTGTGCTGAAATTGACGTTATTCGACGTTGACATTAATGTGTTATGAGATGTTGTTACAAATACATGTGTTAACAGTATTACCAAAAATAAAATTTGTTCATTGTAATTTTTAAATGTTTTTTCATATATTAAATAATGCACAGTTTCTTTTTTCCGCTAGTATAAATATTAAATTGTCACCTCACAAAAACTCATTGTCAACTGATGACCATATAATTTTTTTATGTGTTTTATGGTTATATCAATTGCATAGATTGGTAGTATCTAATTATTTAGCCCAGTCTCACCTGAATCACATGTGAAATGAATGTTAACATCATCTGTTGTGATGGCAGATAGTAGATCTTCTTCACTGTCATCTGTAGCGTCTTCTGCTCTGCAGTATGAGCCATGGGCGAGCAGTGAGAATTGAAGACTTGCTGTCTCCCTCTCATTCAATATCACCTCTTCATCGTGTTTTTCCTAGTAAATATATTTTTTTTTACATTTTGTTATATGACTATGATCAAAATATTTTTAATGCATAACACAGAAATTAATTTTAATCATTTCGTTAATATTCAAATTCTCCCTTATTAATTTCATTATAATTAAAATAAATAAATACCACTTTTAAAATTTTTACATCAACTTTAGTATAATTTCAGTGTATGTATTTCTCAACATATATAATTATATTTGTGTAAAAACTGATGCATGGGTAATACGGTACACACTTAAATCAGTACCAGGCTCTGATACATCCCTCCCACAACAACTCTCTTTAACTGGGGTGGGTTTAATTAAAGAAAAAAATGACTCCGAATACCTATTGATATATAAAATCAATCATTCATATACCCACACTTTAATTCTTGTAAAACTGAACTCTTGACCACCATGCATGTAAACTTTGATAGAATCGACCATAGGTCCTACATGATTATTTTTAATGGGCCTGGGTATACAAATATGCATGCATACATGTATATGGAAATAATATATAGTATATACTTTTTATTATGTTGTAAACATACCTTGTAGATTCACGATCTTATCGCCTTTTTTCTCTTCTTAAATCTTCTTCGGATCTAGTCACTTTGTATTGAAACAACGTAGGGCCGTAGTTGTCATCACTGGGGTCATCTCTGTGCCACCCGTGTAGAAAGTGATTGGTGGTCGCCTGGTTCCCACTTATCTCTATTGACGTTTTTGAGCCACACCCTTCGTTTCCTCTTGTCTTTCGGAAAGCGAAAGAAACTAACCCCCTCAATCTCGCGTAAGCATTGAAGACATTACGGCATTTGTAAACACAACAAGTTTTAGCTATTTCCGTCGAGTTGATACAGACGCTGTATCCACTCAGAAGCGTTTATGCGCATGCGCCATTACTGCGGGACAGATACATTAAAGGGTTTATTATTTATCAAATTGATTAAATCTTAATTTATTTAGAAATAGGAACGGTTCTCGAACAGTAGGTACATTTTTAAAAGTTAAACATGTACAAATATTTCAATAAATGTTTACCTTAAAAACACTTCAAACAACCCCAGAATTAATATTTTCTGTTTATTTTGCCTTAGAAACAAACCACTCGCCATTTTTGTGTACAGACTAAGGACTTACGCCTACACATTCGCAGGCGTAGATTTAAACCCAAATTTAGTCTCGTCTAAGTTTCCGCCTTTTGTGAAAGGCAACTTAGTCAGGTTTTGAGGTTTAGTCCCTGATTAAGTCCGGATTAAGCTTACGCTTGGACGAAGGCCTTTTTGAGAAATGTACTTGTCATAAGCGTTCTATACATCAAAACTAAAATCGCACATTTAAGAAACGAATTGCCTTATTTTAATCATTCAACGTTTGTAAATTCTTAACTTCTATATATACTTTAAGTTAGTTACCAATAAATACATGTATATTCACTCTTTACGTAATCATTCAATATTATTTCATTGCAAGTACTCCCACTGACTTTGATCCCCAAAGGTGTCCACCACCTTACTCTCATTTTTGCTATTTTGTGCTGATTTATCGGAAAATAAAGTATGTTTATAATTTTTTATTAACTTTACAATAATTACTAAACAGGTAAAGTTCAATTATAGATTACGGACATCATATCACACGTGTTGAAATACCAAAGTTGTAAGCTAGTGTAAGTGTATTCTGGTGCAGACATGTTTTAGTTTATTGGCAGAATGTCCTTTATAAGTTTAGATATGTCAACTCAAATGGTATTGTGTTCGATGTTTAAAGTTATATAGATTAAAAATGTCCATTACCATATTTTGTCTGTTTTCCTAAAACATTGATAAAACTGTATGAAGAAGGAGGCTCTGGATATTTTTACCGATTATATAACTGCAGATTTAACTTCCAAAATCCAATAATGGTAATAATTCAGGTTGGGGACGGGTGTTTGCAGTGTATCAGACGTTTTCATTCATTAATAAGCATAAACATTTAAATGCATTGCATTAATCTGTAGGTAACTAACATCACTATCACAAAAAAGGCTAAAAAGATTTAAATTAGTTGATATATATTTTGCACTCATGTGTACAATATATACATGTGATAAGGACAAAGTTTGATACTATTAAACTTTTTCCCCATATACTATTTTGTTGGACGACGATTTACATGAAAAAGATATAAATTTTGTGTATAAACGCTATATAAGTCAATAAGTCATTAAAAACACTAATAATGAAAAACAACTTACAGTACCGATCAGACCCAACCTAACACAAAGTAAACCCCAACTAAAACCTGGGTTTACTTTCTGGGTTTACTTTGGGTTTACTAGAGTGGACCCAGAGTAAACCCAAATAAACCCAGAGTGGGCACAGAGAGTAAACCCAGTCAGAAGTATACCCCTGAAAGTAGATGTTAACTGTGTATTCGGAATATACAAGGGGCAGGAATTACAGTCAGTAGGATAGTAAGATAAAAGACGGGTCTGTTTCACACTTCAGTGCATACAGTTGACCTCAAAAGCAATTTCCAAGTAAACCCAGAGTGGACCCAAATTTTCAAAAAGTAAACCCAGAGTAAACCCCAAGTAAACCCCAAAAGTAAACCCGGGGTTTAGTTGGGGTTTACTCTGGTGTTAGGTTGGGTCTGATCGGTACTGTACTTGGAATCTTTTATAACTTTCATATTTTACGCCAATCGGGTTGAAAAGTCAAACTTCGTTATCTCGAACTAGATGGTACTGTTTAAAAACTTTGAGATATCGATGGTTAAATACTTTATAAAAATTAAGTGGTTGGGACTTACAAATCACTTCGACACATCCATTGTATTCGAGACATCAGTGTTCGAGATATCGAAGTTCAACTTTAGAGACGTTTAGAGATTCCAAATGGTATAAAGAAATACAACCTTTAGTCAAATGTTCATGTTTGCGACTGGATGCATAATTTAATACGAGTCAGTAATTTTAGTTGTTATTGAAGTTTAATTAAATGCATACCACAGGTGCTTTATATACATGTATATTCCATGTGACTTCATTTGTGAAATTTGGCATTTACATAGTAAAATATTTGAATATGTACCTTTACTTGTATTTAGTTTTCATACCAGCATGCATCAAAGACTTGAATAATGACAAGTCTACAATGTACAATCTACTTGAAGATAATGCAGATTAATAAATATCCATTGCTTTATTTACAACATTCTGTATGTAAATGTAAATGTACTTGCAAAATTACAGAGATTCCCGTATAGAATTCATGAATTAAGAAAATTTTATTGTCCCTATATCATTATTATGTTGATTAGCCTAGGTTCTATAAAATGTAATTAAAAACATGCATGTACATATCATAGCTAAATGTCTTCCAGTTTCCAGACAATATTTGTTAGAGGAAGGTGATTCTCATTGTATATTTAAAGGATGTGACACCTAATTAAATCATCAAACATCAAAATATGCGTTATTCTCTTTTTTATTTAGTCAGATTTTAAATTAACCAGGGCAGAACAAACAATCAAAATATCATCAACATTTTCAACTAATGAAAAAGGAACAATATCACTTTATATTTATAGACCTTAAGTATTTCTGTGACACCATCCTTCGATAACTGATCCTGTCCCTTTGTGAATGCTGGATTGTTTTATTTAACAGGCAAAGGAAACAACAAATCATTAAATCATCTGTCTGCCAGTATCTTATCACCTGGTAGCAAATAATTTAAAAATCCTGACTTTTCAACTATGAATTTGTTACTGGCACGACCACCAAAAACTTTGGAAATAAACATGATGTGCCCCTGAGGAGATATTCCAACAAGATATTCTACAGTATTGTGAGATTTATAATGACTATAAGTTTCACCCCTGTTTTTTTTTTTTTTTGGGGTCTTTGCATGAATGTTTAAGCACAGTCAATTATCTCAGTTGTCCTCGGATACCTTTCTTGAAATCTTGACGGCATTGTGGCCCTCAGTGTTTCCTTGGGAAGCCAGTGTACCAAGTCCCTCAGTTTTTTTCAGCAAGGATTGGTAACCAATTGTTAAAAGAGTTGGTGGCATGGCTTTCAGATATACCAAATCTACATCCTATATCACAAACAAGATTTAATTTTACTTTCAACAAAGTCAACAATACTTGATCTCGAACAGGGATACTGAACTTAAAAGGTTGAGCACTTTGTTCCATTACTTGAACTAATGTTTGAAATGCAGTTAGCGACAATCCAGTATGTAGTAAAGATTTAGAGTCCGTTGTGATATTATCATATAACATGAGAACATGAAGGGTGT
Organism: Magallana ariakensis; assembly: GCA_020458035.1. NCBI lineage: Eukaryota > Metazoa > Mollusca > Bivalvia > Ostreida > Ostreidae > Magallana > Magallana ariakensis. The sequence goes on along the minus strand of CM035814.1, from coordinate 55,916,380 downwards.
TGCAGTTCACTCCTTTTACATCAAAACTTTTTGTATTTGTCTGGGTTGACTTTTCCTTGGAAAGAGAAAAATGATCAACATCTGTATATGAATGGTCTTGTAAACTCATATCTGTCCACTGAGTGGAAACCGAACTTGAAGACAAGGCATTGATATCTATCCGAGATGCGCAGTCAGAATGTGAATGTTTTGCTGACATATTTCATTATTATCCAGATACACATGTAAATCACTGGCCCGAACTTCCTCATACATATCTGAAGGTGTATTCCTACAGAAATAAAATTGCATGGTACATAAAAATGAAACCTTTAAGTGTCAAATTATTATTAATATAATCTGCATCATGCTTTGTGCAGTTATAGTAATATGCATGATTTTTTCATCATAGTTCCAAAAACACTCTGGCTTGTCATGGAGCTGGAAATCTGTCACAAGCTGGTCAAAAGCTCTTTAATACTTTGATACAACCTCCCGGTTCATCATCCTGGAACGAACTGTGGACAGCTTTCCGGCTTTCTGATTACCGGCTCCGGATATTTTAATTAGTAATTTAATCCTCACAGAAGATCATCATTTCATAAATACACAACATTTATAAAGAAAATCCATTTCAATTTAAGAAACGAAGGTTTTTGGGGGGAACTATTTTCTCGTGCGGAAGGTTTTTTGACGAAAATGACAGAAACAAGCAATTTTATTAAATATGTATACTTTTCTTTTTATGATACTTTATTCATTATTCACATGTTTAACATGTTTGACATATTCTATCTATAGGTTCTGTGTGACATGTACAAAATTAAATCTTGAGAGAGTGATAGGCGTTAAGCATAAAATCATGCAAATATATTGAAAATGTCTGATTTTTTTAAGCCAAATTTTGCAAGAATTTTACCCTTGAAGCCATATATCTAAAATTCGACATCACTGACCCCCATGTTATATTACATGTATATCAGAATGATGCTGAATACATATCTAGGCAAACTGGATTACTCTTATAAAACTCTTGATATTCAAAATGCTTTTATTTCAAATCAAATTGTAATAGTATAGAAATTCTCTAGTTTAGGTTCAAAAAGATTTCACAAAAAACGTATGCAGCTTCGTACAATTTTTTTCGTACTCCCTCTATTCAGTGTGACCATTTTGCATAATCAAAAACAATATTTGAATAAATAAGTTTGCTTAATCAAAAATACTGACAAAATATCATAATCAGGCTGAATTGCATTTTAGTTCCAAAAAGGTAAAATTAAATTGGCCATAACTCAGAGGGATGAACACTGCCCTCCCATTATCTTTGTATTTTTCAAGTATGTTTTGTCTAAAGATTTCACTGATATACTTCTCAAGAAATTCTCGATACAAAAACATCGAGGAGTGGGATACCTTAAGCCTCTTCACCACATGTGTCCATGAACACCATCTTTAAAGGGGTTAGGAAGTTTCAAGCTGTTAACCAGTTGCCATGTCTTTGCCTTTAGCATTCCTCTACTTATGCTAAATCCCATATCGGCTGCCTCAAAGGCTGACTTAACTACCTAGGACTCGATTTCAACAGGAATGGCAGGCGGCTTTCCTGGTTTAGACCAAGGGCTCAATCTTCCCAGAAACATGATCATGAATGGTTATTTTTGGAACTGAATACTGCATGGATGCTTTTCTTACAGAAATCCCAGCTCTCACTGCAGACAGCTTTTTCAAGGTCTTGTGCACTGTAGTTTTTTGATAAATGTTCTTCCTCTTATTGCCATTGTTTCTAAATAAGATAATAAAGTCATTTTATTTATAAAAATTTTTTATCCTTAAATGATTTGTATCTGTGTTCCTAATTTTTTGACTTATGTTTATAAGTATAACTCCCACCCACCCCCCTCCTTGCAAATGTGTTGTAAAAACTCCTGCATCTAGATTTTAAAATATATGAAATATACAAAACATATTTCAAAAATGATTCCAAATTATTTTTAAAATCAAAAAGAATCTGTCATTCATTGAATTTTGTTTACACTGAATATAAGGCATTTAAACACGAATTTAAACCCTTTACAAATTTGACAGGTGTTCAGGAATGTCATACTTTGTCACGGTTGTTTCAATACGTTCAAGAAATTCATTTTTGAGTTCTTTAATATTTTCAACTTTATCGTTCCTACAAGTAGTTGAACCACGGCGCTTCACGAAATTCATTCGCTGTAATAGCGATTTAGCCCAACTTTTGGTCAGATTAAGATGTCCACCATTTTTGGAAAGCAAAGTTTTGTCTATTCCAATTATTATACTCTTTCCCGCTGCAATAACAATTTGAGTATTAATAACCGCGCCGTTTTCTCTAAGAACATAGTAATTACAGATATTTCTGTAATTTACTATCCAGCTCATTACCAACCAAGAACGGTCGTCCACGTTTTTAAGGAAATATTTCTGTTACATCAGAATCGTTTTCGTCAAAATCAAGCTTTCGTTTCCGTGACACCAAGGATTCCTGATACTTTTTTCTCATTCCACGAACTGTACTGTCCGATAACGATGGAAATTCTTTGCTAAATTTTCTTATGGTCGCGACGTGTCCATTTTCAGCACAGAACTTTCCAATTGCCGCCCGGTCTTTAGGAGAATATACAGCATATTTCTCACGGTTTTTTTTATCCATGTGTTTTTTGCGATTCCGCTGATTTATTAGGGGTGCCGATAATTTTACGCACGTTTTCATTTGCCTTAGACAGCGATTTAGGACCCAGAATATCCGCTACTGCTGAATATGGTTTGGGCAGAATATCTTTTCGTTTAAAGAAATTAAGAATGCTCATGCTTACAGGTGCTGTCCTGAACTGAATAAAAACTAACTCAAGTCAGGTAAAAAACATCGATGAGATCTACTGGGTTAAATACACGTAATGTACTACGAGTTCATAAAGCGGAATAACTCTTGCAGTGACCGTCTATATTTTACCAGGAGTTATCTATCTTGTTTAAGCGATTTTAATTTTGGTGAATTTTAAAAATCGCCAAAATAGGCCAAACTTACATGTATATCCCCGCCAAAAAAAAACCGGCTATACGGTATATTCGGACACCATAATTTCCGTTGATTTTTAATATATACGATGATTTTCTCTATGAAACTTGAAAAGTAGATACATGTATATATAAACTAAATTTCATATTCTGTATATACAGCTCTGTTATAAAATATAATCATAAACACTTACCTTTACTGGAAATTGAGTTTGCCGGTCAAAATGAAAGTAGTTGCGAAGTTTACCACAGATACTGCGTCATCTGTTTTATATTTGGATATTTTACTGAAAATGGACATTGATGGTAACCTAACAACAAAACTTTATGAGAAGTTTACCACAGATACTGCGTCATCTGTTTCATATTTGGATATTTTACTGGAAATGGACATTGATGGTAACCTAACAACAAAACTTTATAATAAACGCCATGACTTCAATTTTTCTATAGTTAACTTTCCTTACCTATGTAGCAATAAACCTTCATCACCTGCATTTCCTTACCTATGTAGCAACAAACCTTCATCACCTGCATATGGCGTTTTTGTCTCTCAGTTAATTCGATACGCAAGGGCATGCTCTTCGTATGAACAGTTTCTAAGACGAGGCAAGCTACTGACAAACAAGTTGATAAAACAGGACTATCAACAGTCTCGTTTGAAGTCATCTTTTCGTACGTTCTATGGTCGATACAACGACTTTGTCAGCAAATACAATCTTTCACTGGGTCGCATGCTGACTGACGTTTTTCATACTGATTGTTAGACCATAATTAATCACCCAATTGTCTATGGACTTTTCCCGATTACGACAAAGAGCACATGGCGGGTGTGACCGGTCAGCAGAGGATGCTCACTCCTCCTAGGCACCTGATCCTTCCTCCAATGTAATGGAGGTCCGTGTTTGCTCACGGTTTGTATTTTGACCATCACAAACAAATTAAACCAGATCAGCAACGTATCGTTTTTTTCCCTATTATTACATTTTCCCGATTTTGACATTTACCTCGATTATGACATGCCCAATTGTGACAAGGAGCACACGGCGGGTGCGACCGGTCAGCAGAGGATGCTCACTCCTCCTAAGCACCTGATCCTACCTCCATCTTTTTGGAGGTCCATGTTGCTCTGCTTTGAATTTGTATTTCGTTTTATGGATTTTTGAGATGGTTGACGGATTGTTATTGTCATTTTTTTCATCGCAACACAGGAGGTGAAGGTCATTTATTGAAGACAACCAATCATAGTGAAGCTTGGCATCGTATTTACCGGTAGTTTGTGGTGAACTTCATTGTAACCTTAAGGAAGGAGTCTTTTCTGGTTTTTGACTTGTCAAAAGTACATTTGATTTAATGTTCATTACATCAAAATGAAAGGAAATTAAAATATCAATTTTTTCTTTCTGTTTTACTATCATACAACTTGGCATAGAAATAGTAATTAAAGTTTAGAATGTAACAAGGACTATATTTTTGGCGGAACATTGGCGCAGAAAAATATCACATGATTTTGCAATTCAGAATTGTTGTAGAGTCTAAAATTTAGAGTCTATTTAGCATTTTTAAAACAATAGCATTAATGTTGGATTTTTTCAACCACTGGGAACTAATGATAAGATACTTGGGTTTCAGAATATATTTTAAAAATATTATTTGCCTATCAAATTTCATTTTTATAAGGTTTTTTAAGCGTTCATTCTATAAATATATTTGTGTGGAAAAAAATAGCTTAAATCGGATTTTCTCTCTTAATAAATGGTCAATATATTAGCATTTCTGTCAATTTATATATATATATATATATATATATATAAGGTCTTCATACCATGTAAAAATCAGAAATATTTTAATATTGGAAGCATAAAAAATAATCAAAATATCTTCAAAATTTAAGAAAAAATAGAGGAACTTCGGGCTAAGCAATAAAAAACTTTCGTTTAAATATTTATTCCAATTTAGTAGCATAAGCTGATAGACAATCTGATATTCTATCATATTTTTAAAGAATAGAAACTTCATATCTTAAACAGATGTCTACCTGACTGCAGATAACTACATTTATATTTATCATCCTTTAAGTTGAGGAAAAAGGTAGTGATCTTGACCTGACCTTGATGCGAAAACAAGATGGTCAAATTTGATTAAACTGGTAGAATCAAACCTAATTGTCTACGGACTTTTGCGGTTTTTATTTTCCCGATTACGACAAAGAGCACACGGCGGGTGTGATCGGTCAGCAGAGGATGCTCACTCCTCCTAGGCAACTGATCCTACCTCCAATGTAATGGAGGTCCGTGTTTGCTCAAGGTTTGTATTTTGACCATCACAAACAAACCAAATCATCAACGTTTCATTTTTTCCCTATTATGACATTTACCTCGATTATGACATGCCAAATTGTGACAAGGAGCACACGGCGGGTGTGACCGGTCAGCAGAGGATGCTCACTCCTCCTAGGCACCTGATCCTACCTCTATCTTGGAGGTCCGTGTTGCTCTGCTTTGAATTTGTATTTCGTTTTATGGATTTTTGAGATGGTTGACGGTTTGTTATTGTCATTTTTTCATTGGTTATATGATCGGTTTGACTGTGTCAAATTTTCATGAATTTCTTAATATAAGAAGAAGGTCTGATAACGAGATTTGTATGCAATATTTACAACTTATACGGGCAAAATAAGACTTTGATTTAATAATATCCTGTGCAAGCGCGGGAATTAACACTTAAACATTTTAAAATATGATACAATGCTTTGTGTATATGGCATCTATTCTTTTTGTTGCAGCTGACTGGAAAAAAACCCTGCAATTTTTTTCATAATCGACTATCTTTCAAAGCAGGGAGTGGCTGTACTTTTTTTCTTAATTTTGTTTTTGAGGTCTTGAAGCCAAATTTCACTATAACTATTAGCACTGTCCCAAATAAGAATTTGAGATAAAAGACTATCCTTACCCATCCAGATATGAATTACTCGTTTTATGCATACATCATCTATTCATACAGACGTAGAGTTGTTCACACGTTTTTTTGTTTCACAAATTAATGAATATGGTTTACTACCAATCTGCAGTGGTATAAAAATGGTTGTAATTTAAAAACGCCTGTGAGATAAGTATAAACATATATTTTTTGCATATCTTAAACTAAAGTTATCAGATTCAAAATGTTCAAGATAACTGCCCGAGGATTAACTTGCCCTATACTTTCCGCTATGACGTTGATTAAGTGTTGAAAACTCTTCAATTACAAACAAACTCTACAAGACCTTGATATCGAACATCTGAAAGATAATCCTCCAACGTGTTCATGTTCTTCTTCACCCTACAACTATAGTCCTGCCGGACACGTCATTACTGGTGATGTCAATTTAGTTAATAACGATGACCTAAAATCACTTATTATGAAAGGACCAAAATTTAGGGAACCTAGATCCTTCACATGGCGTCGTAATTTTATACATATCATGAATGCTGTTGAAGATTACGCCAAGCGATGGGCAAAATCTGGAAAAGAAGACCTTGATACCTTGTCAGAGTGGGTTAAAAGCATCAGATGTATACTAAAATCTCGTATTAAACGACTGAGAGGACAAATGAAAACCATATATCATTCTGTTTTTAATAATGCAGAAGTGAGAAAAGAACTAGGTAGATTGCATGATCAATATGTACTGGTCCCTGCTGATAAGGCAAGCAACAACATTGTCTTTGTTTGTAAGGCACATTATATTAATTGCATTTTCAAAGAACTAGGTTTCGATTCTACACATGGTAATTCTACTTACACCCATAGCAGCCTTTCCAAGCAGGAAATACTTCAAAATCATAAATCGGTTATGAATACTTTTAATATCCCCAATAAACAAAATGAATTTGATTTACCTTATTTGTACTGGATTCCAAAGCTTCACAAAAATCCTTACAAACAGAGATATATAGCAGGTTCCAGTAAATGTTCTACCAAACCTCTCTCTTTACTCCTTACTAAAATTCTTACAGAAGTTAAGGAGAAGCTTCAAGAGTACTGTACAACAATATACTCCAGAAGTGGTGTGAATCAGATGTGGATACTAAAAAACTCTAAAGAATTATTAGAAACTTTGAGGTCACAAAATCTTACCAAAATCAATAGCATCAAAAACGTACGGTTTTTCAACGCTTTATACAACCATTCCCTACGACAAATTAAAATCCAGACTTTTTGATATCGTCGACAGTTGTTTCTTCAATAAAAATGGAAGTCTTAAAAATGCTTACCTTGTCATTGGAAATCTAAGAAACTATTTTGTTAAAAACCATTCTGATTGCACACAAAAGTACTCTGAAGTTGATATTAAAAAGATGCTTGAATTTCTGATAGACAACATCTATGTAGTTTTTGGAAATCAAGTCTTCCAACAATCTTTTGGAATTCCCATGGGTACCAATTGTGCCCCATTGTTAGCAGACCTATTTTTGTATTCTTATGAAGCAGAATTTATTCAAAAACTTGTACGTGAAAAAAATAAATCACTCGCTGTGGCCTTCAACTCAACATTTAGGTATATCGACGACGTATTATCAATTAACAATTATTATTTCCATACTTACGTCGACTCGATACAGTGAACTTGAATAAAAGATACCACAGAGTCAGCGTCATCCGTTTCATATTTGGATATTTTACTGGAAATGGACATTGATGGTAACCTAACAACAAAACTTTATGATAAACGCGATGACTTCAATTTTTCTATAGTCAACTTTCCCTACTTATGTAGCAATACACCTTCATCACCTGCATATGGTGTTTTTGTCTCTCAGTTAAATCGATACGCAAGGGCATGCTCTTCGTATGAACAGTTTCTAAGACGAGGCAAGCTACTGACAAACAAGTTGATAAAACAGGACTATCAACAGTCTCGTTTAAAGTCATCTTTTCGTAAGTTCTATGGTCGATACGACAACCTTGTTAGCAAATACAATCTTCCACTGAGTCGCATGCTGACGGACGTTTTTCATACTAATTGTTAGACCATAATTAATTACCTAATTGTCTACGGACTTTTTCGGTTTTTATTTTCCCGATTACGACAAAGAGCACACGGCGGGTGTGACCGGTCAGCAGAGGATGCTCACTCCTCCATGGCACCTGATCCTACCTCTATCTTGGAGGTCCGTGTTGTTCTGCTTTGAATTTGTATTTCGTTTTATGGATTTTTGAGATGGTTGACGGTTTTTTATTGTCATTTTTTCATCAATCAAAACTAAAATCGCGCGTTCAAAAAGTTCGCGGAAAGTTCGATTGCGAGCGCACTATTCACATGATACCAGCAAAACTTTTCAGATATAATCATGACGTATTTTCAAAGAGATGTGTTAAGATTTGTTTGTTTTAAGTGCACCATTAAAATATACAGCTTAATTATTTTTATAAGATATGGTTCATGCAGCATGTCAGTTTTATAATTTTTGTATTTTGTACGCATTTTTCATTATTAAGAAAATGTACCGTTTAAGTGCATAAAAATAAACGATATTTCATATGACATCGATCACAATACCTTATGAAGGTCATCTTGTGAAAGTTTCAATTAAATTGAAGAATTTCTGACCTTTTATCGCCGAATTTGGACGAACAACGGTTGAAAAATGAGTCAAAAACGTTGACGTCAATTGACATCTTGGAGCACCGGGCCTTCATTTAATTTTGTGTGTACGTAGGAAAATCTCCGATGGAGACCAAAAGGTTCTAAGAAGCTGCTATTTTTATAGGACAAAGGTTTACAATTTGAATCACAGAGGTTTTTTAGCTCTTGCAGCACCCCAACCCCCCATGCAGCCAGGATCTTGCACCTATGAATTTCGCTTTTTTTCCTGTCTTAAGTCGAAACAGCGTGGACAGAGATTTTTGGGCCTAAATGATCTACGATATTTCACAAAAGACATTATACTAAAACTTGACAAAAATGGTATAATTTAAAAAATTGTGTATTTATTGCACACAAAACAGCGTATGCCAATCTTTTCTGCAATGATCGCTACCTTCATAACCCGCGTGAATCATCAAAGAAAGCATTTTATTGCTTATATTTACATGAAAAAATGACAATAACAAACCGTCAACCATCTTAAAAACCCGTAAAACGAAATACAAATTCAAAGTGGAGCAACACGGACCTCCAAGATAGAGGTAGGATCAGGTGCCATGGAGGAGTGAACGCCCTCTGCTGGCCGGTCACACCCGCCGTGTGCTCTTTGTCGAAATCGGGAAAATACATCTTTCTTTTAACAAATTAATGAATTCATTGTAAAAAGTTAGTAACATTCACTAAATTACGATATAAGTACGTGAGCTTAAAGAAACAGTCAAATCGTCTCCTATGGGAATTTGAGTCTGACATCATCATGATTATTTCGTGCAGTCCGCGTGATTTTTCTTAGGTCGCTGTAGGTTTCGACCAATCGATAAACGGGGCGTATAGATTTCAGTCCTGTCAGTTTCTACAACTGTTCTATAGAGCTATGAATTAACTATAAGTTTCCGTAAGAAATAGAGGGAATCATACTTGGTAGATGTAAATATACATATTTGAACAAACATAACAATTAAGTATGCACATAAGCTATTTCAATTTCCATTCTGATTCTTTATATAATTATTCTGTTTTCGTTAAAAGTTATTCCTCTCAGGATTTTTCCTTCTTCTTTATGTAGTTTTCTCTTCAAACGGTTTCCATAAAATACTAGTACATGCCCAGCTGGTTCTTATTGGGTTTCAAAAAAACCCAGAGGCATGCCTTTAAGCTGTGGAGTCTTCCCTTTGGTATGAATGCATGTTTAGCGGCCCATTAATCTAAATGAAATTAAACAAGGTTTATTTTTTTCTGTTTCCCTATCTACGTATGGTATCAATATTTGTATTGATTTTTCGAAAGATCGTCAGCTTTTAACTTTGCCGATTTGGTAAGTGATACATGGTAGTATGACAATGTAAAATTTAATGCTTTAATCATAAATACTAGCATGAAATTGCTTTACAGTAAAACAAAGACAAGTTAAAGCCTAAAACAATCCACAATAATTATTGTAATTTTTGATCATACAAAAAATCATGGCAAGAATGTTTATAATTATATTCTTTTTCACATTTAATTATTTGAGAGTTTCCATATCTTTAAAGTAATAATTTATATACATCTTAACGTTGTATTTAAAAAGCAATATGATATCAGAAGTAAAAATTGTACATAGTTAAGACTTTTAGTGTATATGCATAGAAAGTCCAACCTTGGAAGCGTATCTAAACATCCCGATTTCATCTTTGTTTTGAATTTTTGCAGGAAAAACGTAAATAGGAACATCCCTGCCAAAAGTAGACACGCGGAAACATAGTAAGCACTCTAAAAAAGAAAAACAAACTTGGTGTTCGCGTCATTTTGAATTAAATAAAGTCCCTTGATATTGTAAATGTATAATTGAAATTAACTTCTTAACATTAGCAAGTATTACGTTAAAGGGAATTCTGTGTACTTTGTTAAATTAACGATGATATAAAAAAACTGATATTTTTTTTAACTAAAGGATAAACTAGTTACATGTGGCTTACAAGTAATTCAAATATGAATTTAGTAAAGTTCAACATATCTTAAAACAATCAAATTTAAAAAAAAATCAATTTTCTCTCATTTCAATTTCTTAACTAGGTTTATAAGAAACACCAACAAAGATGAGATAACTTTAAAAGCGACAACGAATGTAACGTTTAGCATATTGCTTTGTTTGTACCTGTATGTTCGCTGAACTTCTTGAATTATGTTTTTGTCCTTTCATGTTATCATTATTAAAAGTAGGATTTGCAGTGGCTTCAACAAAACAAAACCCTGGTCCACTTACATCGCCAACAGATAGACCTCGTCTAAAGTAAAAAAAAATATTTAAAGACAATGTGGTAAAAACATTGTGCCGGATAATTATGCCAGTGCCAAGATGGCATTTTTGTGATCGGCTTCGGCCGATCACAGTTGTGTCCATATGAGGCATCCGGCAAATTTTACTATTTGCGCACGCATTGCGCCTTGCACTACTTTATTTTCTTTGCAATGACAGCCTCATTTAAATCTTTAATTACACATAGAATACTAAATAAACGTTACTCTTATCCGTATGCCTTGAAATTAAAACATTTATACAGTTACATACAAACTGATTCTAATCACGTTTGTCTTCACATATGCGTAAGAATATTTATCGGAAGTACGATTCGCCTACTAAAAGTAAACCATATTCATGCCTTGCTATTTTGGAACGGAATGAAGTGAAGTCGTACCCAAACTGACTCGTACCCAAACAGACTCATACCCCATTTGTCCGGGGATAAACATAATATTTGGATTGTAAATAAAAAGATAAGCTGTAAAAGTTAGGTTTTGAATTAATAACAATTTAGAAGAATGTAGAATTTTGGTATTTCAAACAAAGTTTAATGTCATCTTCTTTAAGTTTGCCAAATAGTTTCCTATATCAACATTTCAACATTTGATAGACAATTTTCGTTTACATGCAATCTTATCGTTTAAAAAAAATTTAATTATATCGGAAATCAACAAAACGGTGCTATATATAGTTTATTAATTGCATAGAGCAGAATGCTTTCGCATTACATAAACAAAGCTGACCAATGATAATAGCCAACATGCCGATCATTCCTTTAACAGGAATACTTGTTTTAAACTGTATGTATCGAAATATTTAAAAATATGCCATATGATAGACTATTGCTTAAAGAGTTTATACCTACTTTTGTTATTGATGTATCTCAACTATCAGGTTAGATATTTACCTTTAAAATATAAATTCCTACAAGAAAATAATTTTTCCCATAGGAAAAACAATTTTCTTATAGGATATTTGGCATTTTCTAACGGAATGAAATAACTTTCTATATGGATTTAAATTCCGATAGGATTTGAACAAAACTCCCATTGGATTTTAAAATCAGAGAGGAAATCTTAATTTCCTATAGGAAAACTATCTGTCAGAATCAAATTCCTGCAGGAAATACTTCTATGGGATTTATTATTTTTCTATGGGATATTAACTTTTAAAGGTAAATATCCCACCTGACAGGTGAGGCCTACTAAAATTAAAAGTTGTTATATACTCTCTAGACATTGGTCTATCAAATGGTATTATGGATTTTTACGAAACTGCATCTTAAGCGGGTGCAAAAATGCCACCTTGGCACTGGAATAATTATCCGGTACAGTGTTTATTGAAAACCATGAAACGACAGGACTCTAATACTTTTTTGATTTAATATTAAAGGTAAGGTTTGCGGCTTGCATTTTTTAGGAATTGTACCAAAGTTACACATGTACATACCATTTTGTTCACTACACTAAAGTCTTTTTACTCATGAAATTCAAATGATATTGTCCGTCCCGTTTTATAACTACAAAAGGTCAAAGTTCATGATTTCCAATTTTCATGTCGATGAAATGTAAACAATTACGTGAAAATATGTACATTTTATATGTTACTATTTTGGGGATTATTTATGCTTAAAATGTTCGAAAATAATGTCACTATTTATATCATGATTCATTTTTATTAATTTCTAATGAACTATCTAAAAATAGAATAAAATACAACAAAAGTCTTAATTTTGGACTACTATTATGTAAACGAAAACATCTTATTTGAAACCTTTTCATGTCCACCGATTTCAGGAAAAATATATTTTAGAATATGTGTAATCTGATGTTCCTAAAACACTATTCAAACCCATATGATGCGGACTTCGTTTTTGTGGAAATTGATAAAATACTTGTGTCCTGTTATTCTTTCATTGAAACTACAAAACCCCGCGATATAAAAAAAAACCCTGAAATCAATTATGACGTCATATAAATGTTGACGTCATAGACGAAATAAAAGGTAGTTGGTGATACGTCACAATGAAAATGTGTGAGTTATCTCCCTGTAACCGCAAACCTTACCTTAATAACTGGAACGAAAGGAAATATATAATGCGTAAACATAAAAATTTGTTGCTAATTTTATAATTTCAGTATTGAGAAAGTTCGATATGTAAATGGAGCACACAAATGGCTTAGTTTTTTTACCTTAGCATCCTGCACCTTTGCTCCTCTAGTCTAGGGGCTGCTTCATTGACATCCCTCAATGACTGATCACTCCACAACCTCTCTGCTACTGCTGAAGCCTTAGGCCTGTGTTAAATGTTTTTAATAATTGCATGAAGAAATGTAATAAGTTGAATTAGTTTAGTATATAAAAAACGTTAAAACGAATGGAACCTCATTATTGGAGGAACGAGCCCTGTAATTGACCACTAGTACTTTTCCTGATAAAAAGGTAATATATATAACTTAATAAAAATGCAATATTTATTTCTTCTGTACAGAGAATTTTCAATTTCCCTTTTTTAACCGTTTATTTATCACTATTAATATAATAAGAAAAATGTAATGTGAGTTGAATACCAACCATAGCTCGCCGACAGCGGTCTCACTGGTGATGAATTCACTCCAAAGACACGCCTCTCCACCCAAAACAAGGCTCTTATCACCTCGAAAACCTATCAAAAATAATGGGAGAGAATCTGTATAAATTTTGTATGTGCATGGAAGTTATGCCTAAAGAATTTTAAAAATATTTAATGACTTAAATTCACACACAAACCCCGTCAAATGGTTTGTTTCAATCTGAACAATATACTTACAATTAAACTCGGGAGATATTTAAAAATATCAAATGTTAAACTATAAACGTGTAGTGTATCATATGTTGATCTTCTCGATGGCAGTTTACTATCAACAATTAACATATATAAAATGATCTAAAATAGCTTCGCGCCTAGTGTATTCTATAAGATACATTTTACATAAAATCTGATTTATGTACATGTAAATACATGAATCGCTAAAGTTTAAGACAGCATTAATTTATACTACTAATCTAATCAAGTTAAAAATCTATACAAAGGTAACAGATGAAATTGACAAAATAATCCGGATCTCAGTTATATATTATCCATTCAAGTGGCATACCTGAATCTGTTACAGCACGTGCAAGGGAAAAGATCCAGACAATCGATCGTCCAAGCGTATACTTTTTACCTCTCAAAATACACCCACACCTACATGTATGTATTTCTACTACGGTATTTGTTACCTTTTAATTCAAAGTTCTTACTACATGTATCTATAGCATGGTAAGAATAAATATGAAATGAACTTTGAACGATAGGGGGCATGGTGGAGGGGGGGGTAATTTTTTTTATTGGAACTCGCGATGACACCAATGTTAAAAAGAATAATCTGCGCTTATGGAGACAGTTATGATAACCAATCAAAAGGAACCATTATGTTTCCGATACCTGCAAACGATCATGTACTCTCTTTTTTTCCCAATTCCATTGACCGATACATTTTATATATAGAAAGATATTAAAAGTTTAACTGAGCATAAGATACACAAAACTTACTATAACTGACCGGGTCACACAAGTAGTACTCCGGCCACACTACGCCATATTTGATCATATTAATGTACCAGCAGGAAGACACTATAGCGTGGTATCCTCGCCGTGTCACGTCTTCCACGATAGATTGTGGACCAAGCCAGACTTGGACAATTGCATCACCGGGAATCTAGTTGATAATGAAATGAATGATATATTTTTTCTGCACTGACCGTTAAAGGGACTTGGACACGATTTTATATCAAAATTTTATTTTATATTTTTTATATATAAAATGGTTTACTTGCACATTTTGAATGATTGACCAAAGTTATATAAGAGATACAGAGGTAAGAATTCATTGTTATGTAAACAAAGCTCGAGTTTTATATTTGTTTACAAATAATTTAAAGTATGGAATTACAATTTATTTGACAAAATGACTCGTGGAAAACAAGGTAAACATATTAAATGTGTTTATAAATAATATTATCAACAGAAGAAAACAACATTACATTGAAATTTATACCAGTAAAACACAGATGTAAAAAATAACTTGGCTCGAGCTTTGTTTACAAAACAAAGAATTTCAAACTCTGTATCTTGCTTATAACTCAATATTTGACTTTCAAATTTTGGCAAAGCATTACATATACCCATATTAAACATTCTAAACTTTAAAAATGGAAAAATAAAATTCAAAATTTTGAGCTCAAATCGTGTCTAAGTCACTTTAAAGATTCTTTGAATATTTCCATACTTTTTTCTTCATTTTGTTTAATTCAATGTAAAGGGGATGGATGAATAGATATTTTTTGTTCATCAAACAATTTTCTCTCCTTTTTGAGTGCTAACAAAAAAACCAATTCCATCGTATTAAAATTAATAACACAGCTCAGAACTCACGTTTAAATTTGACTGAAAAGCTTCTTGCCAAAGAATGAATTTAACACCGTTGTGTCTCTGCCTAGAGACATTCTTAATTGATTGGATTAACCTACAAATAATACTTGACCAATGAGTATTTATAGCATTTGGTTTCATTCACGATATTTGAGAAATATTATTGTTATTTTGTTCAGCATATCCTCAGTGTTTGATGTATTTTGTTTAAAAACCGTATATAGCAACACCTCTCTGTAAAGAAATTCCAGGCTGCTGTTCCTTCGTTTTTAAAACTGGAGATATGATTAATCTTCGACATAAATTGGCGGACTTCTTGATTTGAATTCCTGTAAGAGTCAGTTGTATTCTTGAATTGTGTTAGAAGCATATTATTTATATTGTGTTAAGTAAAATTGAAATCATTAATTTTAGGAAGTTGATGATCGTAATTAAAAATAATCAATTACATGTACTTGCACGGTGATAATCTCTTCTTGATGAGTATTGATAATTATTTCATGCACAATTTGCAACATTCAATTAATGAATACAGTTGAAATTACTCTCGGGTGATTTAATTAGCAGTTATTATAACATAGTCAATTATTTTATTCTAACGCATGTACATACCAACAAGCCAGCGGTACCTCATCGTTTCCTATGTGAATATATTGATCTTTAAAAACTTTTAATATTTCTTTGAAAAACTCTGAAAGAAACGTGTATGTGTTGTTTTTTGCCGGGTTCATGGGCCCAAAGTGTCCCGATATAGGGCCTCGATTGTCAAAGCACTGAGTCAGTAATTCCGGATGTCCATACCCCCACGAAAAAGAATGTCCTGAAAAATAATGATCTTTATTTCTGTTGTTACGATCTATAATTTAGTTTAGTGACATCTTGTTCTGTCCCAATATGCCAATATAAACACATGAATACACCAAAGGTCTGCTAGTACATGGAATAATAACGAATTATGTTGAATATTATTGCTTAATTTACATAACAAAAGTACACATTTTGCAATCAAATAAAGTCGATGATGGGTACATTGTCCGGTTGTATGACATCTGACAGTCAAATCAATTAACTTTAATATTGTTGTGAAAAAGCAATCTGATAACCTCAGAAAACTCATTTACGATACCTGGTACATCAAATTCTGGGATAACTCGTATTCCCCTGACTCTAGCAAATTCAATGATATCTCGAACATCTTCTGGGGTGTACGTCAAAGAAGGATGATAAGACCCCTTTGAAAAATCAAATAATGAATTAATTTAATGTAGGCAAAATTAGGTTTTCATGTAAGATAAAAAATAATCTCTTGGATACAAGGACTGGACGGTCATTATTGGACTATTTTTACCTCCTATAAAGGGAGAGTTCTTTATAAGACTGTAGGAGTACTTTTGGGTTCCTTTTCTTAAGGAGGATGAGTGGTCAACAAATTAATCACCAGATCTACCTTGAAATTTTACAAATGAAGTTTATGCTATGCTATAAATTTATATTTGACAAAGAAAACTTCCACATATATAAGCCTTAAAATTTGAATATTTTTCTTTATCTTTATACAGAGCTCTTCTTTGTAAGGAGATCAATATAGTATAAAACTGGCCACGACCATCGAGCCGTCTTAATAATAGTTTATGGCTAGGAACATTATATTTAAATGATTTTGTTAGATCTGGTGGTTAAGTTGTCGAACAATTAGCCCCCATAGTCTACCTTTCCACTGAGATCAGGAAATGTTTGACTCTCAAATGGGAAGGACTGATCATCCGTCAAGTGCCAGTGAAGAACGTTCATTTTATTCATCTCCATAGCACTCTGCAAATGAAGAGAAAAGTAACACTGTTAGTGTAGAACATATCAAAATGCTTGATTTTAAAAAAAGTATTGAAAACTTTAAAGTGTTTTTTTTCATTTTAGGCGTTATTCGGTTATGCATTATCTTCCAAGGTCAAGAGTTCCCGATCCGCTCCGCTCTAAATAAACCTTGACCGAACAGTCAAAACATATGCGGGGTTTTATAATTGCGCCATCTAGTGAGAGTAATAATTTTTGAACTTTTGTGAATTCTTGTTCTCTTGTTCTGGCAAATCAGAAAATGCGTGTTAAACAGAATAAACTACAGCAATATGGCTGCTCTCGTGAACAAGTTGTTTATAGAATTCGAACTAGTAGAAAAGATGGGTTCACTCAGACTAAAACCCTTTTGAAGTAAGTCAACAACTTACTTGTCAGTCTTAAATTCATTTGACAACGCGACGGCTCACCATTGATCGATGCACAATTAACATTATTTTTAAGAATAACATTTCCTTTTTGGATCATGCAAACTTCAATGAGACCAACCAGAGAACGGGGTTTCCAACCCCGTCAGACTCTGCCTGTTCGATATAGGGTTTGTGAGAAGCGGAGCGGATCAGAAACCTTGATTGGGAAGATGGTTACGCATAATACATGTCCCACTATAGAATTTCATGACACTCTTTAAAAGTAAGACTTTAGATGAATAATTTAATATACAGAATATAAAAGAAGAAGAATGCTACGTTAACATTAATATTTCTGCATCTTTGACATTTTTGTGAAAGGAAGAAGAAACTTTAGGGTTTGTATTCGTACCAACATCTGATACATCGTCGTTTTGCTCATGAAATGTCTGGCTGAATCTATTAAAATACCTCTGTGTGGAAATCGAGGATAGTCTGATATCTCTGTCCTTTTGATAACGAGCTATAAAACAAATACCGAATATGTGATTTTAACTAAAGTTGGCTGTAGTTTCAAATCTTATGACGTACATGTATATTTACGTATGCTACGACATATATTAGTAATTATAATAAATATGATATCATATATTATACTTCTACATGGCTTGCATGCTCCCATTCCTCATTTCGTTAAAGCGTTAGCTTTTGACCCGACTATCATCTACAGTCTGTATATTATAAATTCTCAAGAGTCTCATACTACACATGTAATATTCAAACAACAAACATAATTATGGCCTTTAAGTTATTTATTTTCCATAAGCGGCTCGTTGGAATACAATGCTACTGTACCTGTACATGCTACATGTACCTGTATCTATTTAATATCGAATTTGTCGAATAAAAATGCGTATGTTTCAATATAAGTACATTTATTGTCCACTTACAGTGTTATTGATGCAGATAATAAGCTGGCTGAGAGTCTCCAAACCTCTGATGGCGCCCCACACTTCATTTGCTTTTATCTGTATTCCCTTGCTTGATGTTTTTAGTGTATCTACAACCATATTTTAAAAAAAATATATTGTTAATGGTCTCTAAATATAATTGTTTTTTGGTGTTTACAATGGTAAAAAAGCAATTGCTTTGACAAAAATTATTATTATTATTCTTTTTATTATTATTTATATCATTATAATTACTAATAGTAAATGAATGAAAATACGTACTTACACGACTCGTCCGACGATATGGTAGGAGATGATGGACAAGTCATAACTAATAAATAAAGTCTTGAAATCTCGGGCCGGGACATTAAATACTCGAGACTTGGCCTTTGCATTGGAAACGTAAAGTTAGCATTTTGTACGTTCAACAAGTTATTGATAAACTGTTCGTTGTGGCAAGTGAAAAAAATGTCTCTGTATCGTTTAACCGCTTTGGCTAATAAATCACATTTTGTCAAGTTTGTTTTCGCAGACAGCGTTTGGATTCTATATAAGGAGTCACTACTGGAACGGATTTTTTGTGGTTTTGGCCATGGGACACCTATCGATGGAATGGGTGCACGTCGTATATGAAATGGCTGGTGGAGATGATTACTGGTGGGGAAGTTGACATTAAATTTGTTGTCGAACCACTTAATATTTGGTTTGTCGTCGTTACGAAAAAAGTTTCTATCATTCTTCTTTTCATCGAATGGATTTCTCACATTCTGGAAGATGTTTTTCTGCATTACTTTGTCAACACGTATAACTTTCTTCTGTCTTTGCATTTTATATTCCTTGTCTAGTTTATCTAGAAAAAAATCACATTTTATATTTTAATGATTGTCACAACAGATATTTTATTCAATTATTTGTTTGATGAAATTTCACAATATAGGAATGATCAAGATAATTAAACTCTGACCTTGCATATGCTTTTGTAAATTATCCTCTGCTGCAACGCTTATATAACAGACATATATAAAAAGACTGTGAGCTCGAAATCTGTAAGTAAAGCAAAATATAGTCATGGATCGATAGCAAATAGCATTATAGTAAAAGTAAAATAGAATTCCATTAAATATGATCTCAATTAGCATTTATACAAGTAATAAAAAGAAAAATGCTATATTTGCTGTATCAAAATCGTTTTTCTGTCACTCCAAACACTAAGCCTTGTTTATGTCCGAAATAAAAACCTATGGTCAGTTCGAAAACAAAACCAGGACGTGATTTTGCCGATAGTGGTACAGCAAATCAAAGATCACAAAAGCGATTGCAACATAGCCCTTTCCTGGACACCTGAAGGCAGAAGAAAGAGAGGAAGACCCAAAGCAACATGGAGAAGAACAGTCGAAAAGGGGAGAGAGAGAGAGAGAGAGAGAGAGAGAGAGAGAGGAGAGTGGATGGAGATCCTGGGCTGAGGCGAGGGGGGTGCGGACAGAGATGGATGGAGACGCTCTGTTGTAGCCTTATGTGCCACAAGGCACGAAGTGGATAGGTAACAGGTACAGCAATTCAGTATTGTTATCTTCAAACTATAAATTGTTGTTCTCTTGTCCACAATCACAACAGACTCATTGTGAAGGTGTATGATTTCTATGTATTATATTTATCCGTTATTTTTTTTGGGAAATGGTAGGTAATGCCACTTAAATTCCATTTGTTAAAAGAAAAATGTCTATAAGTCACTAAAAATCTCTCTCTCTCTCTCTCTCTCTCTCTCTCTCTCTCTGAGACCCATCCTGATTGCAATTATTCTATTTAAAATGATGCAACTATGAGATATACATGCATTTATTATTATATATATTGTGGAAGGGAATGGCTAATCGCTGCTTACACAAGTGGTTTTTATTGCTTTAAACATTGTCACCTTTGTACAAAAGTGTAAGACTGCTTCCTTGTATGTATGTTTGGAATATTTATAGTTATTTTATAAACCATTCCAATGGGAAATTAAAGGTACATGCATTGGGTTGTCGCTCATGCATCTATATTAGAATATCAAATGAATATTAAATTTTTGTTAGATCTTTACTGTTAATATATGTAGTTTTATACAATTAGTTTTGTACAGTTTATATGTACTTATATGAATTGTTTAAATATATGTATATGTATGACAATAGTAGATGTTTCAATGCACGGGAAGTGTCGGCGACACAGTTATTATGAAGACTTTACTCATTAACTGATACTTTTTCAGAGAACAATTTTAAAATGTTTGAAATCAATATATTTTTGTTATAATCATTAGATCTTTGCCGCTCAAACTTGCATGTATACACTCGACATACATGCCATTGCATTCATGTGGGAATAACGCGTTTGGACCTTTAAACGAGTTTTGATTAATCAATTCATTTATTTATTCATTTAAGTAAATTTTAAGATTTCGAAATCTGGTTTAACTTTTATTCAAGTATTTTCATTACGTGAAGGTCTGTTTCACTTTTTGATCTTTAAGTTTCAATTTTAATTTTTTTCTTTTCATTTTTTAAAATTTATATCCAGTCAGACATGCCCAGCTATTCATTTTTGTTTTTGCATGAGTTGCAAGCATTACAAAAACCATGGCTAATTCGACTTAGTTGCTTATGTATATGTATTTTCATTTCTACGACGATCACAACCGTTAAATCCCGCATGAAATATCAAAGAATTCCTTTTTATTGTCTATGATTACAACTGTCTTTGAATATTTTAATAATAAGTCGGTAAGAATACATGTAGAACAACAAACTCAGTATATCATATAGATAAAAGAGGCAGTAGATATTTAACTTCCTGACAAATTTCCAAACATGATAGTGTCATGGAATTGGTGTATTCCAATATCCAGTTTTAATCCCTGTAACATCGTTTATCAATTGCAAGAAAGACAGTTTAAATTTTATCATGACCACAAATTAGTTTGCTAGATAGAAAGTGGATGTAAATTTTAAATGGGATTCAATTTTCTTTATTTCTTGGTGACTGCTTGTATTATAGCATGCAACTACTATTTGTAGAAATAAAACAGATATGTATATGAAAGTAATCAATAATTGATGACTTTGAACACGTTGTAAAAGAAAAAAGAAAAATGGTCAAAATGCAACTGTTTTTTTTTTCTTGAATTGAAGTACGGATGATGATGATGATGATGATGATGATGTTTGCACTTATATACATGTGCCCATACATATAATATGAAATTTATATAGCTTGAAAATACAACATGTACATGTGTCTTTGCAACACCTAAAAATAAAATCCATGCTTATTTAAACACGTGTTCCCGGTGTATTGATTACAAGGTTGTTGCAAACAGTTTGTAATATTGTGTTATTCATCGGAATTCGGTTCATACTGCTTTGAAATATTAGTTCCTTTGTTCATTATATATAGACAGATTGTCGTTCGTCGTTGAACATCTATTGAGAAGTGATAAACCTTTTCTGGTGATTTGTCATCAATCGAAGAGTCATAGATTTTTTTATGTAAATTTAAGACGGATGTACATCGTAATTTGAAAAGATAAAAAGATATAAATAAACGTCAATATATAAATATTTGATTTCGTCCTTTATCCAGGAAAATAGAATTAAGTGGGAAATTTTTATGATAAAGAGTGTTCATGTGCGGATCCAGAAAATTTTTCCAGGGGAAGGGGGGGGGGCGAGGAATATATGTGTTTGCCGGGGGGGGGGTTCCGAGGCATATTTGCTGTAATTTTACTATAGATGTAAATTAAATAACTTTTCATTCATCCCCCCGACCCCCCCCCCCCTCTAGATCCGTGCATGAGTGAAGATAAGCATTTCGGAAAGTTTCTTTGTCTATATTTATGTGAAATAATCAATAATTTGAATCGAGCGTTCCGTACGATGAACATATTTAAGAACTGTCTCTTTTCATCAGAATGTTAATTCAAACGCAAGAGGTACATACGGTTGGTATTAGATATAATATACACGTCTCTGAAATGACACAAGACCCGAGGGCAAGCAACATACTTTAGAAAGCCATCATATATCATCGTTGATACATACTCCATTATAAACCTGACAGTACACAGGTACATGTATCACCTACATGCGCGGATCTAGAGGGGGTGGGGTCATTGAAGTCCCGATCCCTACTGCAAATAAAAAAAATTATTAAATTTACATAGTAAAATTATCGCAAATATCCCTCGGACCCCCCACCCCCTCCTGGCAAACACAATTATCCTTCGGACCCCTACCCCTTGGAACAATTTTCTGAATCCGCGCATGACCTTTCAAACCTTTTAACTAATGAAATCAACTTTACTTCGAAATTAAAAAAAAAGTGACAACAAAAAAAGAATTTTTACAACATATTCAATACCGATACATTCGTATTTATATATGTATACAAAGCGAATGACTTGTGAATGAGCTCTTTTCTCAATTAGATGACATGGTCAATAATATGGTTTTTTTCTATTGTAAACGGTATATCATATACATGTAAATAATACAAATCAAGTTGTAACATTGAATTAGAGTTTGTTTTAAATCAAGTGGTCTATTTTAAATTAACCTAAACCCCCAAACCCCACACCAAAAGAAAACAAAATTGAGGGGAAAAATATTTCCGAATATGTTTTATATGTGTTCGTTCAAATGATTGTTAAACACATGAAATTTTTCAAACAGAATTATCTTTTGACTTGTATCATTTAGTTAAAAGTTCATGGAACATACCTCTAATTCTAAGAAGGAAAATATCCATGAATTTCAAACCAACTGATATATTATTTACTTTGGACCGGTATTAACTACATTTTTATGTACTCTAAACATTATAAGTGAAAAAAAAATCTTTTTTCAAGACTGATCAGGAAACGATAAGATGACATTGTGTTTAGTTGTAAAGTAGTTGTTACAAAAAGGAAAATATAGCATTAGTGGTTTAATACATTGGGGTAAAGTTAAAATAACTTACTTTTTCATGATGCGTTTCTTCTGAGCGGCGTCTTTCCTTATCCGTCCAAATCAATTATTTAACTTGGTTATAGAAAAATAAACATGAAATCTTGTGTGAAATTATAAAGAAAAAAAAACCACAGCTGTTGCATGAAGCTTCTTGTTCTTTAACTTCACGTCGGCTGTCCCATGTTTTAATGACATTGACAACTCATAAACTCACAGATGAAGAATAAAGATGAAGCAGCTCTATTCTGAATCAGCTTTAGGGCCCTCAACCGTTTAAGTAAAGTGACCTGTTTTTTTTACAGTTTGTACTTTTATACCTGTAATCTGAGGCAATTGCAGAGGTATTTAATCATGAATATGTACTTAGGCATGTGCCTATATTCACGTCATACATGTACGATGGACAACTTAATTAAAATTAGAACTTCCATCCGCTCCCCGGTTTTCGATACGTCGCATTAGATTAGATGAAAGGACCGAGGCTGAGAAAACGTGGATGGATATTACAAGGATATGCGGCATTACAATGTATACAGTAGCTCTGTCTTTATTTAGTTCGAGCAAGATTAACCTTCTTTTAATATCTTGATAAATGACCCTGAATAAAAAAGTTAATTCTAAATTCTGAAAAAGTTTAAATAGTTAATTTTCGAATCCGGATAGAGCTGTGTAGTTCACTATTGCATCATCGCACCGTCTAGGATTGCGTCAATATAGTGCGTTGATGCGATAATGCGATGACGATGAAGCGATGCTGCGATGAAGTTGTAGCAATGGTGGGTGCGATATCGCGATGACGATAATGCGACGGCGCGACAATGCGATGAAGATGGTGCGCTGGCACGGCGAAGGGATAGCGCAATGAGGCAATGGTACATGTACGATAGCGATAGTAAGGACGCGATGCTCTATCCGGTTTTCCTTAGGTCTTTATCGCTATTATTATTATATTAATCTATAATCTGCAGTGTAGCTCTACTAAAAATGTATATGTCTGGCAATAAGGGCATAGTAAATTTGTCATACCTAATTAGAATTAAAGAGTCATGTATATCAACCAAGTAAGGTAGATTTCTGATATATAATCCGTTCAGTCATTCACTGACTTACGCCATTTCTCTTAGCAAATGGCACATGCAATACAGTCGATAGCGCACTAGTAGGATAAAATGATAACGATAACGCGATAAAGACCTAACGAAGACTCAATAGAGCACCGCTATTGCACTATCGCGTTATTGCTATCGTACCATTGCGTCATTGCGCTAACGCCAATGTCCAATGTGCTCTTGATTTTGCTTTTGATAAAATATCCTCTTTTTCCTCTTCGTTCAAATTGTCGCTGCATGAAAGAGTTGACGAAAAGGTGTAACAGAGGTATGTAGCAGGCTTCAAGATCAAAATATGAGGGCACTGCTCAAGCCATACTGTTTTGAATTGTGATAAACATATTTTCCCAATGACATTTCATCAACAAGTGTCAGATATTCCTGAAGAACTTCTGCTTTTGTTTTTTCAGAGGACAGTAAAATAGTTTTCTAAATTCTGAAATTTGTTAGCCTGCTATACATTATATTTGTTTTCGATATAATGTACACATGGTACATATTACTCCCTTGAAAGCATGTGTTGTAGTTTTACACAAAAAAATACAACAAAAATCTGGAGGTATACGTGAAAGTGCTTTTATGATGGAGGGAAATAAATTAAACGACAGAAAAATGCAAGAAGGGACATTAAGGAGAGTAACAGATGGTGAATAATGTTTAAAACATTAAAATATAGCTTTCCATGAAGAACTATTAGAATAATAATTGAAATTTCTAAGAAATACCTTTATATGTACTCTCTCCTTACCTATCTCTCTCTCTCTCTCTCTCTCTCTCTCTCTCTCTCTCTCTCTCTCTCTCTCTCTCTCTCTCTCTCTCTCTCTCTGCACTTTCAAATAAAATAAATGAATATTCATATCTCTGTCTAGAAGGTCAAATTTAATTTGTAATACCTAATTATTATTAGAGAGCAAGTTTATTAACCTAGTAAGGTAGATTTCTTATATATATATATATATATATATATATATATATATATATATATATTCCACCATTCATTCATTCACTAAAACATTTGCAAGAATTGTGAGTGTTTTTTTTTAGGGTTTTTTTTTGGGGGGGGGGTAATCTTAATGAACCTAGTAAAATACTAATCCTTGAAATCAAAAATACATGCGTTTAGTGTTTTGAAATGAGTTTTCTAATAGTTGAATTATCAGTTTTGATTCTTCTGCTTTTTTGCTAGCGCTCTCGAGCGCTAGCAACTACGTTAGTCCTTTTTACTGGAATGCGCATGCTCAACCTCACGGTAGGGCATTCTGGGAATTCTACTGTAGATAAACTATGTCAATTTTGTTTTATCGTCTACAACAGTAGTTTAGGATTTATAT
The DNA here is from genome assembly GCA_020458035.1 of Magallana ariakensis. Classification (NCBI taxonomy): domain Eukaryota; kingdom Metazoa; phylum Mollusca; class Bivalvia; order Ostreida; family Ostreidae; genus Magallana; species Magallana ariakensis. The sequence goes on along the minus strand of CM035814.1, from coordinate 55,890,414 downwards.
GCCAAGTTATTTCTAAAATTATAATAAATAGTTTGTTTTTGCTAGCGCTCTCGAGCGCTAGCAACTACGTTAGTCTTTTTCACTTGAATACGCATGCTCGACTCCATAATAGGGGATTCTGGGAATACTGTACTACTGTAGATAAACTGTACCATGTGAATTTCGTTTTATCATCTCCACACGAAGTTTTGTGTTATATTGTAAATGTCAAAATAGTAACAGTCGCTTAGGTCTTATTATGCAAAGTTATTTTAAATATTATAATAAATAGCTAGCTTTATTTTAACTACCTTCAAGCTCGGAAAACAACCTCGGATATGTTTTCGAGCTTGACGGAAATGCCCGAGGAGATACGATTGCTACTAAACGGTACCAATGGTTCTTGAAAATTTTCACCTGGAAGTTGAAATTACAGTAGATACATAATGATTAAGGCACAGTCAATGAGCTATGCCATTGCTGATGCTTCTGTGTTTTATGATGGCTACAGCGCTAGCTCACCAATCTTTTTAAAAGATAAGCTTGTCTTAACTACCTTCAAGCTCGTAAAATAACATCGGATACGTTTTCCGAGCTTGCCGGAAAGTCTCGAGAAGATCCGAATCTTGAGTACCATTGGTTCTACTTGTCTCTTATTTTTCACGTCAAAATTGAAATAACAATGAATACAGAATACATGATTTAAGCGCAGTTAATGGACTAGCTCATTACTGATGTGAAGCCAAATCTAGATTCGCCATTCTGAATAGAGACCCCCTCCCTCTCCATCCCAATACAATTCTAGTGCACCACTGTGCCTTCCTATTAATAATAAATCGATTCAGAAAATTAAACCAATGGTTTAGAAATCTACTTGTGTTTTATATAATGGCTATAGCGCTAGCTCACCAATCTTTTTTAAAGATTAGCTTGTAGACACTTTAGTCTGGTACCCTTCCCACAATTCCGTTCGCGCACTCTCTACATTCAATGTAGAGAGTGCGCGAACGGAATTGTGGGAAGTGTACCAAACTATAAGACACTTGTGAATAAAACCTTAAATGAACATGGTCACGATTTTGGTCAAAATTTTTATTTTTCCGTTGTTAATGTTTACAATGCTTCAGTAAGGCATTTCTAATAGTTAACCAAAATTTGAGCGCCAGTCGTCGAGTTTTAAATACACAATTCTTTGTTATGTAAAAAAAGCTCAGGCCATATTTTGCCATATTTTGTTTACATTTTATTTTTTTTTTAGGTTAAGACCTAAAATGAATGTGACAAATTTATAATCTCCCTAAGAAGAATAGCACTGTAAAAAGATACCAACACAAGCTATATATATGGATTTTTTCATTATCAAATGAACTAATCATTTCTATAAGTTTTAGGAAGATCTGATGATTTTTTTTAAAAATTGTTGATCACCCAGCCACATTCATTTGAGATAAAACTAAATTATAGTAAAAATTTCCTTTTTTCTGACCAATTATGAATGACGACAAAATTCTGTACATGAAAATTTTCATTTAGGAGGGGGAAGTGAGGGAGCTACTTCTACCTGTTAAAAAAGCTCGATTATTTACATCAATCGTGAACATCTTCGTGTACAAGATCGGACAGCCAATTATTTGTGGTACGAGTTCTCGCACAAACTATTGTCTTACTTTCATTGCATTTTTGGATTTATTCGCGTTCATAGGTTCATGCACATAATTGAAGTCTGTGATCGTACATGCACTAGCCAAAATTGAATTCCTTATTCAGTGTGTCACATACAACTATACATATACTGTATACAGGGAATTATTTGCCCCTGTTTTATTTTCGCTCCTTTCGCCCTCGTTGTCAGCACGCAAATTTAAGATTTAACATTTAAATTGGGCGAATTCCTATATCTCAAATTATCTTTTTTTATTAACACTTTGTCTTAGCAAATTTAAGACGGGGCGAAAAGTGTGCAAATGAAATAGGGCGAAAATAACATAGGGCGAAAATAACACTGTATATAGTATGTTAACGATACCTAGCAATATAGATTGCTAACACTTGAACGTGTTTGTTTGTAAGAGAGAGAGAGAGAGAGAGAGAGAGAGAGAGAGAGAGAGAGAGAGAGAGAGAGAGAGAGAGAGAGAGAGAGAGAGAGAGAGAGAGAGAGAGAATTTACCTAATATTTTTACTTTCGAAGAGTTGACTCGTGATTTTTTAACAAAATATTTTGTTAATTAAATCAAACAAGTTTTTGTATTTGATCTCTCTCTCTGAATAATTAGTAAATTTATGAAAATCTGTTTTAATGTGCATATTTTGTACTTTAACTCCGAATAATGTTTAGACAAGTTAGGTGATTATCTGAACCACTTACATGACAATTATGTTTGATTTTGATTGTGCATTTATGGTACACACACTTTAACCCGAATTGTCTACATACTACATAATTGATATTCAACCATGCACGCTTGACGATTTTCCAATTTTCCATAACTTTTATTACCATCATTGTGTTAATACATGTTAGCTATAGTAGTCATCACATATTTTTCTACAAATATATGTGATCACATGTCAAATGATTTTGCTGAATAAAGTAGGCTTAAAGATGATGTATTTTAAATCATTACACGACAATTGGGGTTTTGTAATGTATGGTAATAGTTGAGAATTCTGAATACATGTACATAAAATACAAATAAATGAACAACGTGAAAATTATCATGCATGTATATTTTGCGGCAAAAAATGCAAATACATCTTGTAGTTTTATTGAATTTCACACCGAAATCTACACAAGTGGTAACGTACGTTACGTAATCCTTTATGACCAGAAGTGAAATTATTTGAAAAAAAAAATAATATTCACCGGGGTTTACTTCAAATGTCACGCCGAGCAATGTATGAGTGATATTGCATCATGATAGTTTATCCATTGGGTACTCCTAAACAAGACAAAAATGCAAAGATTTGAAAATTGTTAACCAAGTAAAGGAACAAAATCTAATAATCAACAAAAATTAAAAACGGGCTATGGTTTATAAATTATTTCAAACTCCGAGTCCAAACTTGTAATTAAAAAAACGTTACGGTAGTAACAAGGTCTGGTAAAAGTGACCAAGGTAAATCTTAAACACGATAAAGAATACATTATGGTTAAATGAAACTTTTTATGCCACACCAACATGTCCGTCAGCGCAACTCCTCTTAATCGGATGCACAGAATATTGTGAAACTTTGTAGGTAATAATAATTAAATATTTACATTTTCAGTGTCTTTGCTTATGAAAACACTACGTATCGATTTTGTACTATACTGTCCAATAAATTCAAATGACGCATAATTGGGGCGCAAGCAAGGTTTGCTTATTTATATTCAAATATTTAATCGTACAATTGCTGAAATTATATATATATATATATATATATATATATATATATATATATATATATATATATATATATATATATATATATATATATATATATATAAGGAATCATTCTTTGAATATTATGAGGTGATTATTTCGGTCGGGGCGTGATCAAATCTATCATAAAACCCTTCGGGAATTTTAGTCATTATGAACTTAGGAGTCTGGCCATATTGAATATACATGTAGTACATATGTAATAAAACAATTTGTTAGTCCGACTTATCTTAAACCCCAAAATGATATTTCTAACAAAAATTGTGTAGTTGGTAAAGATAAAGGATAAATAAGAATATTTACAGTGTATGAAAAAAGGGGTTTACTCGATGGTTGACAAGAGAGTTGCAAGCGAGAATTATCTTTCTTTGGCTTACTTTATGTGTCTTCATGACCGGGCTTGATTGATATTAGGTAGATATAGATGGTCCTTGAGCAGAACTAGGTTAAGGCCCAGATGCAGGAATACATTTAGGTAAAGATCATAAGTCTAAGTTAGGCGCGGATCAAGAGGCAACATTATGGGGAGAGGGAGATGCAACGCTGGTCGACGCTGTATGCGACACTGTCACTAGATTGGCTGATGTACTAGTTGCCGTTAAATTACCGGGTTTAGGCCGGGTACATGCGTCATAGACGAGCGAGGATTTCCGTTTTGACCTCTTAATGTCTTAATTAAAAGTAATGACGGATATTAAAAAAATTCATTTAATTTCACAAGTATATCTTTTCGAAAAAGCTTACCGTCCTTGAAGCAAATTCAAAACATCAATAAGTTATCAAAGAAAATGTATTTCTATTTCATAGAAATCTCGCGTTCCTCTGCATATCATGCATGTGGAAGGTTTATTTAATGAACTTATTAAGCATGCGTGCCTTAAGTTGAAAAGATTGTAATGATATGAAATACCACATGCATTTTTGTTGAGATAAATTGCTTTGACTAGTTCTACTGTGTTAAGTCGTCAAACAGCATTTCAACCATTGAATAATTGTAAATTTTCACATCATGTATTTTCTACTAATCACAACAAAGGGAAAGTGCGCGCGCAGCCCGGAGACTGTAAATTATTTCAACTCTGTATACCATCTTCCAAGGAGGACGGTAATCAGCAATTATCTAATATTTGATAAATTATAATAGAGACATATCTAGTATTTAAAAAATGAGTAAAGTTAGCATACATGTATATTGCCTCGACCATGTGTATGGCGCGCAGTAAATTAAATTAGCATAATTATAATCGACCGTTTGCATGGCTGTAAATTTGCATTATTATAATTATGAGTGCTCAATGATCGTGACCGTTAGTAGACTATATGAATCTCCTTAAAAAGAAGAGCTCTTTATAAAGATATGAGCGAACAATCAAAATTTAAAATTTTTAAATATGTTTCTTTATAAGAGAATAGTTTAAAGCGTAACAAATCAGTTTAAAAATTCAGGGTAGATCCGATTGGTAATATGTTGACCACCCAGCCACCTTAAGGCAGCATTATCGAAATATTCAAACTTAGCTGTATGCATAAATATAAACTGAAAATAAAAACTTATTTAATTTTTGATGCCGTTGGTGATTTTAGCTGATTGAACCCTGAACGTCTCCGCTAGTCAAGAGTTTTCGGTCCATTCCGCTCCCCATAACGCTAGCTCAGGGTTTTCGGTCCACTCCGCTCCCTATAAACCCAAGGTGTTCATGGGGAGCGGAGTGAACCGACAACCCTTGGCTAGTGAAAATGACTCCGAAGATAAAGTGTCATTAGCTTATCCAGTATCAGCAGCAGAAGGAAGCGGTAACGCGGTTTATTTGCACGCATATCAAAAGTGAAATTTCCTGTAAGGGACATATGGGTCTTACAATACATGTAGGTGCTATCTGTCCTCAGCTTACTACGTGTATGTTTGTCTCCATCATGTAACTTAACAAATAGTGCGTTAAGTCTAATTATTTAAAAACTAAATCATTAAAAATTAAAAAAAAAACCAATAAGCCCATTTTGTTTTCATTCGTCATAGAATTCTATAAAGGTAACAAAAAATGGAAGACTGGGTTTGCTCAGCTATCCATGATATGAACGTTTGGAATTCGTTCTCATGCACGTTCGACAGGCAGAAGAAATAAATTAGATTTTCACCAATTGCATTTTCAATATCATTGGAAATATGTTATATGGTATGACTGCTTTCATTTAACCTATCTTAGTTTAAGAATTTGCACAGGATACTTCTAAGAAAACTTCAAGTGGTACTTGGGAGATGATATAAAGTTCTCCAACAAGCTATGTGTCATTGAAATCTTTACTTTATGATGTATTAATTCTTATCAGGTTGAATTTCTAAATGCCAGACAGACCAATGTAGAGGGCGTAACTCATATTTTCGAGTGACATCACTTCCGTTATTTCTTATACCAATCATGTGTTGGTATAATTTTGTGATAGTTTAGAGCGTTTGTTCATTGAAAGAATTGGTATGTTTGAACAAATCATTGTTGAACTGAATTAATGGCCAAAAAAATTGACCAATCAGCTTTAATATCTTATATTACAACGATATAAACTAATCTTGAATAAAAATTGTCAGAATATTAATATCTCTAAATCAAACACATATTTTCATTTCAATTTCATTTAAAATGCATACAAATAATTTATTTTAATCTTGTTTGAAAAAAAAATTAATACTTGCAGTGGAATAACACATATTGGTAAAACGAAAGCATTCGATTTATCATGAATGAAATCAACAAATTCAGTTTATCAGATTCATGTTTATAAGTATTTAACGCAACCGTATATATGTTACAAAAGGAAGTTTGTATTTAAACAATATCACAGAATGTCTATTTCACACTTATCAAATGTGACGAGTGCTTCTGTCCAACGGATAATGTAGATTTGGAATTCTCATCTCGTCTTGCAGTCGACCATTTTACGTATGCCTCTTCAGCTTCTTTTCGCGTCTGCGCGGACCCACACAAAGAGTCGGGTCTTGGTGACACAGGATATCGAGGTTGTGGTTGAGCCGTTCTTTTCAGTCGCAACCACTCCGAATGTGGAATGGCGGCACTACTTTTCCCGTTGACTTTTTTGTACCGATCCTCTTCTTCCAAAAACTTTCGTTGTTTTTCTTGTCTTACTAGTTCCTCTTCCTTTCGTTTCTTTGCCTTTTCAACCCAATCATCATAAGACATCTGATGTGGAGCTCTTTTTACAAACTCCTCCTTTTCAATGACTTGTAGCTGTTCAAAATCAGCACGAAGTATTTTTTGGATTAAATATTTCTTTTCATCGTGGTAATCCATCCATTCTTCGTACGTAATTGCCGTCATTAGTAATTGCTGTCGTTTCTCTTCCAGTTTTTTCTTCTGTGCCATGAAGTCTTGCAAAGTTCTCAATCTTTCCACGTTTGGGATTTTCTTGGACTTTTGTCGTCGACTTACCCAACTATTGTAAGATTTAATATTGTGGATGGGGTCGGGATTACTTCCATCTCCAATGTCTGTTGATCCTAGCTGAATCAAACCATGAATGGGACGAGTTATCTGTCTTGGAGGACCATAATGGGCTTCTTTCTTCTTCTGAACCCATTCCTTGAAGGCGTCAGAGTCCTCATCAGCATCGCTATTGCTAGAATCCGATGACTCTGATTTTGTTCTGCGGCGCTCCTCTGCTTGCTTTTTGCGTAACCAACTTTCGTGTGAAATCCCTGAATTTCTTGATGATGAGGAATGAGCACTGTCCGACCGATTCGCAGCTAACGATATCTTTCTTTTGAATTCCTTAAACGACTCCATTGTTTCTGGTTTCATAAGGTTCTTTACAGATCTGTAAAATCATTCATAAGTACAACATCTTTAATATAATTATTTTGATGTTACCAAGAGGTCCTGTGACATATATAGTGCATGTAATGAACGTTGACAAGAAAATATCCAAGGCAATGCTAAAATTATTTCATGACTATATGTACTTATTACTTACCTGTGCCTGCCACTAACTAAAATAGATATTTTCTAGTTTATTTTAACCATGCACATCGTATATCCACATATTAATCAAACATAAATTATAGTTTAAAATATTACCTTTGTTTAGCAGAAAAGCGTACATTCTTAGGTGAACTGGAGCCCTTAGATTTTAAACTGCTCTTCCTACTGTTAGGACGATTATGTTCATCTTGTTCCCTTCGAGAAACTGAAGGACTGTCGTCTTTATTGTTACATGCATGTCCATTTAGTTTTTCTCCGGGATTAAATTGTGCTTTTATTGAATCACTGTCCACATTGTCAACAGATTTGACCACTTCCGATTTGTGTTCTTCAACAGAAGATTTCGCAACAACAATCTCTGAAGAATCCTTCCTGAACTTAATAATACGGGATTTACTTGAATGAGAAGGATATTGTTTACATTGAATGAGTTTGTCATTGTTTTCTAGAAAGTTTCGATATCTTTTCTCTATTCCAGAATCCAATTCCTTTGAAATTGGGCTGGTTTGCGATATCACCCAAAAACTTTCCACGTTTGATTTGATCACATTGTTGTTTTTATCCGCGCGAGCTGACAGTAACTTATGTGGTAACTCTTGCCTGTATGATGACGTTGTAGCGTTGATTGATCGCGAATTACCTCCAGCAGATGTCGCCTTAGGTTTATAGTTCTTTTTAGAATCACATTTATTGGGATCGTGTAAATGGGAAGTGCTAAACACTCTTTGATTGCTGAAGGAGGCTGTATCCTTTTGACCTCGTAGATTGATCTGCATTAAACGCAGCCTCTTCTCGCATTGAAAAGAGTGTAGGGATTTTGCCAAATCCACGGGACTTTTCGAGTACACATCTTTGATATGAACGCTTGCTCCTGCATCCAACAGCATGTTCACGATATGAATGCGATCTTTACAGACAGCAGCGTGCAACGCTGTTCTTCCAAAATGAGTACGCCCATTCACATTTACGCCTGTAATCAAAAGAAATGTTTGTTTTAAATTAATAATATTCTTAAATAAATAACATTAATTCAATATTATCTCTGTAATAAATCAATCAAAAACCTATTTGATAAAGGGTGAATGATTGCGAGATAGTTACAACTTGTCCAGAAACTATTCATAGTTATGTAAAAGTACCTATCGATGTGAGTAAATTGCACATTTTCGTCAACCCATTATAGGAGGCTACGAACAAGGCCGCCGTTGATCGTTCTTGGACCATTTGTTCTATTTTCTCGTCAGTTTGACCAACAACGAAGCTTCCCTTTATATGAACCCCGCCGCTGTGATAAACATATTCCGTGTTACTCTGCACTACCGCTTGGTAGAGTTCCTCCCAAGACTCCATTATCTGGACACGCAGGAGATAGCCATCTCTGACGTTCTCCTGGACGAGTAACCGCTCCTTGTCACTGAGACATTCCCCATCCGGGTATGTAAGTCGGTATATATAGGATGGTAAGCCCGCGGCCAGCTCCAGCTTTCCTTTGACTTCGTTAACGTAAATTCCTGAGGGAAGACAACGCAGGGTACATACTTCCTCCGTAGGTAAAACAACGAACAATGTAAAAGTTCCGTCCGGACTTCTTAAATCCGTTAACGCCATGTTTATCCTAGTAAGTTCTTTTGGCTGCCTTGTGCTGCAAATTGAAAAAAAGTTCAAGCCATTGTATCGTCGAGTTATGTGTGCATTGCAGGTGATCCGCAATCACATTTGCAAATATTGGTTTTGTCAATGCGTGTCTATTGATTACATATCAAAAGTTTATAAGGGTTGGAAATTTCGTTACGTGATTAACACTGAATGTATTTCGATAAATCTACCTGTGCGAACTGAGAGGTTTCCACAAGTGAAATACCCCCACTTAGTGAGTTATAAATACTTCTGCCGACAAGTGCGTACTTTACAATTTATTTAAGCCATGTGAGAAGCAATTGTCTGTTTTGGCAAATTGTTTTGAATTTGTATTCCTAATAGAACAAGTTCACCATACTTATTCAGCGAATGGACTTTATGGGCTTCTGCCAACTCTTTCAGTCTTAATTTGTAAGAGATATGATTTAAAGTTCCTTCAAAAGCAGTAGAAAATGAAATTTGAGAAGTAACAGTAATTAAATTCAACGATCATCTATGTTTAGTTATGTGTGTGCATTAAAAATGACATTCATAGCGACAGACTTATTTAAGTAATCTTGAGTTTGCCATAATTTAATTCGAATTCATATCTATGTACGCTTATCGTTTTCTAATTTTAAGATCCGTGGAACCTGAGTCATATCGGCAGTGTGTGTGTATTTGGTATTTTCTATTGATTCAATTTAAATTTAATCCAATAAAGTTTAAATTAATTTAAACCGGACTTTTCCAGAGGGCACATTTTGTATTGTTATTTTTAAAACGATTATGGTTTTAAATTGCATTTAAAATGACTTACAGCAGTTTTACTTAGAGAGCTGGTCTATTAAGAACATGTGAACAAACACAAACTTTCATTACGGATATTGATCTTTATAATTCAATATTTACGTCAGATTTAAATGCTAGACATTTTCTTTATTAAAATGAATGATCATAATTTTATTGACAATCCAAATTTACTTAGCAGTTGTTGATAAACGTTTAAACAAACAATCGACAAACAAGCCTAAAAATTAAATTTCAAATATTAAGATTTACCATTTGATGTTAATTGACTGGTAACCAGTATATCCCACATCCAAATAGCATTGTAAAATCCAGTCCAATATTCACTTCATTATAAACCTTCTCAGTAATAAAGCTCCTCTCCAATATCCTTGCGTTCCTACCACACAGTAATCAGTTTTACTTTTTTTCTTTCGCTGATAGCGACGAATGGGAAGTTTTAAATTTCAAAGTACATAAATCCATTGAAAAGTCTTCAAGCAAGTCTCTTCGGCAATCCTCGAACAAAGTGCCACAGATAGATTTAAATGCTAACAAAGCTTAGTTAAACGAAGAGGAAAGCGTGGCATTCGTTTATATCCATTATCTGGAAGGCATTGAAACCTTAAACCAGTCCTGTCATTTTGAGCATTGTGCGTTTATCATTTTGAAATATACCTGTTTGCCATAGAATTACCAGGCGGCACCAAAAAAAAATTTCAATATTAATTATCATTTCTGATCACGACGTTGGTATGATCGACAACTCTTTTCAATTATACATGTATATTACATTATAGTACAACATTGAAGGAAGAAAACCAATTTACTTGAATGGTGTTTATTAACTTAGGTTCGCGTTGATAGTTCAAATCTACAGGCGACATTGTCGTGGAGATGGACAGAATGGTCATTTCTTTTTAAAACAGGAATGTTCATTCTTTTTAAAGCACAAATGTTCATTTATATTAACACGGATGTTCATTCATATTAAACTAAGACTTGTATGTTGCTATGACAGTATATGATACTGAGACATTTTGTCCTACATGTATTTTAATTGCGATTGTTTGCCTTAGAGTTGAGTGGATAAAATCAAAACGGGACTTGGCTTGATCTACGATGGTTATTAACTGTTACATTTACGTATTTTCAAATTATTGATGTGAATTTAATTTTAAAAAGGCAGATGATTTGAGAAGTTTCAATGAAAATAACACTTAGTAAATTAAAACTAACGCTGGTCAATTTTAATTTAGTGTTAGTTAAACTTAATGACACTTCTGGTACGATAAAAATTACTTAAGACGAAACGAAATTTAACCGACTCAAAATTTTTAAAAAAAATTATCGTCATAATACAGAAATTCCAAGCGAGCGCACCTGGGACCTCTGTCGAAGCACCGACGAGCTCTTTGCACGAAATAAACGTGTTTCATTAAATTTTTAAAGTTCATACAATTTATAACTTTAATGAAACTAATGGTCGGGAAAACAAGAGCAAAAGTTGTCGTCACTATTTTTTTTACTTCAACTCGGTTCCCAGTACTCCTTCATCAGAAATGGCTTACTGATATTGTAAAAAAAAATAATTTATATGGGTCGGGATTGGTATCGTGAATTTTGAAGCAAATGGCATGGGATTTTAAGAGCTAAGATCACTTGCGTTAGTTATAAGCTTTTTATCCGTGTCTAAATAAAAATGTAATTCAGTGTCAGTTGTGTCTTTTACTATTAATGAACAATTTTTAATTTATAATGAGTAACGTTAGTCTTGAATTAATTGACAACTAAAAGTTAAAAATCAAGTTTTAACAACGAAACTGTTGTCAATGTTCAATATACCAATAGCAACAAAGATTTCCCTATGTTTTTTTTTATTTGCAATTTATAAATTTTTCACATAGACATTCTTACACACACTCATACAATCTCAACAGGAATATACAAAAAATAGCTAGAGGAATATAGTTGATACAACCAGCGTACAGAAAAGAGAGTATACAAGTATACTCTTGAAAAACATTTCTTCACAAAGTCCATCTTTTGTCAAATATTTTCATTTCAGAATTTTTATAAGACATACATGTTTCAATTTCATATTTCACTTTTAAGTAACATAAAATAAACCAGATAAACATGGAAGTTTGTTTTGTTTAGTACAATATCAAATGAATAGTTTTCCATATAAAATAAGGAAATTCACAACCATGTTTGTGTCTAGAAGAGGACAATCTCCACAAAAAACATTTGATATATTGAAACATGCAATTCTTTCTGAAGTAGTATTATAAATGTGAGTACTAAACTGATTCCACATAGCTAATGAATGGGAACAACTAACAAAAATATGCTCAATAGTTTCAGTAGAATTCCCACAGAATGTGCAATCATCGTTATCAGTTACTGTAGCTTTTATCTTCTTCAGATAATTTTTAACTGGGAGAATTCTGTGTAAAATCCTATACTGGAACCATTGAGCAGCAAAATCTTTGATCACATCAAAACATATTTTGAATACATCTTTGGTGGTTTTTTCTAAATAACCATTAAGTGACATTTTAGAGTTCCATCTGACAACAGAAGCTGGAGTTTTGTCTGTAGTGTTAATATTTTTATAGATAATATTGGTACACTTTTTTAAAAAGAACAATGGGTCATAATACAATGGTATAATTGGACCAATTAGTATAACAATACATTTCTTTAGTGAAACTACAAAGTCTTAAAAACTTTGCAATGGCACTTATAATGCTATTATATTGCATTGTACATACATGACTAATGTTAAATTTGTTTTCAAACATCTCTTTTGGTAGAAAAGTTCTATTATCATCTAAGAAATCATTAACAGTTTTTACACCCTTTTCATACCAGTATTTTATAAACAAACTTTTCTTACCAACCGTTATCTTAGAATTTAGATTGTCACTAGTTAGTATATAAATCAATAATTCACTTTTGAAGAATGTGTTATTCAAAGCAAGTGATCTTAGCTTTTAAGGTGGCTCACTGCACCTTGAAATGTTTTCTAAAATCAGCAGAAAATTACTTGATTATGATAGATATCATAATGGATAAGAAGTATTAAAGTCAAATAGGCAAAAAATGTGCAATTTTGGATGAAAAATTACATTTTCGAAAATTTAATTCAGAAAACATTAACAAAACCTCCAGTCGGATTCGAACTCACGATCTGCGATTCAGAAGCCCAATACTTTAACCACTGAGCTACGACGTTATACAACCAAATCAAACTATATAAACAGTTTAACAAAACTTTTAAATCGCCATCTTGTGACGTAGTGTCTTAAAAAGTATAAGTCTGGGTGTAGTGAAGTACCTTAAAATCCCATTTGCTTCAAAATTCACGATACCGATCCCGACCCATATAAATTTGCGAAGAACTATTCCCAATAAATTGACTAAAATGATATAATTTGTGTGAAAAACACCAGGGGAAATTGATCGTTGTACTATTCTAAATTGATTTTAATTTCTTTTTAAACATGCATGAAAATTAATATGAATTGATTTTCATTATTCTTTAAAAAAGGAAACTGTTTTTAAATGCATGTATACAAGTTGTATTTGTTAACTTGTCTTAAGGAAATGTGTTTTGCGCTGATTAAAAATCACGTATAATATGATATAAATTCATTTTTAAACAATAAAACAATACAGCGGTTTGTGTTTTAAATTTAATTAGTGGGAAAAAGAGCATTTGTGCAGAACAAAAAAAAAAACACCTTATCGCTCAAAGACAATCAGACAATTAAATTACAAAGATTTCATCTGGATACACTTACATTATTTTGTTGATCAAATTTTAAAATATCAATTACAAATTAATAATAAATGACTTGTTTTGAAATAAAACATTTAAAGAATATTCCTTGTCGCATGGTTCCACAAAGCGCGCCTTCGTCAAGCCATTTAACAACCATTTATGTTACTTAACCCCTTATTACATTAGTAAGCGTGACCCTTTGTAAACGCCACAAAAAAGATCCTTAATCTAAAATTGCATTTTATGCATTCAAAATAAAAATTACAAAATTGCATTTTATGCATTTCAGAAGCACAGAAAAAATTATGTTTTCCATTCTAATATTTGATATCTGATATAATAAAAGAATTTCATTTGTTGAACCAGTAGACGTGCTATTCTACATGTAGTATATTTATAATCCTTTAGTATACAGTTTAAGGATAGTAAGCAATATTTCAGGTATTTGCGTCCAGGATTACTTATTTCTGTTTATTCAATTATATTTACATCCACCAAATATTGTTCCTCTATCACTTTAGAAAATCGATTGTAAAATCATAAAGAAACTGAAATATAAAAAACTGAATATTCTTCGCGATCCAGTAATTAAAACAATCTGTCTACTTATGAATATAATCCTTTAACTTAATTAAAACACAATTTTTGCATTGTTTATCTACTTTAATTCAATTGGCTCAAAATAAATAATAATTTATACACCGTTAATTCATGTTTTTTTTATATACTTTTGGTGTAGACTTTTTCTTGATCGATCTAAACAAAGGGCAACATATAAAGCAGAGAAATGCACGGGCTGACCTCACACTTCCAAGTAGTTGTAGCTACCATGGTAAACGTCACATATATGGAAATAGTTGGTGTTCTTTCTGTGTAACGTTCTCATCGTCAAAAATAACAGTTTACATGAAAAATGACAATAACAAATTGACAACCATCTCAAAAATCTATAAAGCGAAATACGAATTTAAAGCAGAGCAAAACGGACCTCTAAAAAGATAGAGGTGGGATCAGGTGCCTAGGAGGAGTAAGCATCGCCTGCCGACCGATCGCACCCGCCGTGTGTTCATTGTCAATATCATGAAAAACGGAAGAAACCGTAGTCAGTCCGGTGTATAAATAATGGTCTAACAAATATGAAAAACGTCAGTCAGCATGTGTCCTAATGAAACATTGTTCTTGCAGACAAGGTTATTGTATCGACCATAGAACTTCCGTAAAGATGATTTTACATACTGTTACTCACTCTTTTTTGATGATTGATTAAATGATTTAGGTATAAATGTTAATGTAAACTTTCCCTGATGCTTCATACAGTTATGAAGGTAGCTATCGTTGTAGAAAAAATGTATAGCCTGTTAATGAGGGTAATGTATTATTTTACTGCAATGCTAGCTACCTTCATAATCGCATATAATTATTAGATATAAAGAGAATATTTTATTCTTTAAATTGAGATCGAGTCAGAGAAGTATCCTTGCACAATTAAAATTATTATACTTTCATGTTAAATACTGAAATCTGATTGGTTTAGACGCAGTTGATAACCGTTCTATTACCCTCAGCGTTAGCAACACACTTGGCAACGGGTAATACAACGAATCGTTACATGCGTGTAAATTATGCGCGTACCGTTCGCCGTATAAAAGCAGTTAAAAAAATTTCTAAAATTAAGTCATTCAGTATAATAAAAAAAAATATTGCCTGTTTGGGAGGGTAACAGTTATATTTATTATACTTTCATGTTAAATACTGCAATCTGATTGGTTTAGACGCAGTTGACAATCCGTTCTCTCTCCCTCGCACGCTTAGCAACGGGCCGATAGAACGAATTGTTACATGCGCGTTAATTATGCGCGTACGGTTCGCCGTAGAATTCACGTCTTTTCTATATAAAAGCAATAAAATTTGCTATAAAAATTATGACATTCAGTATAATAAAATAAATAGTGCCTGTTTGGGAGGGTACCAGTTGAAATTGACACCCCTCGAAAACCATTGTCAACCTCCGCTTCGCGTCGGTTGACAATGGTTTTCTCGGGGTGTCAATTTCAACTGGTACCCTCCCAAACAGGCACTATTTATATATTGACACCGCTTCGCGTCGGTTGACAATCATTATGGTTTTGTCGGGGTGTCAATTTCAACTGTTACCCTCCAAAACAGGCACTATTTATAGAGTATATTATGTAAAAGGATACTATCTGTTCATCATTTCTTATCTTCTCGAATCAAACTCTAAGTTTTTTTTTTTAATTTGCATTTTATTTGCAAACACACAAGTCTTGAATAAATACAGTGTGGTACAATATAATTTTCAAAATAAGCGATAATTGTAGAATGATTAAAAAAAATGTTTTGGTTAATTCATCTCCAGACCTTACTTAGCTCGTAGAAAGTAACATCAGAACAGTTGGTAATGAGAATTATGTTTTCCTATTCCGAAAATCCGCTATTTATATCTTTTAGCAAACATACGTGCTAATGAAAGGAACATGTTTTATTTATTGGTTTAAAATCGTTAATAATTTGATTGACATGGCTTCCTGCTAAACATTGCTAACATTAGGTTGAGGATGATCTCTAGACAGACGGCTTGATGCGACAAGACTATCCGTAGATGTCTCTTACATGTAACAATGAGTCTATGACCTGACAAATGGCAAAACAAACGCCCGGGCGTTTTTGCCCTTACTTTCAAATAATTCTAATTGCTGAATTTTGACAGGATGTGTGCTGGGATGCTGGAATTGTCAATGTTGTTCCTAGTCCCATTTGATCAGTCTTTGAGCATAGAATGTTCAAAATTACTTATTTTTCATTGTAAACAAACATCCCCATATTGGATGAGCGTTTACTTGTGTTACCTTATGACAGTGTGATTTCACCGACCAAAAGCAATGCATGGAATGCGGAGAAAACGCTGCCCTTGAATAATTTTTCTTTGTACATGTACTGTAAAGAAATTTTTATTAGCGTATGAAAAATATTCGCTAAATTCGCGATAGCCTCTTCGTAGAGAAAATGCCGTAAAGATGTTATATCACGACGAGTATAGATTAAGCGTGGTTGCGAAAAATAGTCGTCGCGAGTTTACCTTCTGTAAATCGCGAATTAGAGTTGTCGCGAAGAAAAGTTGGTTTAAATTAAGTGCAAACTATTTGTTAAATGATTAAGAGTTGAATATATGTGTATTTGATGTTAGGCGAGTCATATTTAATGCCTTGAGCATTTGTTAACTAAAAAAATGCTTGTTAACCAATCATGGAAGTTTTATTTGTATTATTTTACTGTTACAGATGAGGCTAGCAATCCGTTTATATATTGCTTCCTGGATAACATCGTCAGGAACTGGGCTCGAATAGGTTGGGTTAGATGTCTGCGAATGGTGCTTCTCTCTTGAACACTTTCCACTGATTGCGAAAAATTGTCCCTGCAATGATATTTGTATTGTTGTTTAGATTGATTGTTGTTCTTTTTAACTATGTAATGTCACGAGTGGACGGATAAGAGACATAACTCTTGCAGATTGTGAAGATAGATTATTTAATTAAAATGTGTACGATGGATATGTTATCTATATGCAAAACTATTTTTGTGTCATGAAGCCTCATCCTCAAAATCATTAATGCTAAAGCTATCGGTACCAGCTCTAAGAATTTAATTTCGGGGGTATTTTGCCATGTTGGCCATTGGCAGTGAGTCCATTGTCCATAGCCACCATGGTAAACGTCACATACATGGAAATAGTTGGTGTTCTTTTTGTGTAACGTTCTGATCGTCAAAAATAACAGTTTACATGAAAAATGACAATAACAAATTGACAACCATCTCAAAAATCTATAAAGCGAAATACGAATTTAAAGCACAGCAAATCGGACCTCTAAAAAGATAGAAGTGGGATCAGGTGCCCAGGAGGAGTAAGCATCGCCTGCCGACCGATCGCACCCGCCGTGTGTTCATTGTCAAGATCATGAAAAACGGAAGAAACCGTAGTCAGTCCGGTGTATAAATAATGGTCTAAGAAATATGAAAAACGTCAGTCCGCATGTGTCCTAATGAAACATTGTTCTTGCAGACAAGGTTATTGTATCGACCATAGAACTTCCGTAAAGATGATTTTACATACTGTTATTCACTCTTTTTTGATGATTGATTGAATGATTTAGGTATAAATGTTAATGTAAACTTTCCCTGATGCTTCATACAGTTATGAAGGTAGCTATCGTTGTAGAAAAAATGTAAAGCCTGTTAATGAGGGTAATGTATTATTTTACTGCAATGCTAGCTACCTTCATAATCGCATATAATTATTAGATATAAAGAGAATATTTTATTCTTTAAATTGAGATCGAGTCAGAGAAGTATAATTTGCACAATTAAAATTATTATACTTTCATGTTAAATACTGAAATCTGATTGGTTTAGACGCAGTTGATAACCGTTCAATTACCCTCAGCGTTAGCAACACACTTGGCAACGGGTAATACAACGAATCGTTACATGCGTGTAAATTATGTGCGCACCGTTCGCCGTATAAAAGCAGTAAAAACTTTTCTAAAATTAAGTCATTCAGTATAATAAAAAAAAATATTGCCTGTTTGGGAGGGTAACGGTTATATTTGACACTGCTTCGCGTCGGTTGACAATCATTATGGTTTTGTCGGGGTGTCAATTTCAACTGTTACCCTCCAAAACAGGCACTATTTATAGAGTATACTATGTAAAAGGATACTATCTGTTCATCATTTCTTATCTTCTCGAATCAAACTCTAAGTTGTTTTTTTTTTTAATTTGCATTTTATTTGCAAACAAACACACAAGTCTTGAATAAATACAGTGTGGTACAATATAATTTTCAAAATAAGCGATAATTGTAGAATAATTAAAAAAAATGTTTTGGTCTAATAATTCATCTCCAGACCTTACTTAGCTCGTAGAAAGTAACATCAGAACAGTTGGTAATTGAAGTCATTATTCTCAGCCACATTAATACTTCGTATGGACTATTCAAATAGAACAACTATGGTCTGTTCCGTTCTTTTCCACTGACAATACCGGTATTCCTCTCTTAATTGGAAAGTACGTTTTTGGACCATTTGTCGATAGTTTCCAGATGGTCGAGCCAATATTTCATTTATTTCGAAATCATCACACCGATTCCATTGCGGGATGTTTAACTTCTTTGGAAGTACAATTGCCATTGCTGTTTTAAAATAGTGATCTTCAATCTTCAATTGTAAACAGAGAATTATGTTTTCCTATTCCGAAAATCCGCTATTTATATCTTTTAGCAAGCATACGTGCTAATGAAAGGAACATGTTTTATTTATTGGTTTAAAATCGTTAATAATTTGATTGACATGGCTTCCTGCTAAACATTGCAAACATTAGGTTGAGGATGATATCTAGACAGACGGCTTGATGCGACAAGACTATCCGTAGATGTCTCTTACATGTAACAATGAGTCTATGACCTGACAAATGGCAAAACAAACGCCCAGGCGTTTTTGCCATTACTTTCAATTAATTCTAACTGCTGAATTTTGACAGGATGTGTGTTGGGATGCTTGAATTACCAATGTTGTTCCTAGTCCCATTTGATCAGTCTTTGAGCATCGAATGTTAAAATTTTTTTTCTTGTAAACAAACATCCCCATATTGGATGAGCGTTTATCTTGTGTTACCTTATGACAGTGTGATTTCACCGACCCAAAGCAATGCATGAAATGCGGAGAAAACGCTGCCCTTGAATAATTTTTCTTTGTACAAGTACTGTAAAGAAACTTTTATTATCGTATGAAATATATTCGCTAAATTCGCTATAGCCTCTTCGTAGAGAAAATGCCGTAAAGATGTTATATCACGACGAGTATAGATTAAACATGGTCGCGAAAAATAATCGTCGCGAGTTTACCTCCTGTAAATCGCGAAATAGAGTCGTCGCGAAGAAAAGTTGGTTTGAATTAACTGCAAACTATTTGTTATTTGATTGGGAGTTGAATATATGTGTATTTGATGTTAGGCCAGGCATATTGTAGGCCTTGAGCATTTGTTAACTAAAAAAATGCTTGTAAACCAATCATGTAGGTTTTATTTGTATTATTTTGCTGTTACAGATGAGGCTAGCAATCCGTTTATAGCTTCCTGGATAACATCGTCAGGAACTGGGCTCGAATAGGTTGGGTTAGATGTCTGCGAATGGTGCTTCTCTCTTGAACACTTTCAACTGATTGCGAAAAATTGTCCCTGCAATGATATTTGTATTGTTGTTTAGATTGATTGTTGTTCTTTTTAACTATGTAATGTCACGAGTGGACGGATAAGAGACATAACTCTTGCGGATTTTGAAGATAGATTATTTAATTAAAATGTGTACGATGGATATGTTATCTATATGCAAAATTATTTTTTGTGTCATGAAGCCTCATCCTCAAAATCATTAATGCTAAAGCTATCGGTACCAGCTCTAAGAATTTAATTTCGGGGGTCTTTTGCCAGGTTGATGGCCATTGGTAGTGAGTCCATTGTCCCTGAGGATAGCATCCACAGCCCAGGTTGGTTGAACCTGTTCTATCAGTAAATATTTGGAGAGTTTCTGGAGTACTCCACTCACTCCCAGGAAAGAAATACAATAACATTTTCTAAAAACAGTATAAATTATCTTCTTTAATTTTCATACTCTAGGTACTTTACCCGGGGCTAAACTAAATTTTGCATTCATGAAACTTAACCAAAGTAATTTTTCCAAGATCGTTTTCTTCTTATCACAAAAGGTTAAAACTTTTTCTTGATCGATCGAAACGAAAGCAACATCGAAAGCAGAGATAAGCACGGGCTGACCTCAGACTTCCAAGTAGTTGTATCTAACATGGTACCCGTCACATATATGGAAATAGTTGGTGTTCTTTCTGTGTAACGTTCTGATCGTCAAAAATAACAGTTTACATGAAAAATGACAATAACAAATTGACAACCATCTCAACAATCCATAAAGCGAAATACGAATTTAAAGCACAGCAAATCGGACCTCTAAAAAGATAGAGGTGGGATCAGGTGCCTAGGAGGAGTAAACATTCCCTGTCGACCGATCGCACCCGCCGTGTGTTCATTGTCAAGATCATGAAAAACGGAAGAAACCGTAGTCAGTCCGGTGTATAAATAATGGTCTAAGAAATATGAAAAACGTCAGTCAGCATGTGTCCTAATGAAACATTGTTCTTGCTGCTAACAACTTTATTGTATCGACCATAGAACTTGTGTAAAGATGATTTTACATACTGTTACTCGCTCTTTTTGGATGATTGATTGAATGATTTAGGTATAAATGTTAATGTAAACTTTCCCTGATGCTTCATACAGTTATGAAGGTAGCTATCGTTGTAGAAAAAATGTATAGCCTGTTAATGAGGGTAATGTATTATTTTACTGCTATGCTAGCTACCTTCATAATCGCATATAATTATAGGATATAAAAAGAATATTTTATTCTTTAAATTGAGACCGAGTCAGAGAAGTATCCTTGCACAATTAAAATTATTATACTTTCATGTTAAATACTGAAATCTGATTGGTTTAGACGCAGTTGATAATCCGTTCTATTACCATCAGCGTTAGCAACACACTTGGCAACGGGTTACACAACGAATCGTTACATGCGCGTAAATTATGCGCGTACGATTCGTCGTATAAAAGCAGTAAAATTTTCTCTAAAACTAAGAGATTCAGTAAATCAGTTATATTTGACACCGCTTCGCGTTGGTTGACAATCATTATGGTTTTCTTGGGGTGTCAATTTCAACTGTTACCCTCCAAAACAGGCACTATTCATAGAGTATACTATATAAAAGGATACTATCTGTTCATCATTTCTTATCTTCTCGAATCAAACTCTAAGGTTTTTTTTTTAAATCTGCATTTTATTTGCAAACAAACACACAAGTCTTGAATAAATACAGTGTGGTACAATATAATTTTCAAAATAAGCGATAATTGTAGAATGGTTAAAAAAAATGTTTTGGTCTATTAATTCATCTCCAGGCCTTACTTAGCTCGTAGAAAGTAACACCATTTTGTAATTGAAGTCATACATCTTAGCCACATTAATACTTCGTTTGGACTATTCAAATAGAACAACTGTGGTCTTTTCCGTTCTTTTCAACTGACAATATCGTTCTCTTAATTAGAAAGCACATTTTTGGACCATTGGTCGATATTTTCCAGATGGTCGAGCCAATATTTCATTTATTTCGAAATCATCACACCGATTCCATTGCGGGATGTTTAACTTCTTTGGAAGTACAATTGCCATTGCTGTTTTGAAATAGTGATCTTCAATATTCAATTGTAAACAGTGAATTATGTTTTCCTATTCCGAAAATCCGCTATTTATATCTTTTAGCAAGCATACGTGCTAATGAAAGGAACATGTTTTATTTATTGGTTTAAAATCGTTAATAATTTGATTGACATGGCTTCCTGCTAAACATTGCTAACATTAGGTTGAGGATCATATCTAGACAGACGGCTTGATGCGACAAGACTATCCGTAGATGTCTCTTACATGTAACAATGAGTCTATGACCTGACAAATGGCAAAACAAAGGCCCAGGCGTTTCTGCCCTTACTTTCAATTAATTCTAACTGCTGAATTTTGACAGGATGTGTGTTGGGATGCTGGAATTGCCAATGTTGTTCCTAGTCCAATTTGATCAGTCTTTGAGCATCGAATGTTCAAAATTACTTATTTTTCTTGTAAACAAACATCCCCATATTGGATGAGCGTTTATCTTGTGTTACCTTATGACAGTGTGATTTCACCGACCCAAAGCAATGCATGGAGTGCGGAGAAAAAGCTTCCCTGAATGAAAAAAAATGACAATAACAAACCGTCAACCATCTAAAAAATCCATAAAACATAATACAAATTCAAAGCAGAGCAACACGGACCTCCAAAAAGATAGAGGTAGGATCAGGTGACATGGAGGAGTGAGCATTCTCTGCTGACAGGTCACACCCGCCGTGTGCTCTTTGTCGTAATCGGGGAAAAAACCGGAAAAGTCCGTAGACAATTAGGTGTTTAATTATAGTCTTACAATTAGTATGAAAAACGTCAGTCAGCATGCGACTCAGTGGAAGATTGTATTTGCTGACAAGGTCGTTGTATCGACCATAGAATTTACGAAAAGATGACTTCAAACGAGACTGTTATATAGT
Organism: Magallana ariakensis; assembly: GCA_020458035.1. Taxonomy (NCBI): domain Eukaryota; kingdom Metazoa; phylum Mollusca; class Bivalvia; order Ostreida; family Ostreidae; genus Magallana; species Magallana ariakensis. Next base: position 55,867,609 of record CM035814.1, on the reverse strand, counting down.
CCTGTTTGATCAACTTGTTTGTCAGTAGCTTGCCTCGCGTTAGAAACTGTTTATACGAAGAGCATGCCCTTCCGTATCAAATTAACTGAGAGACAAAAACACCATATGCAGGTGATGAAGGTATATTGCTACATAAGTAAGGAAAGTTGACTATAGAAAAATTAAAGTCATCGCGTTTATCATAAAGTTTTGTTGTCAGGTTACCATCAATGTCCATTCCCAGTAAAATATGCAAGTATGAAACAGATGACGCAGACTCTGTGGTATCTTTTATTTCAAATTCACTCGAATATATCGAGTCGACGTAAATATGGAAATAACAATTGTTAATTGATAATACGTCGTCGATATACCTGAATGTTGAGTTGAAGGCCACAGCAAGTGATTTATTTTTTTGACGTACAAGTTTTTGGATAAATTCTGCTTCATAAGAATACAAAAATAGGTCAGCTAACAATGGGGCACAATTGGTACCCATGGGAATTCCAACAGACTGTTTTTCTTCGTACAAGTACATGTACTGTATAGAAACTTTTATAAGCGTATGAAAAATATTCGCTAAATTCGCGATAGACTCTTCGTAGAGAAAATGCCGTAAAGATGTTATATCACGACGAGTATAGATTAAGCGTGGTCGCGAAAAATAATCATCGCGAGTTTACCTCCTGTAAATCGCGAAATAGAGTCGTCGCGAAGAAAATTTGGTTTAAATTAACTGCAAACTATTTGTTATATGATTGAGAGTTAAATATATGTGTATTTGTTGGGGGCCAGGCATATTGTAGGCCTTCAGCATTTGTTAACTGCCATAACCAATTGTTAACCAATCATGTAGGTTTTATTTGTATTATTTTGCTGTTACAGATGAGGCTAGCAATCCGTTTATAGCTTCCTGGATAACATCGTCAGGAACTGGGCTCGAATAGGTTGGGTTAGATGTCTGCGAATGGTGCTTCTCTCTTGAACACTTTCCACTGATTGCGAAAAATTGTCCCTGCAATGATATTTGTGTTGTTGTTTAGATTGATTGTTGTTCTTTTTAACTATGTAATGTCATGAGTGGACGGATAAGAGACATAACTCTTGCGGATTTTGAAGATAGATTATTTAATTAAAATGTGTACGAGGGATATGTTATCTATATGCAAAAGTAATTTTGTGTCATGAAGCCTCATCCTCAAAATCATTAATGCTAAAGCTATCGGTACCAGCTCTAAGAATTTAATTTCGGGGGTATTTTGCCTGGTTGGCCATTGGTAGTGAGTCCATTGTCCCCACAGCCCAGGTTTGTTGAACATGTTCTATCAGTAAATAGTTGGAGAGTTTCTGGAGTACTCCACTCACTCTCAGGAAAAAATACAATACAATAACATTTTCTACAAACTATATAAATTATCTTCTTTAATTTTCACACTCTAGGTACTTTGGCCGGGGCTTAACTAAATTTTGTATTCATGAAACTTAACCTAATTCTTTTTAAGATCTTTTTCTTCTTCTCACAAAAGTCCTATCATTGTGTTAGTAATAATACATTTTGAATATTAACGAACTTCAATTTAAACTACATCAGGATGTTTGCATCTCATTATGAAAAATTGTTTATATTGAGACGACGATATTTATTATTATTTTATAATTATTTTTCCAATAAACTAGGCATTCACTCCTGCACGTAGAGGTTGCGTAAAGACAATTCAATACTTGGCAGTTATAAGTGGCACTATATTTTATTAATTATGCAATCGTTTTAATAACTTTTTGTCTCAATAATGCTTTAACTATAACTGTACAGAATTCTGTACAATGCAATCAAATTTTTAAAGTAGTAATTTGGTAGATCTAGAAGTTGATATAACTGTTACGGGGTCGTAGGGCCTAAGAAAGGGTGTTTTATATGATATGATCTTTCTGTTGAACAATATATTGTTGGGGGAAAGCCAGCCCAATATTACTGATGACGTATTATAATACTACTTATTTTTGTACTTTTATTTAGATTGCTTTCATATATAAATGAGACATTTTGCATATTGTTCTTTTATTTAGTCTAATTGTTCAAGAATAAGATGAAAAGCAATCAAATCCTCCTTCCTCCGTTCTTCTGTCTAGACTACGTTTCCTGTTAATTGTTTACGTCGAAGTGACTTGAAATTTTACCTGTGTTTTTAATAAACAATTGTTTTGGATGAAGTGAGATTAATTGTAAAAATATTTTGTCATTATTATGCACTTAGTGTAATTATAACCTCCTCCTTCAGTGCTTGAATGTTACTTCGTATTCGAGGTAGTCGAGCACGCCTCAAGAAATTGCTTGCATATTTGACTTGCATATATACCGGTAGACTACGCAGTCATGTATATGGCAATATTTACATTTTTCAGTGTCGTTGCCTGTGATAACACTACGTATCGATTTTGTACTATAGTCCAATAAATTCAAAATACGTAAAATTGGGACAGAAGCGGAGTTTGCTTATCTATAGTCAAATATTAAATCGTACAAATGCTGAAAATTATATAAATATATTAAGTAATATAATTCTTTGAATATTATGAGGTGATAATTTCGCTCGAGGCGTGATCAAATATATCATAAAGCCCTTCGGGCTTTATTGGATTTAATCACGCCCCGACCAAAATTATATAGAGAATAATACATACCCTTTTCCATATCACAGCCAGTATCAGCCCGAGACTCCAATATCAGCCCGAGGGCCGAAGGCCCGAGGGATGATATTGGTCGAGGGCTGATACAGGCTGTGATATGGAAAAAGGGTATGTATTATTATATTTATTACATACTTAGTAATAAAATTTAAAAAAAAACACCAACTTTAAGAAATTGATTTTAAATGTTATTTGAAAGTATTTTGTACATGTATTGAATAAAAATATGAGATCTAATTGTTTTAACAAACAGCTAGTCATGTAGCTACAGAACCGGAATTTCCTCAGGTTTTAAAAGTTAACTGCTCCAAAACATTTGTTAAAATTTGAAGTATCAACTGCACTTAAAATGACGACTGTAACAAATGTTTTATTTTCCTCTGTAAACATGCACAAATGCCGAAACGAAATTAGGCAGAGGAATTCCGCAAGGGATGTGATACGGATCCGTATCAGCCCTAGAGGGCTGATAACCTGTATCAGCCCCGGAGGCCGATACGAGTTGTGTGATGTCATCTGTATCACATATGCAAAAATCCTGTATTTATTACTAAGTATGTAATAAAACCTCATAATACTAAAAGAATCATTCCTTATTCCTTAAATAATAGCGAGCACAGTTAATGAATGTTTTTGGAGAAAGAAATGTTTGCGGTTTTTTTCATCAAGCTATCCAAGTTATAAACTTTCTGCAAACTATATGTACAATATAATTTAAAAGTATTGAATATAATTATTGATTGTTTTTGTTTTCATTCCGGTACGAACTGTAAACACCCCCTTTTTAGCTCACCTGAGCTGAAAGCTCAAGTGAGCTTTTCTGATCAAAATTTGTCCGTTGTCTGTCGTCGTTGGCGTCGGCGTTAGCGTTGTTGTCGTTGTAAACTTTTCACATTTTCATCTTCTTCTCCAGAACCACTGGGCAGATTTCAACCAAACTTGGCACAAAGCATCACTGGGTAAAGGGGATTCAAGTTTGTTCAAATGAAGGGCCACACCCTCTTTAAAGGGGAGATAATTTAGAATTATTTAAAATTTGTAGGTATTTTTCAAAAATCTTCTTCTCAAAAACTATTAGGCCAGAAAAGCTGTAACTTGTATGGAAGCATCCTCAGGTAGTGTAGATTCAAGTTTGTTCAAATCATGGTCCCCGGGGGTAGGCATGGGCCACAATGGAGGGGGATGGATTTATACATAAGAATGTATAGGGAAAATCTTAAAAATCTTCTTCTCAAAAACTATTAGGCCAGGAAAGCTCAAATTTCAGTGGAAGCATCCTCAGATAGTGTAGATTCAAGTTTGTTTAAATCATGGTCCCCGGGGGTAGGATGGGGCCACAATGGGGGGATGAATTTTTACATAGGAACATATAGAGAAAATCTTAAAAAATCTTCTTCTCAAAAACTATTAGGCCAGGAAAGCTCAAATTTCAGTGGAAGCATCCTCAGATAGTGTAGATTCAAGTTTGTTTAAATCATGGTCCCCGGGGGTACTAGGGTGGGGCCACAATGGGGGATAAATTTTTACATAGGAATATATGGAGAAAATCTTTAAAAATCTTCTTCTCAAAAACTATTAGGCCAGGAACGCTCAAAGTTGAGTGGAAGCATCCTCAGATAGTATAGATTCAAGTTTGTTTAAGTTATGGTCCCCGGGGTAAGGTGGGGCCACAATGGGGGGGATGAATTTTTACATATGAATATATAGAGAAAATCTTTTAAAATCTTCTTCTTAAAAACTATTTGGCCATAAAACTCAAATTTGTGTGGAGGCATCCTCAGATAGTGTAGATTCAAGTTTGTTTAAATCATGGTCCCCGGGGTAGGGTGGGGCAACAATGGGGGTATGAATTTCTACATAGGAATATATAGAGAAATCTTTAAAAATCTTCTTCTCAAAAACTATTAGGCCAGAAAAGCTCAAATTTGATTGGAAGCATCCTCAGATAGTATAGATTCAAGTTTGTTTAAGTTATGGTCCCCAGGGGTAAGGTGGGGCCACATTGGGGGAATGAATTTTTACATAGGAATATACTGTAAACGTACTATATTTGGTGTGTACGATATTTGGCATAAATTAGTTTTTGAACAAGTTGGCATGGATTTGAATTAGCGTATTGCTGAATGTGACTATTCTTATACATATACATGTATGCATGACATTTAGCGATGTACTTGATTTAGCGGAAGCTGCATTCCGCCAAAAGGGCTAAATAGAATACACAGCCAAATGTAGTACATGTACGTTTACAGTATAGAGAAAATCTTTAAAAATCGTCTTCTTAAAAACTATTAGGCTAGAAAAGCTCAAACTTGTGTGGAGGCATCCTAAAGTAGTGTAGATTCAAGTTTGTTTAAATCATGGACCCCGGGGGTAGGGCGGGGCCACAATGGGGGGATGAATTTTTACATATATGAATATATATGTATATATATATATGATATATATATGAATATAAGATATTCTGTGAAAGTTTTCAGTCCAAAATGCAGTAACTTGTGTGGAAGCACGGGTTGTGCGGATTAAAGTTTGATCAAACCATGATTCCTTAGAGAAAAGTGGGGCCACAATGTGGGGGGGGGGGTATATAGTAATAGAGAAAAATTTTCTTACAGGTACAACAACAAAAGGGACTAGGTATTTACCATAAAAATATGTGGATAATAATCGGCAGATTTTTTTTTAAAAATTGAGCAAGATTTTCTGTATTTAGTAGTCAAGATGTTTTTATTTTGATACTGTAATGCTAATTTGATCAGAGTTAAGGCTATTGTTGCTCAGGTGAGCGATGTGGCCCCTGGGCCTCTTGTTTTTAAATATTCCCAAGACAGAAAGTAAACTAAAGAAATATTTTGAGTCGAGAGGTTCTCGATAGGACTGATACGGTTTTTATTTTATTTATTCTCTGATCAGTTGTAAAAACGGTGGTGTGTATGTTTGATATGGTAGTTAACATTTATTCTTTCCTAAGAAAAGTTCAAAGGAATAGATTATTTCATCAACGTCATAAAAGTATTTTTATAATTATTTATTTAAGTTTTGTAAACAGACTTGCTTTCATCAGGGAATCAATAATAAATACGCATAAGAAAATACCACTTTCTCTTTACATTTAATAACCTAAATACTCAGTAATTACAAATAAATAGTCCGTCGCATTTATCACAATATTTTCTTATTTACAGCTCATTATACTGACAAACTTTTGCTCTGGTTTCCAAAAGAGCACCAATAGCTCAAAATAAGGCATAAAAAATTAAAACTTTAACTTTAATTGAGCCCAGCGTAAGAAATTATTTACTTTCAAAGTTATTTTACATGTGCCTACATGCAAAATAATTTTTTTTTATTGTTTAAAGGTATATGTGGCGTATTTGGAGTAAAATTTTTGACATGAGTAAAAATATACATCATGCTTCTTATAATTAGACGTTTCACAAACTCTAGGCCCGTAAAACATGTTCTTAAGTTATTTGTCTCTAAACTTTGCTACACGTCTGTTGAATATTAATGTAATCCGCCATTTGTAACGCCACTGCGCATGAGTGCGGGGAAACCTAGTATTGAAAACACGAAGGAAGAACAGTATGTTTACAAATTGGAATCACGTTTTTCATATCTTAAATTAGATAATTCTTATATCAGATGATACCCAAAGCATTATTATTTAGTTATTCATTAATGTAGAACGATATAAATTGCTTATTATGTGTAATAAATATGAAACACGATTTTAGCATCAACGACACGGTAAAATGAGTTAATATACCCCCTCTCCCTGAGGGATGCATGTACTGAGTGTTTATTTATTCTTTATTCAAAAATCCCTCTAAACGAAAATCCACTTGTGGTTTATAACTAATAAAGTAAAGACATGGAACACATGGAGCACGTACGAACCTGACTAGCAAAACCACTACAACTTCATGATAAAAACTTAAGTTTAATTCGGCTTTAATTCCTGTTCCATCAATCTACATGGTCTCCGATGACAATCTTCCCTTTGTTCCCATCCTTGTCAGTCTGTCTCTTTTTTCTTTCTTTGCCAAATCTGTCAAACTTAACGGTATACCGTGTACCTATCTTTCTCGTCGTCGCCATTGTTATTGTGATAGACTGAGCGTGGTATCACGTGACCGATATAAGGCGGGGTTTATTCAAATGCTGTATTTATTGTGAACTCCACAATAATTATAAAAATTATTTATTAATTTCTATATCTTTTTAACCCGATTGATATAAACTGCGTTATTTATTGTGAAGATCTATCTTTATATAACATATTTAAATAAATCAATCAAAAATTTCTTAGCATGAAAAAATACGCCACATATACCTAATTGCACTTTTTAGACGGTGTTTTGATTATATTTTTAATGTATTGTTTAGTGCATCAAATAAATGTACCAATTGTAAATATTATCATATCACAAAATGAAAATTATACAAAACGCGTTATTTGATTGGCTCTCGGTGGTTTCAGTCACAATAACAATGCAATAAATCCTCCAATACCACACGTGTTTGTCATAATATTGTTTGTTTCATCTATTAACACCGACATATTGTCATCAATATGAAATAAAAAAACATATTTGGATGTTAACAAAATATTTGCAAAACAAAATAGAAAAAAAGTAAAATTTAAAACGATCGATACCATTGTAATGTAGTTGAATCTGTTACAGTAGAATATTTGTTAAACATACAGCATATGAAGAACTTTATATTTTTGTCTCAGGAAAAAAACGTCATTGATAATTAGTTGTGGATGGGGGAAACCGCAAAACTGCAAAATTACGCCATCGCGAATTTTAATGATTTTACAGTAGTGCCATATTAGAGTAGATTCTTTTAGTAAGTAAGCGAGGTTTAATAGAACACAATTATTGTTTGTTTTAATCATTAAATTTTGCATTTTTTTCCCTTCGATTTCTTTATTACTAACATTGTACCGAAAGAAGAGCGCATGAACTATATCAATATATTATAACATAAAACAAGTATTAATACTTAAAAAATTAGAACGCGGAACATATTAACAATATCAGTTATTGCATCGTTCTATTCGCTATTCCTTTTTAATAAAAACATTCACATAAAGATGTTAAATTGGCCTTACCGCTTTTAGAAAAAAACATGTCACAATTTGTTAGGCCAGCGTAATTGTCTTTTTGCCATTAGGGCCAGACAGAGTATCAATTTATGTAATAACGTCCGTCTGTATTCACAAGTCATTTGGTACGTCAATTATAACATCGCGTGCTGTTTCCGCATCAACAGTAAGAAAAATGTTTTATGTAAACTACAATAACTTTATTGGATGATAAACGGTAACATTAAAGGTCAATCTTCGACTATGCTTTACTCGCATTGGTCAATATTTTTATAAACTAAGATATATATTCTTGCTTCATGCATCTACGACCAGCTGGGAGAGGATCATACATATTGAACACAATTCCTTATCACCACATGTCATTCAATACTTTTCGAAAATTTATTTACGCCCCCCAAAAACATTGATCGTGAAATCAGTTTTATATACATTAAAATACTTGCTACTAGATTTGCTATTTAATTCTAAGTAGCTGATTTTCTGTTTCAAATCCAAACTTTTACTATGATTTTTTTTTGAATGGTGTCCTACGTTTCTGATTTTAAAAGTACTGTACATGTATATCTTATTTCCTGAAATGTTGAATATGATTGTCAATGTCTTTTAGGTGTTCATATTAAGTATTAGGGATTTTAGATTTAAAGAGGAATTTGTGTGTTTGTAGATTTTACTTAAATAATGGATGAATATGCGGACATTTCTAATCTATAGTGCCTACAGCTTGTATTTAATCTTTGACAAACAGTTTCAACTTTTTTTGCAAAGGAGACACGAAATGAGTTAATTTACAATGTAGTTTAAAAGGTCTATTAATAGAATATTAGAAAGGAATGTTAAGTTTGATAAATGGGACAATAATATAAAGCCCAGTAGCCTTGTCCTTTAGAAGGAGAACTGACAAATCTCGTAAACTCACGTTTTATGACGAGATCAAGACCAAGGGGCAGCGGCCCTTGTCACGAAGCGTGCTTCTTTTCAGTTTTATGGAAAAAACAACATTTTGTCAGTGGACGTTTATTTCATACTTAACCATCAAAGATATATATATATATATTCATTTATATTTCGGTTTTGCGACCAACGAATTAAGTTGTCAGTTTGTTGAATCTTGTATATGGTTTTTCCCTATCTGACGAAAGTGGAAAATTAAATTATAAATTATTTGATTAAACAGTACAAATGATTTACTTTTTTTTAATGTCTTAGCTAATAATTAAACTTAAATTATTTGCTTTAAATCCCCCCCCCCCTCAATTCTACTTGAATTAACAATTCGTATTATCTGTTCTTTCTGGTCCCAATGTTATTGCTTTCCGTTATAGAGCGACTTCTTTTGCCAGTTTTCCAGTTCATTTTCTGGTGAACAAAGTCTCCTTTGCTCTGTTTACTTCACCATTACAAGTCTCTTTTTCAACGCTATTTATTACTCTACAATGTAACAAAAAAAAAAACAACTCTTGACACTTTTATTCATAGGTTTAAATGGCAAACAACTAGAAATATTTAGTCAGACTTTCATACTGCCTGGGTTTTTATTTTTTATATTAATTTCGTTATGAATACTTTCAATCCTATGAAATTATGCATATTTGAAGAAATTCATTTTTGTAATCAATTTAAAGTTTAGTCCAATGCGTTATGTGGTACATGTAAGTTAGTTTTGTGATTAAGATTATTTAAAATGAATCTTTTAGAGAAGAATACTAAAGATAAAAGTGATTAAGTAATATTATTATATTTGTTACTCATAATCAAACTGGCTCACACATTTAAACTTACATTCTTTACATCAAGGTGCCTATAAGAAACAACTCATACCAATTAATTTCCTGAGAATTACTACAATACGCAGATGACACAGTGTTATTATTAAAAGGTTCGAAAAATTCAATCAAGTCAGCACTTTCTTTGGTTAATGAATATGCAAAATACTCAGGACTAAAACCTAATTATGATAAAACTAAGTGTGTAAAAATAGGACCCTTATCAAACAAATCAAATGAATATTTCAAGGATTTTGAAAAAGTTAACTGGTCTCAGGAACCATTTACAGTTTTAGGCATTACTTATTGTGTAAACTTAGATAATACATATATGTACGAGTTAAACTTTAAACCAAAAATCAATGAAATGAAACTATCAATAAGCGCATGGTCTAGAAGAATGCTATCTACAGCAGGACGTATCACAGTAATTAAAAGTTTGATTCTTCCAAAAATTACGCATCTCTTAATAAGTCTTCCCAATCCTCCAAGAAAACATATAAAGGAAATTGAAACAATTTTTTATAATTACATATGGAATTCAAAAACATCAAGAGTAGCCAAAAGTAGCATTATTCAAAGTTATGAAAAGGGTGGGCTAAGAATGATATGTCTTGATTCTTTTTGCAAAAGCTTGAAAATCACTTGGATACGTAGATTTTTTAATGATGCTTGTCAGTCAAGTTGGAAAGACTTGATAATAAGTACTTTTCCAAATATTTTAAATATGACAATTTTTGGAAGACAAATACTATATCAACTGTCAAAAACTTGTAAAAATCTATTTTGGAAAGATGTTTTTTTGTCATTTTTTGAGCTGAGAAAATGTACTGACAGTGAATTAGCAATTTTAAGCCCGATATGGTTTAATGAGTCTATATGTATTAATAACAAATATGTCTTTTATAAGCAATGGTTTTTAAAAGGTGTACATCAAATACTACATTTTTTTAACAATGATGGTACAATAATGAAATACGAACAATTCTGTAACCAATATGATATTAAACCTCCGTTTACACATTTCTTAGGAATTGTAGATTGTATTAAAAAGTTACGGTTAAACTATGATACAGAAACTATTCTTCAAAATATTCCATATTATCCAGAATTTTTACGGATAATTAGGAAAAATAAACAAGGTTCAAGAGACTTTTATGACATTTTTATTGATGAGAAATGGAAAAAACCAAAATCAGAATTGAAATGGGAAAAGGAACTAGACATGAATGTAAATAACATATGGTGGAAAAGACAAAATTTATTATTTTTCAAAATAACTAATGACGTACAATTAAGATGGTTTCAATACAGGATTGTACATCGAATTATTGCGACTAATACTTATTTACGTAAGATAGGAATAGTTGAATCAGAGTTATGTACATTTTGTAGATGTAATGCAGAAACTATTTGTCACCTATTTTGGGAATGTGAATATGTGAGTGAAATCTGGGATAATTTACTAGTTTGGATGAAGGAAGAATTTGAATTAGATATACCATATACAAATATTATAACATTTTTAATATAATAATATGTATTGTAAAGAGACATATATATAGAAAAAGGAGTAGAAAAGAATTACCCTCCTTTACTGGAATCAAACGTGAAATACTTTATTATTACAAATGTGAAAAATTTATTTACACGAAAAATTGTGAATTAGAGAAATTTCATGTAAGATGGGCGAGGCTGTCCTTTAATAATGATTGTTGATTTTAAGCCTTTTGCCCCCATGATCTTAGATATTACAAAGTACCTTATTTTTGTTTATTGTAAAGTGCTGATTTTTCGTATTTGATTATGATGTAGAGTAATGTGCATATACACGCAACTGAATGAGTGGGTGTATGAATGATGCTATATGTAAAAACACCCTGTTCCAAAATTTTTTCAGTATATATAATGTTAACTTATAGATTCCAAGGCTCCCCAACCTTGGCTATAAGAATACTTCTACATGTTCTGGGGTAATAAAAACAGTTGTTATAAAAAAAAAATTTCCTGAGAAGTTTATATAGACTGTTTATTGATACGGTAATCAAACTATAACGCTATTTGTGTCAGGGCTGTTGTCTTGTTGCGCCTTGGTAACTGGTACAAGTGAAATCCTAACCACAGGGATCCCTGAACTAAGTCACGTGTCACCTTTAAAACGAGGTATCGTCTGCCATTTTTATTAATACCTTACTATATAACAGGATGTATTCAAGTTTGCATTCTTAACGTGTTTGTAAACATTGATCTATGTTTTACTTTAAAAATTGAATAGAAAGGCTTTAACAATCCTGTGGAATTTAGCTCAGTTGAGCACTAAACGAATGATTCTTAACACATGTTTCTGTTTTAGAAAAACAGATGATTAAAACCGCCACAGTCCATACGAGTTAATTAAATAAATGAATTTGATCTTTGCACCAATCATGGGTCAGGATGCTAGTATGGTAACTTTACATATAATAGCATTTAAGATCAAGAGAACATTATTTTGAAAGATTTCCCCTTTATGTTTCTATCTTTAAATTTGCAACCATTTTGCACCACTCTTGCGGCAACATTACAAGTCGAGAATCACTGATTGAACGATCACAATAACTGAACACGTTCATAATGTATCATGATCACAAAATTTTGCATTGCGATTGCTTTAAAGATTTCTTCCTATAATCTTATATAAGTTGAACATCCTTCTGGAGAGTCCACTAGATTATTGGTATTACCTACAACACCTCACAATTACGTTGTTATTTCATTCAGGTATAATACTAATTCCATTTCATTCCAAGCATAGAGAGTTTTTCCTCGTTGGTGGGCTTGAAGGATAATGATAGCCATATGTTCCTGTTTCGTTGCGTGTAATGAATCCCGTCGTAACTGTCCCTCGAAGCCAAACAAAATATTATTATGTGGCACTTGTGAAACATTCGCAATCATGTGCATGCAGTGAAAATTATCTTAAAAATGTCAAATACCGACGCCCTTACATGTTTTATTATCATTATTCAACATAACGTGTCAGTGATGTTTATAGGCATGTGGTAGCCTTTCCGACATAATTGTTCCACACCAGTTCAACGCATGCATCTTAGTCAAGTCTAATGCTCAGCCACCTTAGCTATTTTGATAATTTACATAATCATTTGTTTTAATGCCCTTTTAAATGAACTATTGTCTTGTGTGCTACATGTATGTTTGTTTGTCCATGATTAATATTCATATCAAGATAAGTATAATACCGTATTGTCATCCATAAAATATTGCAGAGATTACATCGACATGATATAGTAATATCTATCATATCTTTGTCGCTTAAATATTGTTGTACATGTATAGTAATAAAAATTGTATTTACCATGAACTTCCTTTTACCACTTTCGTCGAGCTTTAGTGTTTTGATTGAAACACATAATTTGGTTGATATAAAACGTAGTTATTTACATTTCAGAGGCAAAAAAAGTTTCTTACCTAATTTACCTCCATTATTAATGCACATTTTTGCCGCATTTTCTTGTTTTTCTTTTCTGATCCCTGTAGGCTAAAACGTACAAATTAGTTTTATGTGTTGAAACAACATTTGAACTGCAGCAATTAAACTCCATAGTTAGGCAGAATACTAGACTACCAGCGCCCACCTGTTTTTACCAATGTTATTTTTTATTATCATATAAGTAAAGAGTAAGTAAAATATTTTTTTTAGGATCAAGTTTCGTAGTAAACACGTTCTTAATCTTTACTGAGACCTTCAGGCATGTTCACGAAGCTATCTAAGGACTGTGATGTGTCCTAAGTACATCTTAGAACCATTTTAACAGGAGCGTGGACTTTGGGTAGTTGTGTCAAACAGCAATGTGACGTAGGCCTGTCTATTTCATTGCTGGCCACCCGGCCATAGCTCATTGAAATCAACAAGATTTGTGCTATGACTACGCAATCGGTGTATATTTCGTGATTTTTAACTTGTTTTGACGCAAGAATAGATAGTTACGTTCTACTGAAAGTCCAAGGTCTTGTTAGAATGGTTCTAGAATACGTCTTAGTCTCAAATCTGTTTCTCGAAGCTCTCCTAAATTCAGGAACCGCCATAACTTTGTCCCAACTATAGGACATCACTTATCTTGTCTTAAGACCATCATAAGGCTGTAAAATCATATTTTGAGGGATATCGGGACTGTTGTGAATCTTTTTCTTAAGACCGCGGTAGGATGAAGCAATGTTTTCAACTGAAAAAAGAATGTCCATCTACATCTTAAGACGTGTCCTAAGTTGATCTTAGGATGTTCCTAACTTTTTTCGTAAGTCATATCTTAGGAACACACTTAGGTCAGATCTTAGGAAAGTTTCGTAAACATGCCTGCATACTGTGTATAGAGTTATTTTCGCCCTTCTACACTAGTCTTGCAAACGGCTTCGCCCAGTCTTGATTTCGCCCAGATACAGTTGTCTTAAAGGAGATAAATTGAGACATTGTAATTCGCCCAGTCTTAATTTCGCCCACTGACAACGAGGGCAAAAGGAGCGGAAATAAAACGGGGGCGAATATTTCCCTGTATACAGTATGTTTAAGAGGCGGGTTAGTCGTAGACATTGCCCCCTGTAAACAAACAGCTCTGTAAACAGTTCAACATTTAAGACTAAAATAGCTGGGTTTTTATTTACCTTATAATAATTTATGGTCAAATATAACATTTAAAAATTTAAGGCAGATTTAATTGTTAATTTTTTTATCATCCAGTCAGGACAGAACATACCTTTAAATTTAGCTTTTAAAGTATGAGACGAATAAACTTAGTATCGTTAATCTTGCTTATTGAGGAATCCTGATCAGTGACTTTGAAAAAACATTGCATTTGTATAGCATCAATTTGTAAAATACAAGCCGCAACGGATTACCGTAAAACAAAAAAAAATTTCGGCCACAAATCTTTACAGCCCTATAAATCACAAATGCAAAACAAACAACTTAAACTCGATTCAAATCTCAAAACATGTTTTTTTTCTTGCAAAAGAGATGTGGTGTGATTTGACAAGCATAAAAGACGCTTACATTAAAAAAGCTCTCTTCTAAAGACAATGTCGTGTAACAGACAAGGTCAAGTTGCGGACAGTCGACATGCACAGCTTTTTCTTTGGAACACTGAACATAAATCAAATCCAATAGAAATGTAGACTATGACAGGCGTGAACAACTTGTCAGTCTCAAATTAAGCTGCTAAAATTGGACACCGGTTAAAAATAGTCTGTCGCAAATAAAACACATCTTTAATTTGTAATTGTTTTCTTGCTTTTATGACGTTTCGTTGAAGTTAAGCACATGTGTTGTTGTTTTATTTCTTGTCAGGGATAATAATGTTCATTTAGATCCTATTTTAGATCAGTTCTTGAATATCAATAAGACCATTGTTTGAGTATGTTGTATTTTCAATTTCACAATCCTCCTCCTTTTGGAGATTGTTTTGCTTCATAACGCCTGTCGAACATATAAATATGCTAAAACAGGTTTCAAAAGATTTTTAAAGATTCACATGATGAAGAAGTGTATATTTCTTTGAAGATAGCATGTCATTTTCAAATATTTAAGAAACATGAAATGCTATTTCACGTATTTTTTTATTTCTATATGAAAGTTTCGTTTAAATGCATTTAACGTTAGTTGAGTTGGCGATACAACAAGCTTGAACAACAGAAAAGTAAAATTAGCAACACATCATTTCTAGCGAGTAATCATGCTTTAAGTATGTCCTTCAAAGAATGCAATGTTAAAACGCTCAAAATTTGTTTCAAGGGGCGTTAGATTTGACACAAAGTCAACGCACTTTGATTTGCATGTTTCAACCATTTTAACAATTTAAAATAGAACAACTGTAAGTGTTTGATGAGTTCTGTATTGCTTAATTAAGGTATTTAATGTATACCAACCACATGTTGTACCAAATAAATGAATGGTCTGATATTCGTAACCATGATATCATTTAGAAGTTGTTATCAAATAATGATAACCCACCAAAGGAATTTTTTAAAATTATGTTTCCAAATAATATCCAATTAATTGCACCGTGAAGTTTACATTGAAGTCTATGGGCAACGCATGTTTAATTAAGATGTAAAAAGTAACTTGAAATTCGTGAATGTATGCATAAATTTTTTTTTTATTAAAATATGAAATAAAATTAAACAATTAACCGCAGATATTATGACAAAATTAAATGTTTCTTCTTTTCATCAAGGGAATATAACTCTTCAAAAAAGTTTAAGGTGCAAAATGACCGGCTTCTTATATGTTGTCAGTCATGTGAATTTGGACTATTTCACTTTCGTTGTTAGATCTAGCAATACATAAATTGTTGAATATCCCTTAAATATACGTTGAATATCTTAAATAGGACATAACTGCATAGCTTAGCCAACTGCTTTCCATTTTTGAAAAATACTTTACTTTGTGAATACACTGTATGTATGCAGCAACATAACTCGTTTTATTAATAAGGAACTCTTAATTTGGTTCAAAACATTGACCCTCCCAGAAACAAAGAAAAAGTAAATTTATGAAGATAAACGTAGATCTACATGTATATTTCATTTCATAGGCTTAATTAAACAAATGTGATAACAAAACCTAGTACTAAATGCATATATACGTTATGTATTTCCAATACAATATCTCTTTTGTAGTTAAATACGAAACAATATATGCTTTAATAAATGCTTAGTTTTGAGTTGATGCTGTTTTAATTGCTGTAAATGTAACTTTAAATTAACTTTTTATAAAGAGATTATAATTATTTAGATGGTTTGAATTTAAGTAGCTGGTTTATGCCTCGACAGCTAGAGATTTCACATCGTACAGTGGGAAAAACTTTTGTTGGGTCAGCTTGTTTTTTCTTTTTTTTTATATATATGACCGTCTCAAAGTTGATGTACACTCATAAATGCACTTTGACCAAAAAAAAAAAGTGTGTAGACTCGGTCCGGTCCCGAATTTAAAGCGCTTTGAAAAAAATTACAATGTGTCTTAATTTTGTTTAAAATTTCATGCACTTTGAAAAATAAAGTGCAATTTTTTTTTTCAAAGTCCGCACCCACAAAAAGGGCGTACTTATCTTTAAAGAAGATAAATACGCCATGAGTCTCATTAGTCATTATATTAGATACAAATAACATAATATTCTTCTACTGTTTTTGGGTAGGTTTTTTTTATATTAATTTTGTTTTGTTTTGTTTTGTTTGTTTGGATTTTTTTTATTGAAGTCTTGACCAAATTTTTTTCAGTACTTGATCCTTGTCATATAGTAATTTATTAATGAAATAGAAATTGGATTCGCCAAAAATAGCCAAATATATTTTATTATGTTGTACACGGTACGGATTTGGTGATAATAGCACTCAACAGAAAGGTTAACCTGTAAGCATTTATTTTTAGTATATTCATAAACAGCCATCCAAAATAGGGGCTCTTTGCGACCAATGAACGTTATTGGATAATAGATGGACAAAGGTGACATTTACTGGAAAGACCCCCTATTTAAGACGAGCAATCGATAAGGATCTTAGCAGATAGTTGGAGCTTTCGGATAACTGAAAGGCCAGTCTACTAAACACCACCATGTATAAGTTGTGCGCAGTTGTGGGACTACTTTTTGTACTTGAAGCATGTCTTGCTCGCCCGGGTAAGTATTAATGTCATTTGTTGTTGTTTTTTTTTTTTAGTTTTTACTTTATTCCATTGTAACTTTTGTTTTAGTTTAGAAGATAGGAGTTTATTTTTTGTATAAATTCTTTTTTTTTCTCTGTTAGTTTCGTTTCTATAAAAATCCAAAGCTAGTCGGGGAAAATTATTTAGCAAATATCACAAATATTTATCATCAATTTGTTAAAATTTCATAATTTAAATATCAAAATATAGATCTCATTTTGGGGGGCTGGAATATAGCTTTTTTGTAGTGTGTAATAATTTTACAAAATAATAAAAATTAATTCAAAATAATAATGATAATAATTTTAATAATATACTTTATAAACACAGGCTCGGCACCCGAACGTCGAGGTCCCCCAGCAAGACGAGGTGGCCCTCCCCCACCCGTTGGACGTGGTGGACCACCACCGCCACCTGCTAAGGTACAACCACCACCACCACCACCCCGCAGGAGGGCTCCACCACCCCCACCACCCCGCAGACCACCACCACCACCCCCACGAGGTAAGTGACCAGCATTTTTAGGCTTGCGCATTTAAACTCTTACTAATTGTTCTTTATGGATAAACATGTGTAGTTAAATTTATGTGTCCATATATGAAAGTATGCTTAATTTTTGAAATACAAGCAGTGCAAAGTAAGTGGAAAATATCATTTTAACCCAGCACTCCCAAATATAATCCAATTTGCAATTATTATAGAATGCAAATTTATGATTAGATTTAAACTTTTCATTTTAACAGTGTACGATAACTACCAATACTACGATGCTACCCCACCCCCATCATACTACTTGCACGATGACTGCGACTGTAACAAGGGTGACTGCCCACCTGGAACAGTTTACCAGGGTTCATGTGGCGATGACATGAACTACTGTTGTTAATCCATCCACATTTTCTCAGGTACATCATGTTCTTAGGTACATCATTTTCTCAGGTACATCATTTTCTCAGGTACATCATTTTCTAAGAATAAGGAACTCGGCGATCGACGTACGTAAAAAGAGAGAATATATTTTAAAGTTTTATTGTATTTCATTTTTGTTCCAAAAATTATTAATCTTAATTTTATACGTGTTATAAATATTGTAAATTTCCTTGAAGAAGAATTTCATAAATAATAGCAGTACTCGCTAATTGGAATTACACACGTAAATTAATAGAAAATTAATTTAAAAAATAATTTGCTAAATCATATTTGATATTTACTCAACAGGTTAGAACAATCAGTCCAGAGGAGGGTTTATAAGAAGAATTAAACCAAATCCGTGATATTCCAGTTATGTTCCTGGGTGAAAACGTTTATGTACAATATTTGTTCATGTGCAAAACAGGAACTTTTTTTTAAGATAAATGAAATAAATCATTTTTCGATATTTATTTGTTGTTTTTTTTTCTTAAACAAATTGGGGAGTCAGTTGTAAATGATACTACTGAATCAGTTTTTTTAAATTTAATTTTAAATGCACAAGTTGCTGTGTGAGTAAACATGAGAATCGGTTTCCATGGTAAATACCTATTTTGTATAATATATACACACGAACTAAATATAGATATGTAAATGTAATGTAATCATTACATTGATGTCTGATTTCGTTTGTTGTTATGCTATACATGTACATGTTGCTTCAAAGAAAACGGTAATTTAGCGTTACGTATTTATATTAATTTTTAAATTGCTAACAAGATAAAAACAATATCAGTAAGATAATGATAATATCGACATGTGATAATTAAAACATGACATTTTACCATTTACGCCGGTTTTTATGCTTAGTTATCTAGTTAACAAATAATAATTCTTTGATTTACGCAAAAATGATGACGGGTTTAGCCCATTTAAAAAAAAAATCAAAAAGGTATTAAAAAATATGAAATATAAGATAAGAACTATTCCAGATAAAATCAGGCCATGCGTTCATGTCTGGGTTTTCCCGTGTAGTTTACTACTTATATGTGAAGAACTATGGCAAATTATTTTTTTTTAAATTTTGGTTATCTTTTGTGAGGAAATATATTTCAACAATGTCTTCTATAACTTTTTACCATATATTCATAAGAACCAAATGGCTTTTTCTGCAATTCAACGATATTTAAATCTTCAATATCATAAAGGAAAATATAAACTTATCATAACAGCACATTACTCCGGCAAAAAAGGGGGAAACGCTCATATTGCTATAAATCAATGCTGGAAGTATACTATTCTTGGACAATTTTTGGTACGATGTTATCAATCATTTTTTTTTCCTCTTGTAATATGTCAAACAATAAATCCCAACAAATAACCACCTTATGTACCGGGAGGTGAGAACATTCGCTAACTGCCCTGTTATTGTTTTTTGTCCGTCACGGAATGGTTCGTTTGTGGTCATCATCCTGTCGTCCACGTGTCACGCCCTACCGTTAACTACTCAGCCAAGGAAGGCCCCCAGAAACACACAAAACGCACTGTAAGTCACGAAAAGTCATAACAATGAATTAAGAAACCACAGGTCTTAATCTGCAAGGAGAAATGTCGGCTTGGCAGAGATGGAAAATGCACAGCATTTAAGGGTCAGTGCTAAAATGGTTTTTGCTGCTGTTTGGAAGATCATCAATAAGCAGCAAAGAGAATGGACTTCGTCGCCCTTTAAAACTTTGAAAATCTATATCACAGAGTATTAAAATATGGATTGTTTTTCGTGTAAAACTACGAAGTTAAGAGTTTTCAGAATAAATCTGATAAAAATCAGCTGTTCTAATACGCTACCCCTTACGAAAGCGGTAGCGTATCAAAACAACTGATTTTGATCAGACTGTTTTAGAATCAACTAGACTACATCATAATAAGGTGTTGATTGTATATCTTCAAAAGGGTCAAAATGGATAAAAAAATTTAAATCAATAGAATTTCAAATTTGGTTAAATTTGCATTTTCTTTGTATGTTCAGAAATATATTAAATTGATTCCTAGTCGGCTTCATTGTGTAGGTAATGTATAGCAATGACGTACAGTTTACGTATATCATTGCAGATAATCATAAAAATTAAATAAGTAAAAGTAGTTTTGAAGTGTGTTTCATTTTGTGGATATAAGTTTATACGTGATCTCTTTAAACACACCACAATATATGAAATGATAAAAAACATTGAAGATTCTATTTTTCTAAGACAATATGGCATAGTAAGTTAGCAACTACAAAAAAGCAATTCTAAAAGTTCCCTAACACGGCGTGATCATTAATATCCAATAAATTGAGGTCCTGTTATCAAATTAACAGGGATGTTTGATAGAAATTTCACATATATCAAGACCAATCGGTGTTCAGGAATACAATATAGAGATAATTTTTAGATGGAGAATATGTTGTAACACGATTGACCGCAAATGTGTAATTTGCAAAAAAGGTTAACGATGTACAAGGGTTGATCCAAAAGTAATGTCACACTATGCACCGCGCTTCTCACTGGCGCTGTATTGTATAAAATGATACATCAAAATTTTTTTTATCAAAATTCTAATCCGAATTAAAATTTTGATTAAATTGCGTTGAACACTTATCAAGATATTGATGTTTATAGCATGATATATACGTGACATATGCATCGCCGCGTCATAAATTTACGTCTTTTTTAAGGTGTGTATTTATGAATAAATTACATGCTTCAAAGTTTAAAAAAGCCCCAAACAACATAATATTTTAAAACAGATATACCATAGATTTTTTTTAAATATTTTCAAACAAAAAAGGGAACGTTACCGTCCATTTCGGATATCTACACAATGTCTTTTGTCTCTAGATCAAGGAATAAAAAGGCTGGACATGCGAATAGTGATACGATGCATTTTTTTGCTTCGATGGATAGAAATCACTAGAAAATGTACTGGAATTGATATATCAACCTAAAATTGAGAGCGGGTGAACAGGGCACCCTTAACGTAGTTCCAATATCTCATAAAAGCATATGTCATGTTAATAAATAAACTAGATAGACAGAAGACATTTATACGCTCTGAAGTAAAGTTAAAGCTAGGTTATTACGTCATGAGCTATATTATAAAGATACAATCGTGACTTCTTAAAGAGACCTCGACAAACTGATCGCAAATTAAATAATCCAATATACTACTCAATCGATTACAAAAAGAGTAATTAGTTTATTTATTTTTAAAAATGATAAATAAAATCTAAAATAGGGCATCGTGGCCAATTTTGATAGAGTTCTAAATTACGAAATTCTACCAGAACGCCATCTTCACAACGTCAAGGCTTTGTGATTACAGAACTCCACGAGTTCCGTAATCACAAAGCATTGACGTTGTGAAGATGCCAGAACGCCAAAGATCTAGAACTGACGTCGCCAGCGTGCGGCGACTATCCTTACCTCACGCTCTACAAAATTTTTCTTCAGAAATATTTATCATAATGCATTAAAATTTTCAGATCTTAATTGAAATAGGTGGATATCTCACAGCACGAATTTTTGTCACTTTACGCCGATTTTTCACGATTTTATCGCATCTGTGACATTACTTTTGGATCAACCCTCGTACATGTATTTTTAAGATATAACATTCCCGCAAATGAAATGAAGCAAAATATAACAATTTCAAAATGTTCTCCATGAAACAATACCCCATTTAAACCTTTAAAGGTGTATACAGAAAGGGGGCGGGAGGGTGTATAAGTATTACACGGTGACATGATTCTCTTTCTATGTCAATGCGTTGATACTTTTAAAAATAATATATATATTAACTTTCACTTTGTATTTCAACTTGCATTTTGCCAACTTTAAATCAATAAGCTATAATATAAAATGATTATATCGTTCACCACTTGTAATTTTGATTTTGACTTCTTGATTGAAACTTAAGCTATATTGAACGCACGAACTCCACCACGGACTTGCACGAACTGACCTTAGACATCCAAGTAGACAATCGCAACTTCTCGGGCCTTTCCGGCAAGATCGGAAAAACACCTCGAATGAATTACATAGGCGTCCATGACAACCCCCCTTTTTATAAACAACACATTTTACGATCTGTTGAGATGTGAGCTGGACTTCACAAAAGGCAATGATATACCCTAACATATACCACAAAAGCGTCATAACAAGGCCGTCTTATTTACTTATTTTAATGGGAAGCGACTCCATTTTGTATAAAATTCTAACATCCTATAACAAATGCTCTTGTTGAGTTATCCTCCTTATCCTTTATTTTTCATTACAGTGTTTTTTATTTATTTATTTTCTTTTTAAAGAAAAGAATAACGATATACTGTACAGATTATCTTATTAAGCATAAATTTGTGCACTAAAGCATTTATCATTAAAACACAACGTTGAAAACATAGAATATAAAATAAATTATTTGAGATAATCAACACTTATACATTAATGTAATTTTGTACATATCATTTACCCTGATGATTAATAATTAATGCTCCTGATTAATCAACACGAAAACAAAAGTGCAGTTACTGTTTTACAATTCAAACATTCTAAAATGTACATGTACCTAGTAATTATTTTCCTTAAGTTCATTTCTTCGATCAAACAAAAATTAATAGAATTCAGTTTACCTATTACTTGTATTTCTGCTATATAAACTATACAGGTTATACTCATAAAAAAAGATTAAATGTAATTTTCATGTTCTGAAATAATACAAATGAAACACAATTATTAAACTATAGTATAAATAGGATATTCTTTTCTAGAGCAAGCATTCTTGCTATTCTGTAAATAGTAAAAAAAAAAATGCATAGTAAGTTTGAAATGTGATCGCGGGGCAATTTTCAGATTACAGGAAGTCTTCGGATCTCTTTGTCGTGAACGTGAGTTTGTTTGTTTGTTAGCGGGTTATGTTAATTTTTTCCCCGCAGTAATCGCTACCTTCATAGCCCGCATGAATCATCAAAGAAAGCTTTTTTATTGTTTATATTTATATCTTTCTTGAAACAAATTAATGAATTGATCGTAAAAAGTAAGTAAAAGTAACTAAATTATTGTTAATATACATCAGTGCGTTAGATAAAAGAAATAGCCAAGTCGTCTTACATGTATATGGGAATTTGAGTCTGACGTCATCATATCATTGATTATTTCGCGCAGTCTGTGATTTTTCTTAGGTTGTTGAAGGTTTCGACCGATCGATAAACTGGTTAGAACTGGATCGTTAAGATTCCAGCCCTAGTTTCTTTAGAGCTATGAATCACAATCGGTTTTCTTTAAGGACTAAGGAATCATTCTTTGATTATTATGAGGTGATAATTTTGGTGGGGGCGTTGTCAAATCCAATAAGCCAAAAGGGCTTTATGATAGATTTGACCACGCTCCGACCGATATTAACACCTCATAATATTCAAAGAATGATTTCTTATTACTTATATTTATATTATTTCCAGTTTTTACACACAATTTAAACCACTATTTTTTCATGAAGCACATGCTATGTATTACTACGCGGCGCAGCCAATATCGTTTTCCGGTTATGCTGTAAGACACGCCCATTTTGTGTCACTCATCTTTTATGAAATTATTGGGCTATAGGCTTCAAAATTGATTCGTAATGTTATCACAGACAAAGACAGTTGAAATGTAAATATAAAGAAATACAGAAGAAAATACTCGGTCAATGTAAATATAATGAAATAAATATCCAAACTTGTGCATTTACTGTTCGTTTCAAAATGGAAACAAAATAATTGGAAAATTAATTCAATACTTAATTAATTTTTATAATATTCAGAAAGTTCATTACTTATGTAGTTTCATGAAGAAAAAAACCACACACAAACATTTCTTCCTCTAAAAACATTCATTTAAAACAGCATATAAATGTATAACAAAAAAAAAAACCAGTTATAGTTTCCTGTTTAACAGTGCTTCGGAAAAACAACATTTTCTTGTATCAGAAAGAGTGCATGCGCTTTTTATAATCAGAGATACATGAACTATTAGTTATCCAGGTTCAATCTCGATAACTAATAATGTACGTGACCTAAAGGCAAAAATAAAGTCCGACAGTTTGCAGAATCGTAATATACAGTAACTTTTTATGCACACGAGGCTTTACTTTCTTGACATTATTCGTTTAATGCATCGTAGGAGGAGGCGGCGTGGGCATTGCACTCCGCGACAAATGTCTGCCCCTGTTAGTTACACGGACGGCGTGTGATTAACGCAACATGCTTTCCAATATCAATAAATACTCGCGTGACCACGTGTGTTATCTGAGTAATAATTACATGCATACCACACAAGACGTTTAATATGTACACCGAGTGCGCTAGGAATACTTCATGGGGATGAATATTTCTTTTTCCAGAGCAAGTGAATAAGACTATTTTGATACGTGATCATTATCATAATTATTATTTTATTTATGTATTTATGCATTACATATTAAATATATGCATTAACATCGAAATGAAAATTTGTTGTTTTTTTTTATAGTTATTGACACCACTTCTACATAAATTATTTTATCTGAAATTTGTTTATGATGAAATAAGTTCACAAATGAATAAAAAAATATATCAAAAAGGTAATGACGTGTGTGTCTAGCAATATAAGGACACGTCCTCTGGAGTGTGGGTGAATCGCAGTCATAATGCATATTTTTATTGCAGAAATTAACATTTTAAACTTTTTATTTTAATTCAAAAATAACTTTACTTCTGATATACGCTACAAACTCTGCAATGGACCAACTGTTGTTTTAATTGGACAAATTACATGTGGCATTGTTCAACCAACGTTATTCGTGTATCTGTAATACATTATATTCATATTGCAAAATGGTTTAAAACTTCAAACTTATGAGGTGGACTATTTTGCAATAAACTTAGTTATATGTTGACGTCACACTTCTACATACATATACTTGTTGTATAATCCTTCCTTTATCACCATAACGATAGTGTACATACTTTTGATAATTTTATATGGTTTATTGATAAATTAATTAGAGAGACAAAAACAAAAAGTCTTCTTGGTTATTCATGAGGACTACGCAAGCACACTTAACAGTTAACAAACATCAGCGGGTCATATAACGGTTTGTTTTCTCTGAATGATCGATACCTTCATGCCAGCAGGAATTCCATTAAAAAAATTGTTTAAATAAGTAATAATATTGCTTCACAAAACCATATTTCTCTTTCTCACATACTTGTTGTGTTTAAAAGTTATATGATTTAGTATATTATAGAAGAGGTTTTAAGGAACAAAACTAAGCACTATATTGGGCATGTTTATGACATTTTATGACATTTTCTTTGATGTTTTACTTAATGTCTTAAGACCACTTTTTTTAATAACTTATATATAGTTAGTCACCTTAAATCTGAAAATGGAATCTAACATTTTATGTAATCTTTATAAACAAACATTTAAGTCACATATACATTCTCATACATTATATCAATAACAGTAAATATGAATTAACACCCGGCCCATGGGGCATATTTGCCCCTTTTAACAAATTATAAATGAAAAATGAGAAGAAACAAAAACCCACAGTGTTAAGAGATAAACAAAGAAATACATCTAAATATACCTATCATATATTTGTTTAAGTATAAAGCTTTCAGTAGTACTTGTCACTTTATATCCCTTATTTTGAATTTTACAGTTACAGCTGTAATATTATGACCCAAGTATATTTTATTATATTTATATAAGCATGTTTTTACATTCAAACCACCACATTCAGCGTACCAAGTCAACTTCAATATACGCAAACAGTTCAAACATCCAAGGCTAAAGTTTTAGTGGTTACTGGAAAAGCGCAATAAACTGACTCTAATGTGTCATCTAGAATGTCACAACGCGCTCACTTTTATCATGGGAAACGGAGCTGTCCGGACTGTGATATTCTCCGCATCAATAAACATCCACTTATTCAAATAAAATCCACTTCGCTGATGTATATTTCGCACATCAAGTATAAAAATGATGGAGGACGTCATTTATGTTTTTGATTCCTCCAGATCTGATTTACGTAGGGTTGTACGTCGTTATTTCTGTGTGGAACAAAAGGGCGCCGTCTCTTTAAATCCCGGACGGCTTCGTTGTCTCTGTATAATATTTATATGATCGTGCAAAATACCTACAATCATTGCCGTTATTATTTTTTTGTCCATGCTCGTTTTTAGAGCCCGTTCTATTTATTTGATCACGACTTCTTAGGCAAGCTTCTTTACACAAAATCAAAGAAAATATGTAAAAAAAATTATATTACAAATTGTCGTCTTTGTCTAACATTATACAATAGAGCAAAATAACTTCATTCATTGTAGTTAATTTATTTCTTCATTTTGGCGTATCTCGTATTAAGAGCATATCCTAGTATTTAATCAGGATTTCTTACACCCCTCTTTCAGAAAGAAAAAGCAAAGAAAATATGTATAATATGAAAGCTTCTATTCATTCCATTGAAAACAAAAATAAGTATTCTGGTGTTAAAGAACATCCTTTTGAAAAATAAATCGGATATTTTGTTTTATAAGAGGGTTTTAAATAGTTCTGTATGTACATGTGTATCAGCGGAGGGGAATTTCATAAAGATGCTGAATAAAATATTGAATAAAAGACACTATAACTGAATGTATTCACTAGTGTGAAAACAAGCTAGGTGAAATGTTGTAGAAACTCTCAAAAACAATTTTGTTTAAACATCAATTTGTTTTGCTGAAAGCCAAATGAAATTTTCATTGTATTAAGGATGATGGTTTCGATTGGCTCTAGAATTTTCAATCTACATTTTTTTTTCAATCATACCGGGCTCAATTTATGTATCTAAAACATTTTTTGATGTTACAATCTAAATACTGAGCTCACAATTCTATAACACCTCTTGGGCTATGTAAATACCTCAAATGAATCCCATGTTTAAAAGAATATACTAACTGACAAACTTGAGGAAATGTTTGTTATATTCTAAATAAACTTGAAAAAATTGATAATGAAACTTTAAACACTGTGCTATTTATACCAGTGAAAAGGTAACTTTTTTGCACCCGTCTGAAGTGCTTGTTTTTGAATAATTTAAATATATGTATGCCATATAATAGGCCATTGCTTTTGTTACAGACGTATCTCACCTGTCAGGTGAGACATGTAACTTTAAACATCACCTGCATATGGTGTTTTTTGTCTCTCAGTTAATTCGAAACGGAAGGACATGCTCTTCTTATGAACAGTTTCTTAGGCGAGGCAAGCTACTGACAAACAAGTTGATAAAGCAGAACTACCAACAGTCTCGTTTGAAGTCTATGGTCGATACAACGACCTTATCATCAAATACAATCTTCAACTGGGTCACATGCTGACTGACGTTTTTCATACTAATTGTTAGACCATAATTAATCACTTAATTGTCTACGGACTTTTCCGAGTCTTTTGCCGATTACGACAAAGAGCACACGACGGGTGCTACCGGTCAGCAGAGGATGCTCACTCCTCCTAGGCACCTGATCCTACCTCTATCTTGGAGGTCCGTGTTGCTCTGCTTTGAATTTGTATTTCGTTTTATGGATTTTTGAGATAGTTGACAGTTTGTTATTGTCATTTTTCATGTAACTTTAAACAAAGTTATAAATTTGTACGGGAAAATAATTTTTTTAACAGGATTTTCAGAATTTTCTACAGGAATTAAAGAACTTTCAACAGGAATTTATATTCCAAAATGATTTGAACTAAACCCAAATAGGGTTATAAAATTCGATAGGAAATAGTAAATTCTTTTAGAAAATCTATCTGTCTGAATTAAATTCCTTTAGGAAATAACTTTATTCTATATATATATAATTCATGTACTATCCTTTAAGAAATTATTTCTCCTATGGAAACTCATTTTCTGCGAGATGGATACTGCATTTATTGACGGATGACCAAAACCGGGTACAAGTACAAACGACTAAGCAATTGCTAAAAAAAGTTTCCCTAATTCAAACAAAAACAATTTGCAAATTTATATCTGGTGACGAAACATGTGTTCACTATTTCGAACCACTAAGAGCAATTGGCAACAAAATATGACTAACTAAACCTGATATAAGGTCTGTAGTTGCCAAAAGAACCGTAATGACAAAGAAGGTTCTTTATTGCATATTCTTCTCATGTGATGGTATAGCTATAGCAGTACAAATTCCGGTGTCGAAGGATCGACAAAAGTGTTGAACTGAACTTTATTTAACTTACAACGATTGATAAGTAAGTTCTACAACTTATTAAGATATTAATATCTCTCGTTGGCACGGATATTAGCGCGAGGAGGTTAAAAGTGTTACATGTATGTACTACCGAGATGTTATACTAAAAAGTTCATCATAAAATATCATCATAAACTGCGCCCTGATTCAGGATTTAAGCATTTTGGTCAACTTCATGATAATGCTTCATCCCATATATCTGAGCTTGTGAAGCAATTTTTTAAGTCGGAGATGGAAACCGTTTTGCCACACCCTCCATAATGTCCAGATCTAGCCCCAAACGACATTTTCCTTTTTTCAAAAACTGAAAAGTTCTTATTTGGTCGTCGTTACAAGTCCCAACAAGCCGTTGGCTCAGCCATCAGTAGGTGCCTTAGTGGTTTACCTAAACCAGGGCAGCGTACCCTGACGATTTTCAGAAATGGATTCAGATATCCACCCTTACCCTAACCCTAACCTCGAAATGATGTATTACAAACTTCGCAGAATATTTTGAGGGGATGTGTTGTTCATTTTACTATTGAGTCGAATGCTTTGAAATATCGTACAATACACATTACATATCGAATAACCCATGTTACCCTATATTCTTAAAAATATTTGCAGCACCATTGTCAATTCTTGCATGCGAGGACTCAGTGATAAGAGTTGTAGGCTTAGGGTTATAAAAGTGTACCTGTTGATATATTCGGTATATTGGAAAATGTTTATAGATTGTCTAATACAGTTACATGTATATACATAGAAATTCTAGTATAGACGACTTGATGGCCGTGATTTGTAAAAACCTGAAATAAATCAAGAGGAAAATCGAATGATTACAAAGTATCTTTTTAAATACCGATTACGAATTAAAACTCCAGTACATCGACTTATTTATATCTACATCAATGTCTCTTGTATAAATTGTTAATTTATATGTACACTTGCTTAGTAAATATGCACAATACATTATAATCGAGATTAAAAATTTATCAATTATCATAATGTTGAACATAATTTATGTAATATATTTCTAGTACTCTGTTAAATGATTTAAAAAAAAACTTAGTTGACATATATGCATGTATAATCTCTTTATAAACAACGAAAAATTGTTTTGGTCGGAAACATAAGACTTGGTCTAAGAGTTTGTTAAGAGCGGTTAAATCTTTAAAATCCCTATACCAAAAAAGATTTGTACCTGAACCCTCTTGACTTGATTAACATGTACATCGTACATGGTTCTATATAATTCACCGATAAACGATTTGATTTTAAATAAAAAGTTGCTCTCCCGCTTCCATTCACAAACATTTCAATCATACACGTACTACTTACAAGAGTATTAAGAACGTATATCAGAAAATCGAAAATGAAATCATGTTCCACAAGAGTCACACATTTACATGAACGATACGTTCAGATATTTTTTTTTTATATAAAGATTCCTCCTAAAATTTAATCGCACTAACTTTTAAGAGCAATCGAGATTTCTTTCAGTATATCAGAATAATATTTGATTATTTGATTGCAGTAATATATTGATTAGGAGCAAAGAAAATATCAGATAAGAACTGTTGCAATTCATGTGAGGAAATCTACAAGTGTTGCCCGTCATACAATACATTGAACTAACAGTTTTAGAGTCTGGTCATGTTAATACTATGAAGTAGAAAATGATAACCACTATACAGTGCTAAATACACTAGTTATAAACTGTCTTCAAAACTACAAACATCATGGTAAAGGTGCAGTTTCTCTTCTCAGGCCAAAACAAGTCTCCCTTTACGACCTCTTTTTTATCATTAGGAGTGATTTTTATGTTCTTTGTTGATTTTACGACAATTTATTTGTTCATTATCTCTCTATTTCCAGACAATGATTTCCAGGGACAAAGAAAATGATTGAACAAATCGTAAATGTCCCGTGAGGGAGTTTTTACAGCTCCTCGCTCCTTATTTAAGCTAAGGGAACTGAAAAATCTGAGACATTTGCTTTGGAGCTTTCGTTGTGTGAAAGGCCGGCA
Organism: Magallana ariakensis; assembly: GCA_020458035.1. Taxonomy (NCBI): domain Eukaryota; kingdom Metazoa; phylum Mollusca; class Bivalvia; order Ostreida; family Ostreidae; genus Magallana; species Magallana ariakensis. The sequence continues at coordinate 55,837,147 of CM035814.1, read as the reverse complement.
ACCAAAAATCGTCGCCATGAATAAATTAATATCTGTTGTAGGATTGCTATCTTTGCTGCAGATCAGTTTGGCTGGTGAGTTGAATAACTTTTACTGGTTTAAGTATGATTTTCTTTTGAGAGCATGATAAACTTTCGCTGTGTAACAAGTAATAGTCACTGTGAATTTCAAACCAGTTTTTTTAAATCATTTATTGCTGATTGTTAATTTTAAAAATGTGTTACTTGTGGGATGTTTGGGGTTTCCTTTTTTAGATATCGAATGCCTATCAGACTCAGATGTTTATTTTAGAAGAAGACAGTATTTATCTGTTGTATTGCATGTTAATTATATATACTAACCATACTATTGATTACAATGTTAACAGTTATGCTTTTGACATATCATTAAGTGATGTTATCGTTTTGGTTGTGTCTGTAGCGTAAATTTTAAAAAAATGTTATCATACATGTATGTAATTCATAGAGAAAGGCGGTTAAACGTTCGAAAGAAATGTCATTAGGGATATGATACAAGATTAACAGTTTGCAGAACCATTTGATAAGTAAATAACCGTAATCCATGTCAACTATTTTACCAAGCTCAGTATAAAGGCTGTAAGCTTTGAATTGAGCAGCCACACATGCTGCAAAATAAGGTTTCATTCTAACAAATATTCATAGGTTGATAGAACTCAAATGCTCTTTGGAAAATATGTTTGCGATATTTTAAATATTTAAAATCTACTTATCTACTTTTTACAATTTGTTGCATACAGACTCTCCGTTGATTATATTAGGAGTCTGCAACACAATTTTGCTTGGAGTCCGGTCAAGTCGTACACAGACCAACTCGTATACAAACATTTCCGTATAAACAACCAAAAATCAGCTCGTATACAAAAATTCCCGGTGTGTTTAACCGAAAGTCAACTCGTATTTCATGTGCCTATATAATTTATGTCAAATATTAAATATGATAATAAATATAACAAATACTGCACACCAGTAGTCAAATATTCTTACAACAGATGATGTATTAAAGAAAAGATTATATAATATGTTACAGCAAAAGATGACTTTCATTGTCTAAAACGGTGATAAGTATAGGCTAACGTTAATGACTCAAAAAACCTTGAATACGAGCTGACTTTTGGTTTTTTATGCGGAAATGTTTGTATACGAGTTGACCTGTATACGAGTTGGTCTGTGTAAGACTTGACTGTAAATCTTTTGCTTGAATATTGAATTTCTGATTTGGATAAAAATATCATTAAATACGATTTTCATTAATTCAAAACCAGCTTTTGATAAATATTATACGAATTATTCGATTAAAAATTATATTATTTGGGGGTTTTCTTTAAACCTTTTTCTACCTTAGTTCACATTTCCGAATATATAGTATTTAATATATATTTTTTCCATGTTCAAATACTCGAAATCAAGGGGTTTATTCGTGTGCTACCTTCAGAACTGTCCAGCATATCTCCAGCGTCTAATTGCTATTTGGAAAGAAGACAGTGGAGATCTATCGGAGATCTCTATACTGCAAACAATCAATGTAGGATTACACTTGCAGCTCTCTAATCGACTAACGAATACACCCATGGAGTGTTGTACCGTGATGTGTATCGTTAAGTACCGAATCCGCACTCCAGCATGTCAAATACCTGACCAGGTTATACAAATTAAGTTGTCGTGCATCCATTTCTGATTCACTTTTATGACACTAATCTGACCACGCTTCTGCAATTCGTTGATACACTGACCAATTTAGGCAAATACTTGTCACACATGTTGTCTACCGGACGCTCGTAAAACAGTTTGTAGCCACAAATAAAATGTCTTATTTGTCAATCATTGAGATTTATATGCAAGAGTCATGCTGTAGTGCCCTGACTAAATAGACAAGGTTTATGTTTATATCTATTTAAGTCTATTTTTTTCCTTTACAGCAGTCAAAGAATACATTTCCTAAATGACAGATATATACATGTATACGTATTTCCATTCGATACTTGATTTTAGAGAACCCTCGTTATGACCCAAGATACAAGCGGGAAGCCAGTCCTGATAGATACGCCACAGAGCCTCGTTATGAACCCAGGTACAAAAGAGAAGCTGCTGCTGCAGAGCCTCGTTATGAACCCAGGTACAAAAGAGAAGCTGCTGCTGCAGAGCCTCGTTATGAACCCAGGTACAAAAGAGAAGCTGCTGCTGCAGAGCCTCGTTATGAACCCAGATACAAGAGAGAAGCCAGTCCTGACAGATACGCTTCAGAATCCCCATCCTCCAGATACAAGCGTAGCGCAATCCGCGGGAGACAGAGAGGGGCCGGGCGTCGGGGGGTGAGGGTAGACGATAATGGGCGTATCATCAACCAGCGAAATGAAGCACCCATCCCTGTCCAGAAACGCATACGTAAGTTCATGCCCCGACAGTATTCGGCTTAATAATTTGTTAATTACCTGTGTTAACACGTCTTGATTGCATGTGCATGTACTACATGAAGTTGTATATCGTATACATGCGACATGGTCATTTAAATCTCTTTTATTGTTTCGATCCGTTTTAAATTTTACATTGATTACTCATCTCTCAGATCCCTAATCATTTTATTTTGCCTCAAAAATCAATGAAAGCATTTTCTTACCAGCCTCATTTTTTAACTTGATTGAATGTTGGATTTCCACTTTCAATTGTGTTTTTTTTTACCTTGAATTTCAAGAGCCTCAAGAGCGGGAGGTCCAGTATCAGTTCCAGTACGTGTATGAGCCTGTGTACTACAACTATGACCCCACCCCCGCATACGGATCTGAACTAGACTGTTCTTGCAAGAGAGATTGCGGATATGACGAATTTGAACATGGCGACTGTGCCAACGATCAAACAAGATGCTGCAAATTTGAGTCCTAGTTCCAGAAAATGTTCAAGATTCGGTAAAAAATAAATTATTCGTTTTGCAAGGTTATGTATTTATTTATCAAGTCTAAATGAAAGCATCTTTTTTTTCAAATTGTTTAAATAAATTCTACAACTTTATTCATTTCAGATGACTAAACACCATCATCAATTTTGGCAAGCTATTCTAATAAGCATGTGTTTGTTGTCGAAACAATAAAGTCTTCATACATTTTAATGACCTCTTTGTATGTTTTTCCTCTTAAATTCTTTGTCGTTTTGGTTTATTTGTCTTTGGTATATCTTATTCTCCATTTCATAACATTGTGATATCATTATGTGTAATTGGCTAAATATAAAACCACAAATTAGACTTTTTTCTTACATACATGTAAGACGTTTGTAACATGCAAATCAAAATAAAACACCTCTGAACGAAGTCCAAAAATACAGCATTTTGTTTATTTAGATGATGGGGCAATGAGTTCTGTACATAACTAATAAAACAAAATAAATAGACGTTTCTTACATGAAATGGTCACTTACAATGCGATATTTGATTATAGTGCTAAAATATATCAATTATGTGGACATGCTATATCAACTTTCAAGACCGGAATACGAAAATACCCTGTGTGGATAATATTTAACTAAATGGTAATTTGATCAGTTCATCTACATTACAATTTGATGAATCCTCTAGAAACAATGATAAGCACGAACAACAAGGGACTAGTACATATAGGTGAATGGATATATATCAAGGAGGATATATTAGTAGACAGCATCTGGCGGTTGTTACAAGGGCTTTCAATTTATTGGCTACATATCCATTTGACAACGAAACCAATAAAACTGGGTGAAAAAAATAATCAGTTGGCTTATTCTTATTTTCTCAATTGTAATTTTTCTCGATTTTGAAGTTATTCTTAAAATTTGTTGACAAAAGTATACACCCAATCAAATTTACCAGACATTCCGTCCGTTGGAAATGTTTGATTGCCTTTCTTTTTTGATATGTGCAGGTTAAATAAACTTTTAGCAATTTAGAAAGATGAACAAAATTGGAGTTTTGGCCAAGTGGCTTTACTTTCACCACGAAAAAGTTAGGAGACATATTTTGTCCAATCTACTTTCGAACCACGTCTCTGGTGTTCGGATCATATGCTTCGTTGTTTTCAACAACCACAGGCAAATCGATGAACCAAAACTTTAAGTTGGGACAGCAATTTATATGTTCGATCGCTATTTTCTTGTAGTGTATTCTCACTTTCTGTACTGGCCTTTTCCTGGTGACATATGTCTTGATGGGTTTTCTCAGGGTTTTAACAATTGGTTGCTTTCTTATTTCGGTCTTCTTGACGACCCCAACCACTGGTGGATCCACTTTACGATGAACAGCGACGGGGGCTGACATGCCCACATCTGGTACGTGCACAGGGGGAGGGTTGTTCCCTGGAACCAATGAAACAGGACGCACTTGTTTTTCGTAGGTTTTGGTTTCAATCGCTGGTCGAATCATTACTTCCTTGTATGTTTCCACAGGTACATTGACCAATTCCTGGTTGTGAACTTCCTTCCAGATTATCCGCTCTTCTTGGTATATTTCATAATCTGTATACGTTTCTGGTACTTCGATGACTCTTGTTTCCCCGGGACATACGTTTCGGGGTTGTCGAAACCAAAACTTTGGACAGCCCTCTTCTGGTCGAAAACATTTACAATCCCCAAAAATACCTTCTGGTCCAACTGGTCTGTCGCTCAGTGATTGTTTTGCTATCACTAAAATTAACAATAAAAATCACATAAGAAAGCTATTTTTGTTTGGTAACTTTTTTAAAAATTGACCCGAAAATTAATAAACAAAGGTCAAAAGGACTAGACACAAGCTCTTTAGCTAAGATAGGCGTCACCTAAGGATATACCATACTGTGAAATCATTTTTATTCATGGGGGTGAATGTTCGTGGATAGGCAACATTTTCTTGATTCATGGTGACGTAATTTCGTTGGTAGTCTAATCATGATAATTTAAATAAATATTAAACAAATGATTCTGCATAGGTTGTGAATTTGCGGGCAATGGCTACCCACGAAAACCACGCCCCCAACGAACAATGATGATTCCACAGTAGATGTAAATGACAAATGATATTGCTATACAAAATTATAATTACATTTGACCATGCAAGTTCAATGCTGATAATTTTATTTTGCATAATGTTTGTGCTACTTTAAAAATTTTTCCGTGGAATAACACGCTCCATAGCGAAATAAGACTTCAATTATCAACCCTTATGCTTCATAAAATATCGTATATATCAAAATGTGTACACTGTAAAATGGAAAAATTTAAAGAACTATATAGTTATAAAATCGAGAAAGAAAACGATTTTAATTTATCGTATTAAAACATTTAATTTATAAGTAAAATAAACACGCTTTATAAGAAAAGCCCCCAGATGTTAACATTTCGCGGTCTTAATAAAAGTTGTCCTTCTTTCTTCGTATCATAAAATCATGAAGGCTAAGGACGAAGACATGACACTAGGTGTTCTGTTATTAACAAAATGTTATGACATGTAGCTATTATGAACTTGTTATCTGGTATGTGAATGTTGCACTAGAGACAAGTGTTTTTAATTAATTACATGTAGTTCTGTGTGTACGATTAATCAAGTCACGGAAGACTACTTCTCAATCCTCGCCAGATGTAAATAATGTTTGCCATTCGAATAGGCAATAGATATAGCGTCAAACAAAGTAGTGCATTCCGGTGAAACTCAGTCTGACATAAAAGTACCAGAAATTGCGAAATGTCACATCGATGAGACAAAGATAATAGATCAAATGTGAATCTGTCTCGGACGCTCATTCATATGAGAAAATGTGTCTGTTCCTAATACCTTTAAAAGATCCAACAAAAATCAATTCCTATTATTTTATTTAAACAATAAATAATATCGTAAATACATTTCGTTTTTTTGTGTATTATTGAATACCTACTGGTATGTTCTGGCATTAAAACTAATGCAAATCAGCTGTGGATTAGTCCTAATGTTTTTGAATTATTCCCACCTGCCATGTATTCCGCATCAATACACTCAACAAAACTTCTAAGTGTTCACCCAGTATAATATATTTCCTATATGAAATAAGCACATTTATTTCTCTTGCCATCGAAGAGACTGATTTCCACTAAACTTTTGATTTGTTAAGAACGATGCATTGAACTTGACCTCTAGTTGCGACCCGAGACCTTGACGTTTGCTAAATATCACAAACACTTCCGGTTAGGTTTAATCGCTCAGAGCTTTTGGATTGTTTTAAGTTGCCAATGAAAATAATGTTACACTTATGAAATAAAAATATTATATCAAAATACCATTTCCTTCGTATTGCTTAACATTTAAAACAATGTTGAAGACAAAATAAAAAGCAAATTTAAAGCAAGTACAATCTGTTGTAGAAAAAATGCAAATACTAATACTCCATCGGCTCTGGCTTTGTTCACAATTATCGTTTTGGCCATGGTAAGTGATCTTTTTTTTTAAAAATCACCAAAGACTAATATCAACAACAACAAAAAATTGCCAATAATGTTAAGCACGCGCAGAAAAATATCAATTTAATGTTTTGACGTCTCGTCACGACTATATGATTTCAATCGGTGTTGGTTTTTTTTCATATATGTGTACGAAATGTTGAAAATTTCACATCATTTTATTTTGTAATTTCACAATTACTCTATTTATCAGGGTGCACATGAACACTTAGACGTTTTGTTGAGTGTATATGAATTCTTTAGAAGTCACGATAGTCAAAAGAAAAGAATTCTGTTAAAAATGGCATTGTTTGACCATACACATGCACATTTTGATTTTTCCTTCGCTTTATGATCAGGTAAGCGCGTTACTATTGCAGCATGCCAGAGAGCATGAGCAAACGGCCCGTCAGGGAATTGGGGTCTCTTCATACACTGTTCTTGATCGCATATAATAATTTAAGATGCATACCCTTTAAACGTATCTAACAACATTTATCAAATTACATTTAATCATATTTCTTTTCTCAATTTGGTATTTTATCCGTTTCTATTTAAAGAGAACAATTGCAATCACGTGACACAAAAAAACAACCCGATTTTTAATTGCAAGTAGTATCGGATGAATTTAAATGGTTTGTATGCAGTGAGGGGATATAGAATGCGTAAAATATCTCATGATTTTTTAAAAATTACTTACTCGTATCCGTTGTCAAAAAATAAAAAGTTTTTTTGGAGACACTACGTCATTTAACATTCGTTTTTATAGCCGATAATTTCGCATATTTCAGTAGACCAATGAAAACTTTTAGAAGCAACATTTTTAACCAAGTCCCCTTTGAGAAACGATGTAAAAACTGAAAATATTATTTAACCAAAAAGTATAATCATGACATAAGATAAATAGATCTATGGAAATTTTTATACTTTAAAGGGTTTTTTTCTCATGCGAATTTTTTCTTCACAGTATACAAATCATTTTAGGTCTATTATTACAGACAAAGTCTTACATGTATTTGATAAAACATTTGAGTAACAGGATTGCGATTGGACAGCACAGACATGTGTAAAGATAAATTAATTGTTTGTTAAGTCAAGAAAATCATTTATTAAACTGTATACAATGTATATATTGTTCTAGAAGAACTCGGGGGGGGGGTATAAAACGACAAGCGACCCGATGTCATGCTTAAATTATCGTCGCTCTTGGAAATGCGTTGAGTTTAAAGGGACTTAAACACGATTTGAGTTCAAGTTTTTTAAAATTCATTTTTTTATTTTTAAATGTCTAGAATGGTCAATATGGATGTTTTTAATGCTTTGTCGAAATTTGAAAGTCAAATATTGAGTTATTACAAGGTAGTTACAGAGGTAACAATTATTTTTTTGTAAACAAAGCTCGAGTCTTGTTATTGTTTACACATGTGTTGTGTTGGTATGAGTTACAATCTTTTGTTCTTTTTATTGTTGATAATATTGTTTATTAACACATTTAATCAGTTTACATTGTTTGCAATGCCACAAGTTATTTTGTCCAAGAAATGGTTATTTCTTTACTTTACATTTTTGATAAACAAATGTGAGACTCGAGCTTGGTTTACATAACAACTACTTCTTTTCTCTGTATCTCACTTATAACTTGATTTCTAACATTCAAATTTTGGTGAACCATTCAAAACACACAGGTAAACCATTTCAAACATAAAAATCATAATTTCATCTCAAATCGTGTCCAATTCCCTTTAAAGAAATACAACTTCCTTTTTTCTTTCATAGTATGCTGCCTTGTATTCCATGTTTGTTCTGGTTTAAATCCGGTTGTTTATTTTTTTTCATTGCATTATCAATTATGAAGAAAATTATAATTGATTTCGAATCCTTTTTGAAAGAAACGTGGTAAATGTGTGGCGATATCTTTTTTGATATAAGATTATCATATTTAAAACTTATGTTACTTAGTTCAGGTTTCATTCTGACAAGTTTTTGTTTGCAACACTTGTATTTCAGTTGTTACTGTGTTTGTTTTTGATGAGTTTCTTTATATAAAGGATGCTTAATTCACGTTATCATAAAGAAAAAAGGGTTAATCTTTAACGTTTTATGATTTTTTTTATCTGTTCGTTCAATGCTTTTAATAATTATTTTATTATTGTTTCCTACAATTATGTATTTCATGTTTCATGTATATTTGTTTCTTCTTTAAAAAAATTGTTTGTAAACATTATATGTCTAAATGGTATATGGTAGTGCATGTCCTAACGTACATCTATTTACAGACATCAAGGCTTTCTCAATTACAGTTTGTACATGACCATGACGGTATGTCTTTAAATATAACGTTTTTATTTTTTAATTTACTTTAAAGTTAATTCAGATTAAATCTTCTTTTTTTTCTCCATCGTATTAACATGTTAGAATTTTATTATGAATAAAATGAATTTTATAATCAACTAACATATTTCACTTGATAATTACTAGAGTAAGTAACATTCAATCGATGTAATTCAGACTATGTAAGTTTTGACCTAGGTTAATCTATTTTGCAAAGGCAAGAACCATCTTATTGAAAAAAAATCTTTTACATTTCTATGCAACATTCTTTTTCATCGGTTTGCTTGTAAATCATCTGTTTTTATTGTTATTTGTAGCAGACAAGAACATTTAGTATCAAATACGACATTTATATGATAGAATAAAGACAGGTGGCCCCAGCTAAAATGCTGGTAACATCCATGCTGGTATATTTTTTTGCAAACGTGTTAAGAATTTGCTTTACAACAAGTGAAAATATAGAACGATGGAAGACAAGGAATTTGTGCAGGAAAACCATATAATGGAGATAATTAGTTTAAGAATACTTACTGCACATTCGCATTTCTGCAAGTAAAAAGAAGAAATTATGAATGGAAATATTCAAAGATTAATAACAGAATACATTCAACACAAAGATCTTTCTTCTTGAGATTTTTCACATGTTTGTGAAATATGTTGAGTATGTTAATAAATACCTTCCACTAGCTGTGATTTTTCAATCACTGATATAAACTTTATAAATATTTACATCGTTTTCATTTAAACTACAGAAGCTGTGTTCTTTAAGATTTAGGATTTAGTATTTTCTTAAAATTATCAAAAATGTGTGTATGTGTGTGTATGTGTATGTGTGTGACTATTTTTAGTTTTGTTTGAGTGTTTTAAACCTTCTCGCAAATTCTTACAAGTTAATGAATCGGTGATTGTTTTCCGAAACAAGCTTGTTGTCCAATTACATCACGTGCCTGTTGACCCATAAATAATAAATCGGTAGGAACCAGTTGAACCCAATAATGTTGTAATGTACATTCAGACATTCAGATATGATTACACAAGATGCACAAACGTACATTGCATAGAGAAGTATACAAAAGAAATTAATAAAAATGGTTTACTGACAATCATTATTTCAAAAATGATTCTCTTGCTTTTTATAGATTGAATAATAATTTCTAGATTGACTTTTGTCTGCATAGATTGCAATAGAAAGATATTACGGAATTGCTAAAACTAATATGGTCTTTCGACATTGATTTTGTTAATGAATCACGTGCATATTGTATATTAGTGAAGTGCGGTTTAATTGTCTAACAGAATTTCACTTTTTCTTTTCTGATTCAGGACATCTTCTCTGCATTGCCAGAACAAGAGACAAGGAGGTCAATGAGTCTTTTGAGGTAAATTCGAAACAATTAAAGAGTTTGATATATGTGCCACTTTGCATAATGACTCTACACTTGGTCTTAAATCAAACTCATTTGGTTAGCGGTAGAATAATTATGATGCGATAGATGAAGAGACAGGTGTTTCTTTTGCACAGTGAATTGGTTTGAATGACGTATAAATTGAATTTTTGGTGTTCAAAATAATTTATCTTGACCCCTTCCCCTTGTCAAGCGGATGTCGATTTTGATATTGATTGGTCTCCAAAATGTGGGGAGGAATCTAGGTCCAATAGATTGATTTGGGTATATCAATCAAATAGACTTGACCTATCCAAGGAGCAGTTTAAATTAAACATACAAGTATGTAGGTCCTTTTGAAACTTAAGATCAAAGGTGAGTTCAGCTACACGGAAAGTTGATTCTTTCTTTTAAAAGAAACGTTGAACAAATCTAGCGTGAATGTTAAGGTGTACACATGGGTGTAAACAGTTATTTATACAGTGACAATTTCGTTTCTTCCAGCACTTATCAACCTTTTATCAACCTTTTACGTTGTAAAAAAAAACAATGCCTTGGCAATAAAAAAAAAACCAAAAACAAAACAAATAAAACATATTTTTTGGAAGATGTTGTTATGTTTCTGATATTATATATGATTAAGTAACCTTTAAATGATCTTAAACATTTTTCTTTTTAATCGATATTTGTAGATTGTAGAGATAGAGGAAAATTGCACAGTCCGAAATGAGTTTCGGAGAAAAAAGTTTTTCAATCAAAGATATTACTATAGGTGACAATAAGGCAATATCAGATGTTCCATATATAACACCTTATAAATCAATCATGTATCATGTTTCAAAGGCTTACCATATTAATTAGATGTGATTCTTACAGCAGTAATTTTTAAATTGGGAAAAGAGGCTTTAGTTATTTCTTTGTACTATATGTTAATTAATTATGGTTTGGTACAACATACTGACCTATTGTTATGCACATGCAAAAGAAGTGAAATGATGTAACCCATACTTTCTATCCTCACATAATTAAATTTAATTTATATTTCATTATAAATTGTAAATTCTGAGAGAGAGAGAGAGAGAGAGAGAGAGAGAGAGAGAGAGATGTACAACGTGTGGTCATGTTAGGTAGCGATGAACGACATGTTTGAATGGAAATATATTTGGCACTTCCTTATTCTTAATATGAAATAATAGAGTCTTGTTTTATCGGTACGTGACCTGATATGGCTGTACGCTTGTGAAAAAATTGTATATGACCGCCACACAACATTAGAACTTTCCAATGGCGAAACCTTTGAATTGACCCAAAAAATTGTTTTTATCAACTGTATACTAAAATGAAAAAAATGAACGACTTTGGTAATTTTTCATTACAGACTGCAAAGATAGACATTGATTTAAAATATCAAAGGCCTTTTACCCGTTTCTTAAAGATATATGTCTGTTGCAGATATAAAATCGGGTATTATATGTACGATAAATAATAAATCATAATAAAAATAAATATTTGATAATGCATAATCCATTTTCTGTTAGTTTAATATAAAAGTATTTTCTTATTTGCATCAGGACAAACGAACTTTAAAACTATATTTAACTCTAGTTACTATGAATAAAACAAGTGTGCATCATTATGAAATACATTAGCATTTTCATAAAGATATGGATTGACATCATTTAAGCAGTGTATGGTATATATTTGTTAAGCATGATAAATTCATGTTGTACATGGATAGAACCAAAAATGAATTTGATCACCATTCAATGATAAATGAATAAACTTACCATAGTGCATTGTAACAGCATTAACTGAACAAATTAAAGTTACACATCCATAAAAAATTAGAATAATATTAACGACAAACATGTTTTCGCTGGGGCTGTCCGTGATTGCCTGTCGAGCCTCTTCATTAAGTTAACTTATATATAATCGTTGTCGTTACTACAGACACAATTGTCATGACGGATTTAATGAGGCTTAGACCGGCGGTTCGCACTGATAGGCAATTGAATTCTCTCCAACTTCCGTATTGTCAGTCTGTGCAAAAGTCTCGCGCAAAGACTCGTGATGCATGACGGGAGGTGTCGGCTGCTGGTAACACAGGCTCCCAGCATTCTCCTTGCGGTTACCCGTATGACAAAACTGGAACCAGAGGGACTGCGGTAGAAAAATTTTATTGTCAAGAAACAAACGGTTAGTCGCGAGGGCAACCTTACTGCTATGTAGATTATCCTAATACTTGTCTATTTATCCTTTCTTAGCTGCCAAACAATGCATAACTTTTCTCGTCTCCGACTGCATATAAACATAACTCATCCAACAACAAAGAAATGACAAAGTCCAGAATGACCTAACATGAGAGTTGGCAGTTTATTATTATCAAACAAGACTCGTATGACGATGAAGTCATAAATTAACATACAGAAGGAGATATAGAAAAACCTTATATGTACATTACGTGTAATAATGTGAAATGGAATCATATTTCTTGCTAAACAATAGTATGTTAATAATAGATATAGTACGTATATTCATGGTATGTGTGTCCAATATGAATATATACCTTTAAATTGAATAATGTTTTAAATTTGTAATTCTCTGTCATGAATAATAAACATAAGTATTATTGCATAAACAATATCCGCGTTTATTGCATAAACACAATATCCGCGTAATAACACTTCGTAAATATTATATTAAATATAAATAAAGTATTGAGAGTTCACAGCCTAATAAATAGTGCAAATACAACTTTTTATTTTGCATATAAAACGAGAGCAAAACATAGCTTTTAATTTATGTTACAGATATGTTACAACGCACTTTGAAATTTTTTTTCAACGTGAGTTAGTTTTGGGACCAGTTCAACGAGCTTTGAAAAAATTAATTTTTGATGATTTGATATCGTCGTTATTAACGCACTTTGAAAGAAAATTGTTCAGGGTTTGGTTGAAATAATTGATAATTTAATGTATAATAAATGATTTTTTAACCTTGTTTAGCTCAATGGGATATATTTAAAAAAGGACTCAATGCATTCTCAGCTGACTTGATTAACAGTTTCTCGGTTAGATTTTTTTTCTTTTCTCATAAGCCTATGTAGTTTGACAATTTACACATAAGGAATAACTCGGGAGATTTGAATTATCCAAAAATGACATAAACTGCGTCGCGTAGCAACTGCCTTTTCTTTTTTCTTGTGTATGCATCAAATTTACTTTTTATCTGGTACGTTGGGCTTTGACAGAAACGAAAATAATATATATATATATATTCTGAGATCAATGATCAATGCATAACATATTTTAACTGGCTTCAATTGCATGTGCATATTAACAAACATGTAAAAAAAAAAAACGTTAGTTATGTTTATCAAACACAATATGACCTTTTAGAACACTTCCAGATTCTATAACATACCATTGGATGAATTATTGTTTCACCAGCTCGTTTTGTCAATATCAATGTACTTAATTTACAACAAAAAGTATATTTTTTTCCCGTTGTTATACGTTTACTTCAAGTTGATGAATGTCATATATTTGGAAAGAAAGATGAAGGGTAGGAGACCTTCTTCGTGTAATCAATTGAATGATGTACCGGTAATTGACCTGTATCATTGGTTAACCCACACCCCCACCCCCGTTCTCAAAGACGGTAAATGAGATTCAGTAGTGTTAACAAATCAGCATACTATCAAGAACTAAGAAACTCAAACGCAATTTGAAAAAAAAAATTCAAAGTGCGTTAACTTGTTCCCAAATGTAACGCACTTTGAAAACGTTTTTCAAAGTGCGTTGATTTGGTCCCAAATTTAACGCACTATATAGAAAATTTCAAAGTGCACAATTTTTTAAAGTGCGTAGCCACATATGTATAATGCGTTGTACATATATATTTGTATACTGAAAAATGTATTTAATACAGAGGTTAATACATGATAATTCAATTAAGAAAATATGTGTTAAAACAGAGATAATCACTGTATTATCAAATCAATGTGCACATTGTCCAAAGATAAAATGTAGTAAGAAACATATCTTTAAAAAACCTCTTTTTAAAAAGAGCGAGCGATGTAACATCAGATGTTAAAATAAGTGGGCTTTAATTGTTAAAATTGATATCTTTATTTTTATTGTTCGGATTTTTTGTTTTAACAAATTGTGATAAATCTTTTGTAAAAGATAATACAATCATTCTTAGCGCCAATTCAAGTCAGATAAAATCTGCAAATTCATTGGCGATATTTTGTTTTTTGCTTTATTTGGGAGGAATTATTTAAGTATAAAAATGTGGTAAATATTTCGAAATTTTAGCTTCACCGAGTTTTGATATAAACGCCCATTCATAAAAGTAAGCAAATTATATTTTGTTTTCTTTGTTTTTCTTACCATTTTGCATTTTCTCTAGAACTTAACATCAGATTTGTGAAAAATTACATAAATACTTCCTTAAAAAGGAGTAGCTTGTACTGACTCAGAAAAGACCAGGACAAAAGGTTTCTTAATCCTTAAAAATCAATGTCGGAAAATGTTGCTTGTACGTTAAATATCACTTTCAGACATTTTTCCGTCAGTATGACCACGTCAAATGTCAAAAATGACATCTCGTAAAAGTAATGAAGTAAAAACGTTTGTGAAGTGCCAACTTACAAACCTTTTTATCAATCAGGTGTTAAATTTTTATAATGAGGGAAAAAAGAACAGTTAGTCCATGCTGCAATGCAGTATGTGTACCTGGGCCGTCCCTGGTCTTAATACATTTGACACTTTGACAGTTTGTATAAATATTGCGATTACGCAAACTGTTTTTATTCAAGAAATTTATTCAAAAAAATCTGATATAAATAAATAGGAAAAGGTGTTTGTCTATAGACTTTTTACAGTTTTATTTCGAGTAGTTTTGATGTGTAAAACGTCACTTAGAGATACATATATAAAAACCAAAAATAAAATCGAGACTATAATTATTACCTGTGTCAAATGAAGTAAACGTTTGTCATTAATGATTTAAGTTCCGCTAAAACGAATTACGTTCTTACTTTTCATTTTTCCTCATGGGGGCTGCTGGGCTACAATAAAGTAATCTTTAGCAAGTTTAAATTGAAAATGTTCTGCTTGACACTCACATCTATGGATCAGTTATCAAAATATAAACCCTGATTGTATTATACTGGTCGTTCATATAATCAAAAGATCCAATTTGTATGTCTCAAATTGAGACTGAAATAGATGAAGACAAATTACATACTTCCGCAGCGACTGTTGAACGGACTATATTTCCCGCTTCAGAGTAGATTCAACTTGAAGCCCAAAAGTAATATGATTACATAAGCAATACTTGATAAACGTCTGGTATAAACATAGACATGATAGATACGTTTTGCGGGAAAAGGTTTCTGTAACAATAGAAGCTGTGGCTTCTCTAACCAATAAAACACTGGACGGAACAAGACATATATTCATTGTTTAAGATAATGAAATCCTACGCCCTATTTACAAGTCAGAGTTGACACACTTCACCACTTTGATCTGATACTTATTTTGACAGTCTCTTTTTTTACAACTTATTAATCGTTAAGTAATGGTAATTAGTTTGCGATGTTAGCGGAAAATAAACAAAATAAAATTGGTAAAAAATAAAGCGATTACGTCATTACAAATCATCAATATCAAAGTGGTAAGCCGAGGGAGTTTTTCTTTAAAAAAAAACCCCACGAGTTGACAATGTTATGTAATAATGTTGATAAAACAATTATAAAGTAAATGAGTAATTGAATATCTGACAGGAAAGGAAAAAAAGAACTGTTTTAAACATAAGTAATTATTTCTGAAGATGTATTCTGTAAATCAGGATTAGTCAACTTAAATACAAACAGATATTTTGATATCTAATTTGGAATATAACCAGCTAAACAAGTTATTAATTAATGTTATCAATATATAACCAACACAACAATTCTATATTTTAAAGGATTGTCAGTTTATTGAATTCAAACGTACTACAGTCAAACTTCGTTATCTCAAACTAGATAGGACTGTCTAAAAACTTCAATATATCCGAGTATTCGAGATATCAAGGGTTAAATACTTTAAAAAATAAGTAGTTGGGATTTACAAATCACTTCGACATATCTATTGTATAAGATATATCGAAGTTTAACTGTATTTGCATAATTATATAATTACTACTTGTTTGGTAACCTGTAGATAAAAGGTCATATTTGGAGTTATATACTGCAAGTTCAAATGCTAAAAAAACCGCGTAACGGTCACAATATGAGACATTCGTCATTAAAAGACTAAAATTTATTTATTTTAGCGCCATTGCATTGAGTTTGTCATTAGTATTCTGATGAATTAATCTAGCAGAATTAAAATCTACGGCGAAATCATTCTTGACCCTCCTTTTCCAATGTATTAAAAAGGATCAAAATATTGTGATTTAAATCAGTCGTAGAATGTCATCAAATAAGTTTAAAGTATGTAAATCCTTAAAGGATGCGTTTAACGTACATTATCAGTTGACTTTTCATTCCGCGAAAATTTTCCGAAAAGCAACATGCTAATCTGGCGTAGAAAACGACTTGTTAAGTACAACATACAAGCAACATCCTGTCCGAACACGCCATTTTATCTCTTTAAAAGTGTGAGACCAACGCTATAATCTGTTCGAAGAAAGGAACAGAAATGTTTCTCCTGATCTTTCCAGACCTCTACAATATTTTTTCAATGTTTATATGACCGTGACAAGAATCCCGTGGCACGCCGTACGACTGTGACTCAGAAGGGTAAAAAAGTCAGGGCCTCGATTTGAGTATATCTGCCAACTGTATTTGATGCATCTTTCAAGCTGAGTGAAAGTGATAAAACAAAGCTTTGTACCCATCACAGGTTTAACAGCTGACACGCATTACAGTTTCAGATCACATTTTAATCAATAAAAAGTCATCCAAAGTAAAATGGTGTGCAAGATATCATAAAATATAGGGTTATATTTTCAGATGCAAAACAATCATTTTTAATATCATTTCCGTTTTTAAAACGCGTCTGATATAAAATATTGGAGCAAATGTACATTTTGTAGTCCTATTATTCTAATGCATTCCTTACAACTTTAGAAGGAAAAATGCTTAATACTTTATGTTTGGTGGTTATAGATATGTATGAAAGTGTAAAATTAACACTCTAATCTGTTCTGCCCATCCTGGATTTCTAGTAGCAAATTACTTCCACACAATTTCTTAACCTAACTTCTTAACTTTAACTTAAACAAGGAATTTAATTTTGAAGTCTATGCATTAGAATTACATGTATTCAATTGGAGAAAATATAAATCTGGGTTTTAAATATTGTGAAAAAATAAAATTTGTTGCCATTAAAATACGTGTAAGATTGATGATTGGTACTCTACTCTAGAACATTGTTTGTTAAAAGTTCCCAGGAGTACAACAGTATTAAAAATATAGAATATCTAATGCTAAAGCACAATGAAGTCTAAACTTTACACATTATTGTGTAAATTTCACAGATTTAAGTGAGAATTTTACAAATTAAAATTTTAAATTTTTTATTACACATTTAAGTTTAAAATTTAAACAGAATAATGTGTATTTATATTTAAATGAATTAAATTTTACAGGTTAAAGTGTAAACTTTACAAAATCAAGTTTAAATTTACAATTTTAAGTGTGAAAATGAAAAATAAAACGTTTCAATATGGCCTTTTAATGCGCTTCCGTAAATAGATCAGTGTTGAAAAAAAACCGCGAGAAAATAAATGTTCGATGAATTAAAATCAATGTATTTAACAAAAGTTCATCAACCTTTCCAATAGAAATGCACATAGCGAGCGGCACAGATACAGTATTAATTAAACATCTTCTAGAAAGGTACGGCAGAGAGTAATTGAGGTACTTGTAATATATTTCATAATGAGTTATAAATTTGTCAAGATAACGATTTGATGTGACAACTGATTTGACAATGTATCCCGTTTTGATTAAGATTGTATTGGTTTCCTGATGTTCATGCCTTTTCTTCATATATGTAAGACGTACAATGAATTCAAAGAATTCAATGTATTGTTGTGCATATTAAACCTTTTTAAATGTCAAAGATTTATAGGAAGACACCAGGAGCTCCAAAGGAAATAATGTTACTTAGTATGTTGTTTATTGTGATATAAATGCAGTTTTCTTTCTTGAAGACGTCGAACACTAGTAAGTTTGTTACTACTTAAAAAATTGATTAATCATTTTTTTTAATTCAAGGACAAATTTTTAAAAATACCTTTAATAAAAATGTTTCACAATTACTGCAAATAAAGAACAATAGCGACAAGAGCTTCATCAAAAGGAACGTTCCACAAGGTTTGTCTTAAGTCAAACTTTAAAAAAAAACAAGACAAATGTTCTTTAATGTGGTTGAATTTCAATGTTATTTGAATTTGTCATCGTTAAACTCTGAGTACTGGGTTAATGAATACAAAATCTCGGTTAACAAAGACAATATTTACGTTACTTTTATTTGTTTTGGGTTTAAAGTAATTACATATCTGTATATCAAATGTATGATTACTTTCTCCAACAGGACATACATAAAGACCGTACAATCTCAAAATCATTTGTACAAAGTAAAGTCGTAATTGTAAAATACAACTAAACAAGCCTCGTTAAAAAATATCCAATAATGATAAAAGTTAAATAAAGACATATATGGTTTTTTTTCTAGTGTACATTAAATGTCATGGTCAAGAGCTTCAAAAATTCTGTTGAGTAAAAATAGAAAAAAATGACGTCTCAAGAAAAATATTTGAAAAATTAATTAGTAACTGAAATATAGAGAAGCCAGCCTTGTTTGCATTTAAAATTTTATGTTTCAATTAAAATTGAACAGTATTAAATTTCTTGACATGTCTGACTTTTGACATCAGATCGATTTTTATTGTGTCCTGCAGAGTGAACGCATTTGTAAGCATTTGCCATTCTCCAATAACAGACAACTTTGTCTTTCTCATCAGAAGCACCTGTAAGTAAATCAGTAATTCCCTTCTGATGCAAATTCCGAAAATGAAGATCATGTACGATTTTTTAAGGAGCAACTTCCGTCTTTGGTTATTGACAAGTGCGAGCGTTTTGACGTCTATTCTAATTGTGACAAACGATCTTCCAATGATTGCTGGGGAAAGAGTCTATATGCGTTATCAAAATTAATATTTATTGACAAATATGTATAGGGGGTAAAAAGTCTATACGATCAATTATTTTGATTAGTTAATACACACCATGTGCTTTTCATTTGAATTAACTTTATATCTGGTTAAAAAAAACCTATTTAGAATGTAAGACTACCAATTCTTTTAAATATTTATCATATTTTGGTTCTAAAGCTGATCATGACTAGATTTAATACCAAACCACATACAGTAAATGGCTAAAAGTTTAAAGTCGTTTTTATGAATTTCCATTTTTACCAATATTTGGAAAGCATATCAACTATAATATAATGTAAATGATGTGAGATGAATACTTTGCAAAAACGAAGATTATGAAATCACAATAAATCAACCGACGACATAGTTCTATTGAAATATTTAAAGGAAATAAACCAAGTTTCAAATTATTATGAATTAGTTTAAAGAACATCATTTTTTTTAAAAACAAATTAAACAAGTCATAAGATTCCTCGTGGTTCCTGATTTCATTTTACTTGATTTTGAAGATAAATCACTTGCAAGAAGTATATTGTTGTGTGTTTTAAAAAATGGAGAAAAAAAACTCCAGTCAACAGTTTCTCTTTTCGAATAAAAGCTAAGTGAAAAAAGAAAAATGATATTCAAATAATTGTTTAAAAGTATTTCAATCAAAGAAAATCTTTCATCCAGAATATCGAACTAGTTGAGAAAAATCTAACAACTTAGTTTTTTGCTAGAATTGAAAAGGAATGTAAGTGGTTGTTTTTAGACAATTCAGTTGTGCATGGTAGCACAATACTATTATAAATATGAACAGTTTACATGTAACATGACCCATTAAATGGTCCAGTGGCTACAGGGTTGTAAACATGCTTAATCTTGTTAAGTTGTTACATGGTTGATGTCAACATTTATTGCTTTGTGTGGTTAATTATTGTGGTTATTATTGGAAGACTGTTACGATATTAAATGTCAATAAATATGAAAACCATCTGTCTTTTAAAATACAATGAAAAAGCGTCTTCATTTTTCTTTGATTTATAGTAAGCTACATACTTTTTTCTTAGCCATTTCTCTGAAAACATACGTCACAGTTAGCAAGAAATATTAGATAAATTAAACGTTGTATATAATAATTTTATATAGACCATTTAAACTTCTTTTTCTAAGAAGAATAATTTCCTATGGATCAAACAGATCTATGCAAAATCGTTTATTAGAAATTACAGAAAATAATTTTCCATAAATTAAAGATTGCAATGATTTCATTGTTATGCACAATGAATGCAAAGACAGTTGACCTTAATTGCTATAAATCATTAAAACTCGTAATTTTCATAATTAAACCACACATTGACTTTTCATCCCGGAATCAGGGATTTAATCATTCTTAACTTACAATTTTAGAAGCAAAATGGTGCAATGATTTTTTGTTATAATTTCAACTTTAGTTTTTCATAAATTAACAAACGAACTTAACTAGCATAACTTGTTATTTAAAAGACAGTACAATTTTTGTTATTATCTTTTCTTGTGCATTTTTTTTAAAGACGTATCAAAAGTAACAGTGCTTCGATATATAGATGTACAAACTCTAAGAATTTAATTTAAATGACATATTTTTCTTTCAAAAGTTGATTTTAAAGCGTATTTGACGACATATGATAGGAATCATTCAATGATAACAAAAGAACATATTCATGTACTAATCTTGTTTTATAAAAAGTGTACAGTGTTTATCACCAGCACCAATCTCATATTTGGCTTTGCATGATATATAAGATCATTTCAAGTATTTTTTTAAAAATTTCAAGTATTCCAAACATCTTAAATTGAAAGGATCAAAACATAGTATTTCTTCAGTATCACTTTGCTTTTCGGTATATGCCCCCTGCATAAACAAAAAGGTACTTAGTCTAACCGTTTGGTATTTTTGACAAGCAGACTTATTACTGTAATATTTCGTTTTTATAAAATATAATATTAAAAGCATTGTATATAATTTTTGAGAAAAACAATAATAGATATATTCTCTGCAGTTTTGCTGTACTAATAAAACCAACGGTCACTTATTATTTTTAAATAAATAGAGTCCCTTCAGACATAATTATGAAGGTACACAATGTATCTTCTGCAATAAACACATGTGAATCAGATTTTAGTCTAAATGCATGGGACTAACAAAGCTAAGTACGTTTAGATCTTTCTTACTTCAAGACGTCCATGGGAGGGGGGTCCTAAAATGCTTAAATATTGTATGATATGTTTTTGTGTCCATAAGATACAACAAATAAAAGTCAAACAAGTTGCCAACAAGCTGTAAATGAAATGGTTTTAAACTAGGCATCAATGTTTTATATCTATCATGTAAATTCTCAATATTAAAAAAACCCCGCAAGTTTTCTTTATTCCAAAGCGTCAGTGCTAATATAAAAATGCTATGAATGAACAAGGTGTCACTAATTAATTATTTTTTACTTATATTTTGTGAGAAGTAATAGTGTTATGATAATATTTGATAAAAAATATGCATGCATTGAACATAAATATAGAAATATTTTATGAGAAATAATAGTGATATGATAATATTTGATAATTATGATTCATGCATTGGACCACAATCAAATTCCAACTACTAAACAGCTGAACACAGTAACTGTGCTTATTCTTATGACTAAACACAAACATATTTTTGAAATCAATGCATATGATCCTAAGATAGTGAGCAACAGTGACTGGCCATGGGACACCGCATGAAAACTGGACCCAAGGTTCA
Source organism: Magallana ariakensis (assembly GCA_020458035.1). Classification (NCBI taxonomy): domain Eukaryota; kingdom Metazoa; phylum Mollusca; class Bivalvia; order Ostreida; family Ostreidae; genus Magallana; species Magallana ariakensis. The sequence goes on along the minus strand of CM035814.1, from coordinate 55,815,032 downwards.
TAATTGTCTTGTTTATGGACACTAGGACTGTGGTGATAGGGAGAATACCTAGTATTAGCCCCCTACAGTGAAATAGGTAATGCTATCGTCTTTTATCCCCGTCGTCTCGTATGCATGTCCATCATTCTGTTTCATTTTTTCTAGTGCTAAGATTGCATTTTTGACGAAGGTGCATGTTTAAAAAAAATCAAGTTTATCATAACAAAAACGTAACTTTCAAAACTAAAACTATTTTTGTTGTTGATTAAAAATGTTATGTGAAATATTTACATTCAAAAAATAAAATCTTAAAAGAAAATAATTTTGTTTTCCGTAGGAAAAACAATTGTTGTATAGAAATGTCTTACGAATTTAAATTCCGATAGGATTTAAACAAAACTACCATAGAATTTCAAAACTGGATAGGAAATCTTAAACGTGGGAAATACTCTTATCCTATCGGAATATATGGAAAATTTGACAAAATTTCTGTAGAAAAATTATTTATCCTATGTGAATTTTTATTCCCCCCATGGATTATTAATTTTTCAAAGGTAAATAAGAGACACAAAAACAATGGTGTATTATTTTACGAAATCGCACGATTAGCAGGTACAAAACTGCTTCTTGGCAATGGCATAATTATCCGGCACAGCGTTGTAGGTTTAAACACCTACCTTTTGAGAAATATTTCAAGTTCTGAACAATCCGAGTCTCTCTTTTTCAAACAATCAAACATCTTTCAATCAAAATTTGCATCTTCGTTCCCTATGTTATGAACGGTACAACAAAAACTAACGTGTAATTAAAACAATAAAATGTTTGATGATTCATGAAAATAGCTAGCTTTGCAGATATTTTCTGTAATAGTCGCTACCTTGATACGCGTGTAAATTGAATAAAAAGCTGTTACTGTTCATATTAACACCAATTTGGAAACAAAATTATTCAATTAATGCTTTAAAAATGAATAAACTTTATATAGACTTTATAATTCTTTTACAATCAACACATAAAACAGAAGGGTCAACTAACAATTGGACGAATGCAAAAATGACACTTTGGCATTGACATAATGATTCGGTTCCTTGTAAATAATTAATCTCATTGGTAAACTTATAAAAATACTTAAGTACTCATTATAATTGGATGCTCAAAGCGAAATTCAGAGAGAGAGAGAGAGAGAGAGAGAGAGAGAGAGAGTGAGAGAGAGAGAGAGAGAGAGAGAATTTAGCTATAATAACAAGTACAATGTTTTGGGGTTTTTCTCCAGTGCGTTTTATCTTCATACTCTCATACTAGTAAACCATTAATTCAATTATTTTCTTGTTTTGATATTCATACGTCAAATTGAAAGGCCAATAGGGTACACATTTCCATACTTTCTTAATTAAGGTAACAGAAATCAGTACAGTCAGAAACGTCGATAAGATTTTTTTTTCTCGTGATGTATTTAGTTCGCTCTATGTATGAGTGACATTTTTATGATATTCCCAGTCCAGATTGTAATAAATCATAACAACAATGATGTTTAAAAAGGTTATATTTATACTTCAACGATTAAATAAACTCTATTTAGATGTGATACTAATTGGGAATTGTAATTTATATAGTAAATGCTGAAGAAATAATAATGAAATCATTTAAACAGAAAGAGTGTACAAAAGAGACTATTAAAATAAATTTAACAAATTATTGTAATCGGAAAACTACGAAGACGAATAGGGCCACATAAAAAATATTTTAATTTCGTAATTACGAGAAAAAAACATCTCCTTATAACGAGAAAAACTATCGTTATTACGAGAAATGATCTCGTTATTACGACTTAATTATCTCGTTATTACGAGAAAAAAATCTCGGAACTGCAAGTTAAGATCTATAAATAAAAAATGTTGCGTTTTATTGTTCCACTCCCTCTTTATGTAAAATGTATAGACATAAGAAATTCATTAAAATTGACATATGGTTATAACGAACAGTGTTCAAATTCAAAAGTCCAAAGGAGAATGACAAAGGAGAAGAGCGAACACGGACCTTTAATTAAGGTAGGATCAGGTGCCATGGTAAATTAGTGAATGCAATTTTAGAAGAAGAAGCAAAGCAGACTGATTTATGAATTAATTAACCAATTTATAAATATGAAGGATACTTTCCGACTCCAAAATGTTAATATACAAAACAATTTTTTTTTCAAAATAGGTTGTATATGAATATCTAAAACACAATCCGGGATAAATCTCGTAAATCTTAACTTTATAGTCATCTGTAACTAATAGAATTGTGTTTATATGACTAGGAGTACACTGAATTTACTTAGAAGTGCGATTGCAATATACGTTGAAAAGTAAAATTACATAAAATAATTTTCGTTGTTACTCAAAAAGTAATAAAAATTGAATTTACGTTTCTGGAAAAGAAAATTGGCTGAAAGGGTTAATTGTTATCACACCAGTCTTCTTAAACCAGAACGGTTGATAAACAGTACATGTATAATTTCTCTGTGAACTTTTAAGAAGGAAGGATAACTCTTATTTCGCAATGAATAACATTAATTTCGTGTTATGTACTATATATACAAATTTTAAAAAAATCAGTATGCAAGGGTTTTTTTTAAAACTTAAATTGCACGTACCTAACCGATTTATTCAAATCATATTGGCCCATGATTGTCTTACGAAGACAATTGTAAAAAATCTAAACTTAATTTTATTTCATTTTTTTCAAACCACAATGAACAATGCATTTTTTAAAATATATACTAGCAGTAGCATACCCTTAGTTTTATTCTTGAGTCTTCTATGATTTGTTGAACTTTCACAGAATTAGCATGTGCTTACGTATTGACTTTTAATTTTTGCATAAAACAGTGCAGTGCTTCATACTCATAATATTCAGTAGAAAATAGGTTATTTCTGACTACTTGTAAATAAACATTGGCCGCCTTAGATTAGTTATATCAACAACTTTGTCTCTAACCAAGACTGATCTACAAATTCTTAAAATTTAAATTTAAAGTTTTAAATATATTTTTTAACATATTAAACCAAAAAGTACATATAAAAAATTGTTATACATATCAAGCTCGTCATTTCGCAATTCCACAATATTATGAATATATTAAAATCTTTTCTGACCGCTTTAGCTGGAATTAATTCGAAATTAACTTGAAAGCTTCTTTTACAGACATCATTTTCTGGACAGATATGACAAAATATATCAAACTGTGATTAACATTCACGTGTATTAAGTGCAAAGACTATTTGTGAACGGCGACACACAAATACTTACCATTCATGCTTAGTCACTCTTCATTTAATGGTTTATAAATATTAATTTATTGATATGAAAAAATCTCTGATTAGTTTATTAACCAATATATTACTTTAAAGAAAATCTGTTTTTTATTATAAAGTGTTTATGAAGAAAATTATAGCTCCATAGGAGTTAATTAGTACACGTGGTTGAATACCTCTAAGAATACGTGCACGTTCATTTTGGCATTTTGGTTGAAAAATTTTATTTCGAGGAAACGTAAAAGTGTTAATTTATTACATTTGGAATTTTAGAAATATCACTTCTTATTCAATTTTATGCATTTCTTAATATCATTAATCAGTTAATTGTTAAAATAATAATTTTATTTAATAAAAACTAATTTGCTGCAGATATTGAGTTACATGTATATGTACATGTAATATACTAATATATTATCTATAAAAAGTAGTTTTATATAATAATTATATGCTGCAGATACTGATGTTAAATAAATAATCAAAATAGATTTTAAAGATACATTGTATCGCACTTGTACGCATATCTGTACACAATTAATTCAAATAAAAAGATACTTGAATCGCTACAACATTTTTAATAACTATTAATTTTCAATAACATCTGGTTTCGTTGTGATCAATTTTAGCGCTTTTGTTTTCTTTTTCTTTGATGGACCGATATGTACTAGCATGGTTTAGACCCGCCCGAAAGTTCTTGTACCGTTCAATGAGTACAGATCTGTTAATGATTTGTACTTTATTTCACCCATTGCGATTTTTTCAATTTTGTAAACAAGTTTAAAGTACTTGTCCCCTTTATAAACCACAACCTTCCCCTGTGCTGTTAGGCTATCATGAAGTGCACATGTTTTATCAGTCATCCATGTAAACTTGGTGATAATCTAAGGCCTAATGGTTCTCCACTGGCTTTCATTTTTATTCATTATCAATATTGATCTTTCTTTTAACAAAACCATTTAAATAATGAGTTATATTAAACCAGAGACATAAACAAACATAATTATTAATGTGTATGATTGATATGATAGCAATAACACATCTATTGCTAATAGTTTACAAACTAGAATTTGACACTTTCTGAAATCTTAATATTTTTTTCACTACACATTCAAAATAAAGCGGAAGTATTTACCACGTTATTTACACAATTAATTTCATTATTTTTCTTTATTCTCTGCTTTAATTTCTTTAAATATATACAATGGGTAAATATTTCTCAAACATTCATTATTCCTTTGTTAAAAACAAAAAAGATTCAATCAATTAAAGTGGTATGAGATAATGATGCGAATGAAAACAATCAAATTCAAAATACGATTAATTTGAACGTTGTAAAATGTGTATATTATACAATTATTCATGGACATTGTGAAAAAAAAGATAGAAAGTACGAGAATCTTGTTAATTTTTATTGTTCATATCAAAGAAATAACAACACTAAATGGAGGTATTTTATACGACTTCTATAAGTTTTACATGTTACTGTCATTCACGGGGTTATACTGTAAATATCATTAACTCTTTATTCCAAACTCCATGTAAAAGGATCTTCCACACAAAATTCATTACACTCACTACATTCAATTTCACATTGCTGTGATTTTTGTATTATTTATTCCGTCTTAATATTTTAAAAAGTTAATTCTTTGTTGACAAAATCGAAAGCATAGAGCACAGATTATTAGCATATATATAGTAGTAATACGAGCAGTAACTCTTGCTGGAAGTACGAACGAGATTCGTAAATAAATGCTCCTAATTCGCAACACTATTTGATCATTTACTAAATTGGGCCCTTTTAAAAAATGCATTTAAATTCATTTAATGATCTTTTAAAGTTAATTCTTTTATTGATCTGCCGCATAGTTTTCATGCTATTTTCTCTTCAACCAATACACACAATAACAACGGCTTATATATTCAAGCCTATCCGCAATATGTTACACAATAGTTTTGTTGTCAGGTCACAAATAAATTGCTCGAAACATTGAGCTCAGTCAATCTCAAAATAATGAATTCGACATATTATGATAAACGATCCATAATAAACAATGACGTTTAATGAAAAGAACCTTGCAAAAGAATGCGTTTGAAATTCAATTAATGCGTACAAGTTCATTCATACTAAGAAAAACAGATTAACAATTATTAGAAAGTAATTAGTTTTTGTCAGAAGCTTTATTAAAGGGACCTGGACACGATTTCAGATGAAAATTTTATTTTTGATTTTTATGTATTAAATAGTTTACTTGTGTATTTTGAATAATTTACCAAAATTTGAATGTTAGAAGTCGTGTTACAAGCGAAATACAGAGGGAAGAAGTTGTTGTTATGTAAACAAAGCTCGAGTCTTATATTTGTTTACAAATAATGTAAAGTAAAGAAATTACCATTTCTTTGACAAAATAACTTGTGGAAACAAGATAAACTTATTAAATGTGTTCATGAATAAGTTTATCAACAACAAAATGCAACATTAGATTGAAACTTTTACCAATTCAAGACATATGTAAACAATAACAGGTCTCGAGCTTTGTTTACAAAACCAAGAATTTTTACCTCTGTAACTTGCTTGTAACTCGATATTTGACTTTCAAATTTTGACAGAGCATTAAAAACATCCATATTGACCATTCTAGACATTAAAAATGAAAAAATAAATTTTGAAAAAATTGAGCTTAAATCGTGTCCAAGTCCCTTTAACACAATAATATTTCTCAAACATCGGGGGAGGGGGGATATCCAGTATATGAAAATTGAGCATTTTACTGTTATGCCTATAATTGGTTCCAACATCAGTTGTCCGATCTATCTATCTATCTATCTATCTATCTATCTATCTATCTATCTATGTATATATATATATATGTATGTATATATCTTTGTTCATTTCACTAATTAAATTCAATATATTGTCACTTCTTTTTTCTAATTTAGATTTTTTATCATATATATAGAATGCAAGATTCGTAATTTTCAGATGTAGAGAGTACTTTACAAAATAATGACCAATATCTTCGTGTATATATAAATGTATTTGTGATTTTATTTTATCAATTTTAATTAGTTTTTTTTTTGGGGGGGGGTGGTTGGATTGGTCTGCTGTTTTTGTTGTTCTCTCTTCTCAAAGAGGTTTTCGTAGTTGCAGTATATCGATATCGTCTTTAAAGCGTGTGGCATCGAATTTATTGGGACAACTGTTTCATCAAAGATTTATGCCCTTTTGAATGCAAGCTTGGTGCTATTGCTCCCCATGATTCATTATTCACCGGGTAGACCAAGTGTGCGCAGATATTTTTATTTTAAAGTAATGGACCTATTGGGAAAATGGTATCTTAGTTGGAGCTACTTTATAACATGTAAGTGTCTAACTTAAAATATTATTGAATTTATAACTCGCGTAAGTTATATCATATCGTTGATATCAAAACTGTTCATATTTTAATAATAATTCTTGTTTTAAACGATTTCGGTTAATTTCACATTTCATTATATCCAATTCCATTAATGTGGGTAAGATTGAAGTTCTGGGACCCTAATCTCATTGAAGTTATTATGAGAAATTTCGCCTATGAATTATTTAGCTGTTTACTGCTAATTGTGGTTACGTCTGTTAAACAGGTGACAAACTGACTAGCCTATTACTGTATTTTGATAACTAAGTACAATAAGGTCTTGTTTGAATCAAGTGTTAAACGAATAGGATGAAAAAGATGAAATTAACCACTGTCAGTGGAAATATTCCCAAGAGCTTTATATTCAACTTGCATAATTTAATACCTCGATATGGTATTGTCCCCAACAGATTCAAATCATTAACAACATACTGGCGCTTTGAATACATTAGACGAGACAGTGGCAAATATTAATTATAATTGAAGAAGACAGTGCACCTAATGGGAAGTCAATAAAATAAAATTATACCTGGGTGTGGATAAATCAATTTTTATGTATAACCAGTTACAAAGTATTACCTTAAGTTTCAATTTTTTGTGTGAGATGCCAGTGTGTGAAAGGAAATTAAAACAATGTGAGAGAGATTACTGTGTATATGTTATTCAATCAGGTAGGGGGTTGCTTGCTTTGTTAATATTTACGGTAAACAATAGGTGATACCATAGAAATTGCAACGATTAACTGCCAGGGTTTATCTACAATATCAAAGCGTATGGATGTTTTTGAATTTTATAGAAAAAAGGGTTATTTGATTTTATGTTTACAGGACACACATTCTATAACGGAAAGTGAACCTATTATTGAATCGCAGTGGGGATATCAGTGTATTTTTAACTCCTATAAGTCTAATGCTCGTGGGGTATGCAAATGCTCAAAAATAATTTTGAGTTTCAAATCCACAATATTAAAAAAGATGGGGAAGGTAATCTCCTTGCTGTTGATCTTACCACAGAAGAAACCAGGGTTACTCTTGTTAATATATATGGTCCAAACTCTGACCAGCCAGGCTTTTATGAAAATATTAGAAATATATTTTTAGAATTGGATAGTGAATATTTCATTTTATGTGGAGATTTCAATCTTGTTCTCAATCCAGATATAGATACCTATATAGATAACTATACTAGTATAAGCAATCCAAACTTTTAGAAATTATGGACGATTTGCAGTTAGTTGATTTCTACAGGGTTTTAGACCCAGGTAAAAAAAAACCGTTAAAACAAAGTCGCCTTGATTATATTTTGATTTCAAATAGTCTGTCTAATATAGTAGACAATTTGATATTAAATCAGGCTACAGATCTGACCATTCTATTGTCATTTTAGAACTAAATTTTAACCCTTTTGAAAGAGGTAGGGGGCTTTGGAAATTTAATAATAGTTTACTGACAGATATGGTTTTCATTGATAAAGTTAAGGAAATTATAGACAGAGTAAAAAGTCAGTATGCATACAATGCTGATACTCATACATGTTTCACTAAGGATATAGATAATAGAAGATTGAAATCTCCCTAATCAGGGAAATAACATCCTTAGAATCTCAAGAACACATTAATTTTAAATTAATAGAACAAAAAAAATCAAATCTTGAAAATTTAAGAAAACATAAACTTCAAGGTCATTGCATAAGATCTCGAGCAAGATGGATCGAACAGGGAGAAAAACCAACAAAATATTTTCTAAATTTAGAGTCTCGGAATTTTTTGAACAAAACTATCAAAAAAGTAGAACTTGAAGAAGGGGAGATCATACACAAGCAATCGTACATATTGAATCATGTCAAAAAATTCTATGAAAAACTATATACATGTGCTGATTCAGATTTAATAAATATTAACCTTCAAGAGGTATAATTGTTAATGGCAATGAACATAAGATTTCTCAGTATGCAGATGATACTTCACTCATCTTAGATGGTTCAGCAAAATCACTTTTCGCAGCTCTTGATACTTTAGACTTTTTTCAAACATTTCAGGTTTGAAGATACACAGCTCTAAAACAAAAATTGTATGGATAGGTTCCAAAAAATTTTCTAATGAAGCTTTTCACCATTCACGTTGGAAACTTGACTGGGGCTTCACTTTTTTTAATTTACTTGGAATAGAATTTTCTGTTGATTTAGATAAAATGACATCAATAAATTGTTAGATAGATAAAAAGTTTGATTATTCCAAAACTTAACCACTTGTTTATTTCACTTCTCTTATTAAGAGCCTGTTCGAATTTATTTGGAAATCAAAGTGTGACAAAGTTAAGAGAGGAATTGTTATTCTTGATTATCTAAAAGGTTGTTTAAAAATGGTTAACATTTCTAATTTTATGGCATCTCTTAAATGCTCATGGATTAAGAAATTAACTCAAGGCTACAAACCATGGATGGACTTTTTTTTATCAATAAATGGTAATGACTTTGCAAAAAAACATATTGATTTTGGTGATGATTTCCTATCAGGCATGGTTGTTCAAAGAAATAATATTTTTTGGCAAGATGTCTTTAATTCTTGGCTCTGCTATGCTAAGAAAATGATCAAAAGCTCATTAAATACCAAGAATGTTTTCAATATTCCTGTGTGGTAGAACTCTAATATAAAAATTGCATGTAAATATGTATTTTTCAAAGATTGGTATATGAAAGGGGTTAAAATCATTGGAGATTTTTTGAATGAAAATGGAAACATATTTTTATCAAAAATAGATTTTACTGAAAGATTTCATTTTTCATATATACCTCCAATGTTGTATAATAGTGTAATATGTGCAATATCAAAATACTTGTCATATTTGTCTATTGATAAGTCTACTTTGAAGAGAGACTGCACTACATTTATGCCATTTTATTATGACTCTATTTTTTTTGAAAGAAAAAGTAACAAAGCATATATACATATGTTTAACCTCCAATGATTGTGTACTTACAGCTATTAACAAATGGAATGCTGAGCTATGCGATACTTTGCCAAATGATCTCTGTGTACAGGATGTTTTTAAAATATGTTTTAGAACTACCAACGATTCAACTGTTAACTGGTTACAATATAGAATTCTCCATAGAATTCTTCCTGTTAAATATTATCTTAAGAAAATCAGAATTACTACCTCTGACTGCTGTACTTTTTGTAATGATTTGCCTGAAACTATACAACACGTTTTTGCAACATGCAAGAAAAAACAACCTCTATGGAATGCACTTAGTATACTTATATATGAGAATTGCTACAAAAATGTAAGTTTTGATGTTTGTTATGTATTATTTGGCATTTATCCCCTTGATTGGGAGAACAGAATTCTAAACTTTGTTATCTTATATACAAAGCATATATATTTTCATGTTTTAAACAAAATAAGACGCCAAATTTTTTAGGGCTTCTACACTATTTAAATCAAAGATACCAGATTTAAAAGTATATTTATATTCAGAAATCAGAAATTGAAGAATCTGAAAAAGCATGGTCTCCTTGGAATGATTTTATTAATCATCTGGCAGTTTAGATGTGACATGTGTACAATAATACATCACTTTAGTATTTCTTATGTTTTTGTTTTTTCTTTTTTCATGGATTGTAGTTTTACTACTTAGGCATTCTGTTTCATAGTTATCACAAGCAATTACCCTACTCTTTATTTATATGAGTATTACAATACGGGATGAAAATGTGAGTATGTGAGAAGTGAGAGAGCGAATATATCAAAATAATTTATATACTCAACCTTTGTTCACAATTAAAAAAAAAAGTTTCAATTTTTGTCTTTGGAGGGAGCTGCTGTATTATTTTTATTTATATCTGTTTATAATTGATTGTGCCATTTTACAATATTAATATGTTCAAACGGCTTAACACGATAAAAAAAGGAGGGGGGGGGGTAGGTATGTTCACATTGCCTAAGAAATGAAATGCTACGTGTCTGCAGTGAATTGGTTTCAACACATTTTACTGTCAATATATTTTTAACAAGAAAATTGGGGACGCGTTTTAAACTTAGAACTCCCTTTCTTTCATCATTTCAACAAAACTTATTCCGAATCATTTATTATTTGAATCTATGTATAGTATGTACAAGATGCCAAAGGACATGAAAATCTGCATATATGAAGCAAGAACATTTGATAAACATGTAGAAATAGAATTTTTAAGAGTAAAAAATCAGATGAAACGACACTTTGAAAAACATTTTATCCTTTTTTACAATACTTATGGAGTTTTCTTCCTACAGTAGAACGCAAGTGTTCCCTAATCCTAAATCATCCATTTTAAAACTAGCATTTAGTAGTTTGTTTCTACTGTGGGTTATGTATTTGTTCTTTGAAGTACTCTATCCCAAGAGGAGGCGAATGAATTACTATTGCTGTTAAATACAAACTATATGTACATGACCAGTTTCAAACAAATCCGTTCATCGATAGGTATATGCGAAAGGTTTTCACCAGTTGTAAACGAACTAAGTACTCTAAAAAGTACTTGTTAATGCGTTACTTAACCTTTCAATCACCACCCCAGCCTTTGAACTGGAAAGATTAGAAAATACTTTAACGTGACAGATACGGAACATGTATTAAAAAAAACCAAACCATTCATTAATTAGGTAAAAAAAATTTGGTCGTTATGCATTGAATACAATAAACTACATAATTTTGTTTGTGTACATGTAAATGTCATGATTTTTTTTTATCGTATCGAATGGCAAAAACCAAATACTAAATCACTGACCTTAAGGTACGGTGTGTATACTTATAATATAAGTAGTCTATCATGAATGTTGCAAGTCCTAACGCTTATATATAATTACTCGTTCACTTAACTTTTGATATTCAGGTTTTATTCCCATATCCCGTTCAGAGCCTTTCATCAGTAGTTGGATGGTCATTAGATCTCAGACTATCGGTCCTTTTGTCGTTCAGCATTACTTGGGAGAGTATCCCGCTAAAGTTGATGTACAGCTGAACGTGACAAAAGATGGGGTAGAGTATATATTTTCCGGGATCGGCACGGCACAGCGAGATGACGACCGGGACACGATGTACGGCGGGGTGGTTTATACATACAATGATAAGCATGTGAAGTTATATGTTCCAAAATCAACGGACACTAGTTCCTATACAACCAAAGGCAGATTGGTTTATACAGGTAACTAACAACCTTGAATAATAAAACAAGGGTGTTTTTTTAAGTCAATAGGTATATTTTGTAAATGAAGTAGCCAAAGGAAATCCCCATAGATAGAGGCTTGGTCTCAAAGTAATGTCATTATGGGGCTATAGAAGGAGATTCTTGGTCCTAAAGTAATGTCATTGTGATCCTATAGAATAAGGCTTGGTCCTTAAGAAATGTCGTTGAAGCGATCAAATACAACATAAATCGTAGATAAAGTATTACATTGTATAAATATGCATTGTCAAACAAATTTCTATGAAAATATCATTATTAAACAGAATACAATAAATACATTAAAGAGAAAGAATTAAGTGAAGCCAATCACTGTCCATCAGTAACATTGTGGACTAAAGACCTGGTAGATTCTCGACAATCTTTTATATTCATACAGGTTTCATTGAGTGTTGGACACTTAAGTATCGTGAGATGAATTCTTTGGTGTTGATGTCTCCCGGTACACTTACTTAATCAGATCGAAACTTTAGACAGTCTCCCTTGTTCATGGCGTCATCAACCTAAAAGAAAATGTTCATAATGTATCGGTGTCATTTGCATACTGATTAGATTGGACATTTGCTGCATGTTGCCATGGAAGCAAAAGATTCTTTATCACATTTCAAACCAGCAAGTTTTAATGGCAGTCAGATAAGCTTACAATACTAGTTCTAATTTTAGATAAATACACTATGAACCCTAAATTAATTTTTTTTGTATTATGTAATTTAAACAAACAACAATAAATAAAGGCACACTGATTTTGTGACATTTATACTTTCTTTACTTTATCCATTTCATGATATTACGATTACACAGTTTTCAATGATTATTTAAGAACAATATCAGAATAAACTTGCATTATATTTTCGGCTTGTACTATATACATAAAAGAGAAAAAAAAACACAAAAAGTAGCATCTGACGATGCCAATGACCAAATAAATAAATATAGCAATGCTTGTTGAAGAATGTGTGGTTGTTTATTACGTTTAAAAAAAATAATTCCAGGCGGAAGTGCATACACTGGACCCTTTGCGTCAAGCTTTCAAACTGCCTTCGTTAGAATCCGAGCCTGGAGACTGTGCGATTTTCCCCCCGCAAACTTTACCTCAGATGGAGTATATGACATCAGTAGTAAGGGTGCGTATTTTATCCAATATTTTTATTAATATGTTATGCTTAAAGAATTGTGTGTAATTTTTCCGCCTTTTCAGGGAAAAGCATTAATTTCCTTATTTTTTTTTTTCCTTAATTAAGTTATTTATTAGATGTTTTTTGTATGTATGAAAAGTACAAATTACTTTTTGAACTTAAATGTATTAACATATTTGGATTGTGAAATCACATGTTGTACAACAAACAACAAATAACTGAGTTGTAATTTAAGAAGTTTGGTATTTTATTCAAGTTTATAAATACATTAAAAAAAATTAACAGCTAGCGATATGACAAATAAATATATTTTCTCCTGTAATCAAGGTACACTAAATATTGCCTTGTACAATACACAAATTGCCATAGATTTAGGATTTTGTTATATAAAGATATTCATGGTATAAATAGTGTAAGAAAAGGGTACAATACAGTAAAAAAAGAGTAAATATAAATAACTACTTCAGAAAAATGAGGAAGGGTGAAAAGTGACAGCATGTTAAAGCATGCGGATAATTGAAAATACATAAAAATGAAGTAAAAAGATTACCATTGTGCTTAAAGCATGCATTGTATGAATGTATTTTTCAGCTTTAAAACATAACACCGAAAACACATTTCTTTTATTCTAGAGGCTGCATCAAGTTTTGTAAGAATTCCTCATAGCCTTGGAGATTGGCCAACTTTTGTGGTCGTACAAGTCATGACTCCTGATGGGTATATATTCGAAGCAGAAGGTATGGAACAGAATATTCTCCCGTTGTAATTTAAAGTACATTCTATTATCATTTTTAACCAGTTTAGTAATTAAAGGATTTTTGTTCTATATTCGTTAGTATATTATTACTATATAGCTCTTAATAGAAAAATGGTGTCAATGATTGAAATAGTAGTTCGACCGAAAAATATTGGCCAAGCATTTTTTTTATTCAATATTGACCCACTGGAAATAACATCAATTAAATATTCCCATCATTTCACTAAATCACGTTTAAATAGTAGATTTGTAGACGGTGACGTAAATAAACTTTTGCGACTCAAAAACAAGATGATGTCATAAAAGGTATTCAGTCAAGGCAAGTTAACAACGGACGAGAAATGCAGCGGTTTACTAGCATTACAGATAGAAGCATTTGCAAATTATTGAGAAGTAAAAAAAGTTAGAACATATGTATATGTAGCATAATTCCCGTTTTAAAGGGGCATGGTCACGATTTTTGGTCAAAATTATTTTTACGATTTTAATGTTTACAATGCTTCAGTAAGGCATTTTTTAATAGGCAAACAAAATTTGATAGTCATTAGTTGAGTTATAAGTGAGTTACAGAGCTTACAATTCAACAAAGCTTTTGTTTAAATTTTTAATGTTGAAGTGAAAATTCCAGATTTAAACCTAATATGAATGTTTAAAATTAGGGACGGTGTCTATTTATGCTTAAAATGAATAAGAAGATAGACAACTCAGCTTGAAAAAGGTTTTTATAGATATATTGAAGCAATGTAAACAAAACTAGGGCACGAGCCTTGTTTACATGACAAAGAATTGTGAGCGCTGTATCTTAATTATAACTCTACGACTGACTCTCAAATTTCAGTTGATCATTAGAAATGCATTCCTGATTGTTAGACCATAATTAATCACCCAATTGTCTACGGACTTTTCCGTCTTTTCCCGATTACGACAAAGAGCACACGGTGGGTGTGACCGGTCAGCAGAGGATGCTCACTCCTCCTAGGCACCTGATCCTACCTCCATCTTTTTGGAGGTCCGTGTTGCTCTGCTTTGAATTTGTATTTCGTTTTATGGATTTTTGAGATGGTTGACGGATTGCTGTTGTCATTTTTTCCTTGTAAATAATAAAATAAGAAAAATAGAATTTGACCAAAATTGTGACCAATGACCCTTTAATAGTGTTCATATCGTGACATATCACTTGGTTCTTTCTGTAATAGGAATTAAAGGGGCATGGTGACGACTTTGGTCAAATTCTCTTTTTTCTGTTTTTATTATTTACAATGCTTTAGGAATGCATTTGAAATGATCAAATGAAATTTAAGAGTCAGTCGTTGAGTTATAAGCAAATACAGGACTCACATTTCTTTGTCATGTCAACAAGGCTTGTGAGCTGTTTTTGTTTTCATGGGTTCAATTTACCATTAAGATATCTTTTTCAAGCTGATTTCTCTCTGTTATAATTCGTCTTAATCATAGATAAATAGTTTATAGCATTTACAACATTCATTTTGGTTCTTAAACTGGATATTTTTCTTCAACATTCAAAACGTAATTAAAACAAAAGCTTTGTTTATATGACAAAGAATTGTGAGCTCTGTATCTCACATATAACACGACGACAGACACCTTAACTTTAGTTGACCATCAAAAATGTCTTACTGAAGGATTGTAAATTTTAAAATCGGAAAAATGATTTTTTTTTTTTACCAAAATCGTCACCATGCCCCTTTAATTAAAAAAAACCTGTTAAATATTCATGATTTAATAATACTGTGTTTGCAACCTTTGCAATTATATTTCATAATTAATTTGCGATTCAGTTGTTTTAATGAAACAATTTTTTTTTAGTAATCTTTTTTTTTGCGTCAAGTCTGATAACAAAATTGTAATTCCAAAAGTTTAAATGTGAATTTTGGTATACTTATAGATTTACAGTGTGTATCCTGTCGGCTTAACAATCCTGAAACAGGATGCACTCTGTAGTGTGTACTAGTATAATTATATCGATTATTTCAGAATGACCCTTCATATTTTATTTATAGGCGCTGTATTTGTTCCAACTATAACCTATTACGGCGGTTCTACAATGTTTTCGCGGCTTTGTGGGACAGTTTATAGCGTCAACAACATTGACTTTAGACTATGGGCACCATTTAACACTGGTGGTGAGATGCAGTTTATTATCTCTTTTGATCCTATGTGTTATACACTATAACGAAAAATAACTAAAACATATATTTTCGAAAGGTAATTTGTCTCTTTATATTTTTATTTTATTTGAACCAATTTTGCTATTCATTCAGAATGAAACATTCATATTAGACGTGCTCCCAATTTTATTTCACAGTACCATATGCCTCTATTTAATTTTAATTTTATTTTATTTATTATACCCCCCGCAAATGAAGTTGGGGGGTATATATGAATCACCTTGTTCGCCCGTCCGTCTGTCTGTACACTTTTACATTTTGAACTTCTTCTTTAAAACCACCTGGCCAATTTCAACCAAATTTCGCACAAAGCATCCTTATGGTTAGACAAATATAAATTGCAGAAATGAAAGACCGATCTTTATTCAAAGCGGAGAAAACCTCGAAACTGTAGAAAAAAAGGGGGTGCATTATTAAAAATCTTCTTCTTAAGAACTACTGAGTCAAATTCAACGTAATTTAGCGTAAATAATCCTTATGAAAAGCAAAATATAAATTGCAAAAATCATGGGATAATTTTGTTTCAAATTTGAGTTATTTACGAAAATAATAACAAAGAAAGAATGGGGGTCGACCAGTTTATAACTTCGGGTTCGGTATTTCGTATATCGAAAACCAGGTTTTGTTTGGAGCAGTCATGTTTCACGCACGAAAACTGGTCAAACTGACAAAGATGAATTTGCTTGTTGTGCAACAGTTTACGTGCGAAGGGAATATTTGAAACTTGCAAAATATATTTGTGCCGATTTTGTGAAGTAAATTGAGGTTTAATATTTCAATGCGTTGACATGTTCACTTGTGACAATGGTTTTAGCTTGTTTTGATTTTAGTTTCATTTTCGTTAATTATGCCATTTAACTTGAGGGGAACTAGTCCGAAATATCTGACGTTTTTTCTGGCTTTTTAAAGATTTTTATATTTTACTTACCATAGATTTCGGTAAATCAGACAGCTGATTGTTTACCTGCGCAAAATGAGGAAAATCTGATGCATTAACAACATATCATAAAATAGAATTCATTTGTACTATTCATTATATTCGTAATTCGGTACGATTTCTACGTAATGGTTGAATAACGCAACGTGATTTGTTAAGATGCTCAGCATTTTCAGTCTAAACGGAGACTATTTTCGCTGATAGAAATATATACTGGTAGGTATTTTTATGATGAAAAATAAATTGTGCTCTTTCTTTGTTTTCAGTACATTTTTTATTGGTTTAATTGTTTACAATTTTCTATAATTTACTGACCTATCTAAGAGTCAAGTCTCGAGTTATAAGCAAGATTCAGAGCTTTGTGCACAATGCTTTGTTTGTACAAAGAGCTGAGGTCATGCTTTAATTTCTTTATATTTTAAACGCTGAATAGGAAATACCAAGTTTAAAAATCTTAAGTTGAATGTAATACATTCATGCATGTAAACAAAAACATGGCCCAAACAAGGTCTGTATCTTCCTAATAATTCTACGATTGACGCTGAAATTTTGGTTAATCATTAGAAAAATGTCTTGCTAAAAGGATGATATGCAGTAACTACCTTCTGGTGCACCTTCTTATAGGATGAATTATATATAAATAAAAGCGAGGTCTTTTAAACAGTTGCCATAGTTCTGACACATTATTATTATGAGGATAAAAGTATTATCGTTGTTCTTAAAAAAATATTGCAGCGGAAAAGCGTCTTTGTTTGTAGCCATTTGTTCTTCTTCAATGAAGATGAAAATTAATATGGATGGGCCTTAGTACAATAGACATACATTAAAATAAAGGGAACTGGAGGTAAATCGTGAACCCCTACCAAAAATTTAGTTGAATATCTTGCATAGGATCTTATTTTCGGTAAAAATGGTATTTCATAAAGGTACAATGTCAAAGATTAAGTGTATCCAAAAATAAGTGTACAATTTGGATACTTTATGGGATTTTTTTGGTTATTCTACCGAAGGGCCATATGGCACAATATTCTTTGAATGTCCATATAGAGTCATTGTTGCTCAGGTGAGCGATGTGACCCCATGGGCCTCTTGTTGAGTTAATGGCCATTGAATATATATTTTGAGTAACTAAGAAACATTTCTGAAAACTTAACTCGCAAAAGAAAATACAATGTATGAATGGCAATGGCACTAAAAAGATACAAAGCATTAAGTTTTCAGCAACAATTTCCAAAAACATTTCAGCCCGAGTTTTCTCAATCAGTTTTCAAATCCCTACCTTTTTAATTCAATTTAACAAAAAACGAAATAACGATAATAATAAAACATTAATAGTAATAAGCAACTTACATTAACCTTCTTCTGCTGGCATAAAATTTATATAAGGTTAAAGATCAAAAGTCTGAGATATGGGGTCTTTTTTTGTTTTTAAACAATTTTCTGTAATTTTGCCATACAATTCTCTAGACTAACAAATAAAATCTCAATTTATATAATTATAGTACTATCAAAATTGTGAAATTAAGTGGAAAACAAAATCTTAAAAATTTAGTCCAAATTTCCTGTTTAGCTATTAGTCGAATTTTGTATTAGCTTTATTCCATAAAATAGTAATAATATCGAATTTTATGTCAAAAATAATTCATTTTATAAATACTTTTTGTATTTAAAACAATTTTTACGGGATAAATGGATAGAATTTTCTGAAATTTGCAGGAAAAATAAAGGGGGATGTGCGGCCACTTTGTACATTTGAAGATAAAAATGCAAACATTTCCTGAACTGGTTTGTTTCTGCCAAAAACTGACTAAACTGTTGTTTAAAGGTTTTTCAAAAAACAATAAATATGAGGTTCTACGTGTTGTTTTGTATGCAACTTACTCATAAAAAAGCAGAACAATGTCACTTAAAACTGCGCAGCTACAGACTTAAATTCAAGATTTAAAAATCTGAAAAATATGAAAGGAAGTCATTAGTATCCACTCTATAACCATTATTTAAGAAAAAGGTCTAAGCTTGCTTATTTAAGTTTGAACTTTGTCTCAAAAGAGGGTACTCTATTCTTAAAATGGGTCTAAAAACCATCAATTCGCACGATATAATTCTGTCTGTGTCTATGGAAATATATTGAAGTAGAGAGGACACCAATAAACCCTTTCTTATTTTGCTCAGATTTTTAACCCTTCAAAATAAGTCTTCCGCTGCCCAGTTCTACAGCTGTTCTAAATGGTTAAAAAGGCATTGTTCTATTGTATGCGTAATTTGCATACAAAACAACATATAGAACCTCATATTTATTGGGTTTTTTTAACAGTTTTAGTCTGTTTAGGCAGAAATAACCCAGTTTAAGAAATGATTACATTTTTTTCTCAAATGTACAAATTGCCGCACATCCCCCTTTAACTTTAATGTTTGATTCAAGAAACGAAACTTTTATAGATAGAAGACATTATTTTGTACGAAGACATGTTTTACAGGTGTCGCTTAATGAACCTTCATTTCCTGTTCTCACCGGAGATGTTTAAAGAAATCAAGTCTTTAATCAGTTGGGTTTTTCTTTGACGGTTTTTATAAGCTTGTTGTATAAAGAATAACATTAGGTAAATGTACAAGATAGCCAATCTTTCATTTTTATTAAGCACTTCCGTTTGTCCGTTTTCGGTCCCGAGACAAAATTTTTGTCTCAATGAGATCTCAGAAACGATGAAGATTTAACATAAATACTTAGTAGGAGGATAGACTTAAAATGTTGGTATGTTCAAACTATTTTGTTTGATCCCACTTAACTTTTTTCGATTCACTGGAGGTACTCCCAAATTTGTCTTTTTCGGTTTATTTATCAAAGAAGATGGGGGAACAAGATAGCGCAAATGCCCATTTGGTTTAGTCGTAAAATACAATTTCATTTATTTTTTTTCCAGCTAAATATACTTGATAATGTTATAATACAAGTTTACAAAAGCACAACTATATTCAGTTTTGAATATTTTAACAAACACTAAGAAAAAAAAATCTATAGTTTTGGTGGTATCGAACTTACAACCTAAAAACCCGAGCTCTATAATGTTACCTAATGTCTGGTGCTCTAACCACTGAGCCATTTCAGTCACAACAAACTACATTGTTAAACGCTATATGCGACTTCAACCACGAATTTACGGACTTATTATTCTAAAACGTTTAATTGTTGCGATACAAAATGACATTTTTAAAGTATAGTGGGTCATCTCTCCACGTTTTCGTTGATTGAAATCGGTTTAGTTCCTTTAAACCTTATACAGACTATGACAAAAATATGGAGCTCAGACCCACTCTATAAAAGAAAAGGCATTGAACTTCTAAAAATGACTCTATTTGGAGGTTTTGACACGCATACGCCAGTTTAAATCAACCTATTCCAAATATTTAACATATTTAAGGCTTATAAATCGATGTTTTGGTAAATATACGTTGTTTTCAATAAATTAGAAAGAAATTATGAGATTTGTTGATATTTTAATTTTATAGTATCTTATCTATCCTCATATAGGCAGTTTACACGCCTTTTTCACCCATCTTCTTTACATGGAATTATATTTCAGTATATTGGAAAACATATGTCATCTATGCAATGTAAAGTGAACAAATATACTTTACTTCCGGTGAAATATCTCAACTATCTTAATTAGCTTTCTTTTTTTCAAATATTGTACTCTCAAGACTCTTTTATCGATGGAAGACATTTGTTTGAGGATGTGTTTAACAGGTGTCATTTTGTCAACCGTCACTTCCGGCTCTTACCGGAACCGTTAAAACAGATCAAGTACATGTATCTAATCAAAGTAACTGTTTATCTTTAACTGTTACACTTTGCCTGATAAACTATAATATACATTAGGTAAATGTACAAGAATGACAATCTTTCATTTTCATTAAGCGCTTCCTTTTGTCCGTTTCCGGTCCCGAGACAAAAAATCTTGTCTCAACGAGATCTCGGATTTGGCTTAGACTTAAACAACCAAACTTTGAGGAAAGACAAACCTATGTATGTAGATAAAGAAATAGGCAAGTCATGCTATATGGAAAGTTGAGTCTGACATCATCATGATTATTACGTGTAGTTCGTTATTTTTCCCAGGTTGATGAAGGTTTCGACCAATCAATAAACTGGTTAGAACTGGGTCTTGTAAATTTCAGTCCTGTCATTTTCTCATAGCAATGAATTACAATTTCCGTGAGAAAACGAGGGGATCATACTTGGTGGATGTAAATATAACTTTTATTTTTTTCTCAATGCTAAGCTTTGCTGGCTATTCAAACACTCACACCATATGTATCACGTTTGCTAGGGTATGCTGTCAGTGTATTTTGCGTGGTAGACGGATGGGGATCAGAGGTACTAAAATTCAATTCCGGGACGGTGTATATTAAAGCTTGGGTTCTTGAAGCAGATAATGTTGTGTTCAATCACCAGCAAACGTACGGAAAGAACATCGCCTCCTCCAACACCGTGAATCTCGGAAACGACTACAACATTGATGAACATATAACCTTTGTTCAGGTAATGATATCAACGTTATTACAAGAATTATACATGCTTTAACGAACGTAAATCAAATTTAGAAAAGCTCTTTTAGAAAATGATTTATATTTATTTTCTAAATTTATTATAAGGCGTTTAATGTCCATTGTAAAAATCATATATCGTGAATTCTTTTCTGTTTTGTGCTGATGTTGCTCTAAAAAAAATCCCAAATATGAATTGCTTTTTTTTTTTAAATTAGAGCGCTTTTTTAAAATATAAATTGCATATATATTATTTATTTTTTATGAAACTTGGAACTTTTGCATTTATATCATCTCATCTATAATTTAAGATTTTTTTACCATTTGGTTTTTTTCTCCCCTAATCCCAGTTTCTGCTCTATTGTTCTTTTATTTAGTTCATTGTGTTTGATAGTTTGTCATGCATTCTGGTAAATGAAAGTCTAAATCATGCAGTTAATTATTACAATAACTGAGTGTCAAAAGTTCAAAAAATAAATTGGATTCCTCGTCCTCTTGCATGTATTCTGTAAACAAAATTGTAATTATGATATTTATATGCATCATGAAATTTACTTTCATAAGCCCATTTCTAGATTATCAATTATTCAAATCTAATTTTTCTGCTATAGAAACAAAACATTAATATTTTAGAATAAATTGAAATAACAGTTACTAACTTGGATGGATTCTTAGTTCATTAAAAATAGAAGCACAAGGCTGCATGGATGTTAACCTATATAATATGGTAGATAAAATTATCCTTATTTATGAGTCGTGAAGACATACATGACTATTGTAGACTTATACTTCGGTATACATAAAAGGATTTGAGATGATGATGAAATATATTACCAAGTGTATATACTTACAGGTCAAATCGATCAATGACAGTTACATGTTTCCTGCGGTTGGTAGTGCAATGTCTGACGGGTCATTTGGAAGTTTTGGTGGTATTGTGTACAGCTTCACAAAGAATAAGGTTTTGTTATGGAGACCGGCTAATAACCAGGCCAGTGGTCATGTTATTTACGTTGGAGGAAAGTGGGGAAACGGTGCCTATTCGACAAAGCAAGATGTTGCCTACATTAAAGTTTCAATACTGTACTTTCCATCAAAAGGTACATGTACCATGGCAGCTGAAAAAATAGACAATGTGTATTTTTTACCTTATCTCCAACTAAGTACACTAGCAGTAGCTGCTGCTAAAGGAATTCTTTTTAACCTCATCGTCATAATCTCACAATCTCTCTTATTACCACTGTTTCTAAATGATTGAGTATATGGTAGTAAGATATCTGATTTTAACAATCAATATACATTTAATGTGTCCCTACAACCTTGTGATACAGACGTCATCTAATTAAAATCTACACTAATTTTATACAGCTCCTTAAATGCTGTTGTTCACTAATAAATACAACAACTTTTTCATAACTTACTGCTGTAACTTCAACCCCAACTAACCAAAACTTATTCAAAAAGTATTAATAGTTCAAAAAATCAGAGAAATCATTTTTCATTGCTTTAGATTCGTGTGGGAAAGCGTGCGTAAATGGATCTCATAACCGATGTGATTGCACGCCTGGTGTTGAACGAATACCAATCATGGCCGCGGCGGTAAGTGTAACATGTGCGGTTCAGTAGATTGTTTTCATGTTGTTGCCAGTTTATGTACATACAGTTACAAAAATTACAAAACTATCACACATACTTATTTTGTCTAAAATGTGAAATGAGGAATTTGCCAACAGCATGATGTTGCACATGTAAAGCTAAGAGACTTCCAGTGTAAAATGTTTAGGGTAACCACAAACAGTAAAGTTAAAACCGATCCCAATTTGAATTTCATTATGAACAATCATTAACTAACGTAGTGCTATTATATAAAAAATTAAAAATCCGTAAAAGAAAAACAGAACTTTTCACATAATGAAGACTTAAATGCTTGAAAAGATCACTATTCCAAAAATTAAATATATTTTAATAAAAATTATCTTACAGTAATTAAAAAAATGATTTTTTTTCTTCAGAATCCATCTCAAATACAATATGTATCAGGAAATGCGTTGCCTTCAGTGATGTGCAATATGTCAACGTATTCAACATTAGTCAATTTGAAAACCCTTCAATATCATATCTACGGTTTGGAGTTTAAAGCTATTGTGACGGAACAGCATCTCAATATAACACATTTCTCAGTGATATCAACAGGGCAAAATATAAAATGTCTTGATGTGGACATGCCTCATAACGCTTCAAATTACATAAATGTAAGCTTCTTTATTTCGAACTTTGGGATCCCCAGCAAACAAACTGCTCTATCCGCTGATGATGAAATGATTATTCAGATTGATTATCAGCCACATGTGCTTGCCGAACCGTTCGACGTATTTCATATAACTAACGAAGTGAATCCCATCATTCAGTTGTCGTCAACAACAGTGTTTCTGGGAAGTTCTAGCAATGAGGTATTTTTGCAAAGTTGTTGGTCCTGTCTGGGAATTGTATTTGAGATAAATAATTTATTTTAACACAATTGCCTATTGGCTCTGGGAAAAATTATTGAAATCATGGAAAATGGAATCGGGCGTTTATGTATTTAACACGTTACCATGACATTATATATATATATATATATATATATATATATATATATATATATATATATATATATATATATATATATATATATATAAACTGCTCATGCCTATTAATAAGGATAATTAAAAATATTTGTTTTATTGCAGTCAAACCTTTCAACTATTTATACAGTATCAATAACAAATGCCTGCTCTGAGGATTGCATTGGACCTGGAGATAACTTGGAATTTACGATAGATGTATCAACAGAATTTGACCAATGCTACGCTCCTTTTGACATTGAGTTTCCGTTTTCTGCAAATACTACATCTCTACTTACAGTTTGTTCCTATGAAATCGTAAAAATTGGATCTAATTTCCCATGCTTGGTTTTTGATGAAATTTTCACAAATGAGAATAGGTATTTTTTATAAGCAGATATATAATGATACAAATAAAAGTATATGTCTTCAATAAGTTTTATTTCATATCAAGATTATTTTTAAATCTTTGTCTGTTTCAAAGAATAGAGCTAATTAGAACTAGAACTGTCCAGAAAAGACTAAAGAAGGTAGCGACTTTTTAGACAATGCCCGCTACCTTTATACCCGAATCAAACACCAGAGAAAAAATGTTTTTGTCTAGATACCAACCCAGTCACCCCCTTCCCAACTTTGTCTTCTTGAAGTAATGACCATTGTTTCTCACTCCTTTTATCCTTTCAATATTTTTTCTTCCTTAGATCCATAGATGGAAGCATAGAAAACGTAATAATTCGATTTCCACGATTCTGCAACTTAAAAGTTTCAAATGACGTATCAGAAAACGTGATTTCGATTAGAGTTCAAGTTTCTTTGAAAGAACAAGA
The DNA here is from genome assembly GCA_020458035.1 of Magallana ariakensis. Taxonomy (NCBI): domain Eukaryota; kingdom Metazoa; phylum Mollusca; class Bivalvia; order Ostreida; family Ostreidae; genus Magallana; species Magallana ariakensis. Next base: position 55,790,144 of record CM035814.1, on the reverse strand, counting down.
CAAACCCATTATTACTTCGGGAGGCCCCACGGAATTGTGTGTACAGACACGTGCACACGGCAGCAACCCTACAAAAAGAACTTGCTACAACCTATCGTTACGACAAATAGTAAGATGGTCCGAATAATAGTTTTAGTAAGAAACATATTGTTCTCACTTAAAGCATATATACAGTAAATTTATTAATGAACATTACATGTAGCCAGTTACTTTTACAATTTGCAAATAATGATGCTTTTTACGCAACCTCAAAACCCCTAAACAAATATTCGTGTGATTAAATACATTACGGACTTCCTGTTGTTTTCCTTATTTTTAAAAAACTTTTTGGGAACAGGTTAGCTATTAGAAATAAGAGAACAAACATTTTTGAAGCAAGAGGGGAGGGTCATTCGGAAAAAAACCAAAAAGCTCGATTTATTTTGCAACGCGGTGCAAATGACAGCGGTATAAATTAATAAGATGGACTATAACTTTCAAATTGCCAAATCTTATCACCACTGCAAAAAAACAAAACAAAAACACAGCAGGCTATATGCATGTAGCTATATAGAGTGCACTGTAGTATCACAGGGGTACATGTCTGTAAATAGTTAAACCACAATTATTCTGTTATCCAAAAGCAAAGTATATCCGGGAAATGATTATAGGGATGAACATTTCTGTCACGTTATTGTGCCTCTAAATATATTTCTGATGTGCATGTAATCGAAGAATCTTTATCTTCGAATCCTTTTTACATTGAATTGTAGACGTCATTCCCCGGTTTGACTGTCGTTGACGGTATATCAGTTACTACAACGCAGTCGTTCCTTCCTGTGAACCGCAGTCTGCTAGTCAGCGTAGACGGCTTAAACTTCGAAATAAAAGAAATTGTTGTAAGCTGTCTTGAATTGATATTAATAATACCATGATCTTTTGCTCTAAATGTTTACTTATCCCTTGAATTTCGTTTTTATGGTTTTCTTTCTTATTATCTAACATTTTATTGTATTTGTTCTCAATATTAGATTTTACATTTTATTTCCCAGATGTCTCTCGTTTCAATGGGTTCGACGATGACAGAATACGATATTTTCAATCCTTTGTTAGCAACAGATGTTGTTCTCTCTCGTCCTAAAGCATGTCTGAATGTCAGTTGTTGTGTACAAAATCAATTCAGATCCAGTCCTGGTATGTATAGTAAGGTTATAAAGTAAACTGTCTTCCTTAATGTGTCAAAGATCAAAGTTCGGAACTCATAATCAATAATTATTGATATTTGTGACATGATGATAAATCCTCATTTTTTTTCTCTTAGTAACAGATTACTTGAAATTTTATAACGATCCCATGGAAAATTTAATAAAGAACGTTAGTCTGTTTCTGGATAAGAGCAATACGTCTTGTTTGACGTTGCCTAGTAACGGTGGCGCTCCTCCAGTTTTTCTGATGAAAATGAATGCATCTGTCCTGTTGGGTGTGTCTGGGCCCCAATTTACGATTCTTCTTCACGGCAAAGGCCTTACCTGTGAACGTCATGACGGAAAATCCTCAATTCAGGTTAGAATTGTTAAATCATTTATGACCCACTGTTGAAAGTTTAAAATGTAGAGAAATTAAGATTTCTTCTTTTTGAAGCACGAAAGTGTTCAAAGAGTATGATTGTCAGTTGTTATATATATGTTCATATGTTCAATATGGCTAACTTCCTTTAATATTGACTGTAATAAATCGGTAGCACATGTACTAGATTATCTCGAAATAGAAAAGTTTCTAATTCTAAATCTACTGTTCTCATGTTTTGCAGTTAATACTTTACTGAGTAGTTAAAATAAATGAATTACTCTACTGTGAAGTTGAAATAAATTGTATAGACAGGTAAAATACATGGGTTACTAGTCTTTCGCTGTGGATCAAACTTTTGCTACATTGAGACTATGGAGATCCCGCTGACTGACCTTCGACTTAAAAATTGTTAACTTTAGTCATATACGGCAAACCTTTGCTTAAACAAGATTGCTTTACACGGTACAGAAGGTACGAATTAGCCGAGATGTGTCGAGTGCATGTTCGATAATGTAAGAAGTGATAATAGTTACCTTGAATAGAGATTCAACGAGAAGGCAATTGATTTTGATATTGCATGTTTGTTTTGTAGGTAGCGAGCATTGCAATTAAAAAATACAAAATCCGCGTCAGATTGTTATTTTTTTCCTGCAATAATCGCTACTTTCATATTCTTGGAACCCAAAGAAAACATTTTATTGTCACGATTGAATCATTCTGACTTATTAAAAACATTTCACACAGGTGTCCGTACCAGTCTCAGATTCACTAGACGTATCATTAGCCAGCCTAAAGTTCTGTTCATCAGAAGAAACAACTACTTTTTCACACGACAACGTCACTTCCTGTCAGTTTAAATGTTCGTGTGATAGTAAGGACGAGTGTAGTGAGGTTTTTTTTTTTATTGCAACAGATAAACAATGGAAATTGTGCGAAATAAGTGCTTTACCTTGAACCTTTAGTTGAATAACATGCATGCATGGTTTTATTGTAATTGTGTGGTTTTTTTCTAATAAAGTAGAAAAACATCATTAACTTGAATAATTTTGGTGTTATATATGACATGGTCATGATTTTAACTAACAATTTTAAACTTTTATTTTTTATTTATCATTGTTTACTACGCTTCACTAAGGTATTATGGTGTTCCCTTTGATATGCAATGTTTTTGGTCAAAGGTTCATTACATGTACTGGCATAGTGGTAAAGTATTCTTTTATAGCAAAGCCATTTAATATTGACGTTTTAGGTTCGTAGGGAATACAGCAAGAAACTTTTGTAAGTGTTTGCCATAACCAATTTAGTTTTCTTTTTAACAATTTTATTGAAAACTAAATATTGCATGAGCTTTGTTTACATCATAAAGTAACGCGAGTTCCGTATCTCGACCTTAACGAACCTTTAGAAACATTTTAGCCACATATATAGGTTAAGAACATTAAATTAAATTTTCAACTCAAATCTTGATAATGTAATTTTTCAAAGTTTTTTTCTTATTGACCACTAAAGTTACATTTTAACACTCTGTATCAATTTTTTCATACATACCAAAATCAATTATGTAAATTTCAGTTAGCTTTTACTCAATTACACCAATTTAGTAACGTCTGCTTTTAATATTTGTTTAAATTAAATCTATGTTACCAGTGTAATTTTGTATTTTTGTACATCGTAAACTTTGTTAATATAAATTATCTTAATTTTAATCACTTAACTACCTAAGTGATAAGAAACAATTAACCAATTTCCACCAATTTCCACGGATGTTAATTCAGCTCTCGATGATAACTTCTGTGTTTCAAATTAACTACGAGTGTCGTCTAGGAAATATTATTACAACACTGCTGATTTGGTTCATTCGTAGTAGCTTAGTACACTACAAAGATCATATACATCAACATTATATGACCTTTTTGATTAAACCTCTGTTTCGGGACATGAAATTTTAAATCTTGGTGAAGGGCTTCTTGGTCTACATAATTATATGTATGAGTTTAGTTTTTCTTTCAGATATACAGAATATTTTTTAAAAATATTTTTTTGAAAATTTCCACTTCCACTAGCGCTCCTGTAGAATTTACAGGTTCTGTTGTTTACTCTTACCCCAAAGATGCGCAATACTACATATACAACAATGTGGTCATTTAGTTTTCAAGCAGAATTTTAAAAATCAATTGTTCACGCGTGGCACACGTATACGGACGACGACAAACGAAAGCAAATTCAAAAAAGGTAACCTTAATATCGTTATAAGGGTACTTTCTTGTCACTTGCAAAGCAATATCTCCGTAGATGTTTTATTTTTATCTATGTATTGAATTCTGACAAGCTAAAGGGCGTTTCAAGAGGGAAATCTTTGGATTTTTTCATAGTATTTAATGAACGCTTTTTGAAATCTGAAGTATTTATGAATATTGAATATTTTAAGAAAATGTGCTGCAAAAATATCTTATGACAGGGTTTAATGTTTTCACGAAAAAGATTATATCAGCAGAATATACATGTCTAGGAATAAATTCGTCAAAAATCAAAACAAAATTCATATACAAATTTTTAAGTTTACTAGATGTTGTGCAGTATATAAATATGTGAGTAAGCAGCTCCTCTCCATGTCGTCAAAAAAATCTTGACCAATCCGTAATGTGTTCATTCTGAAGTAACCAGATGGGGTTAAAATAAGCCTCGATATTATCAAAAGATTTCATTACTTAAGCTGCAATCAATGGCAAGCGAAACAACTCTGAACAAGTCTGTGTGACAATCATCAGAAAATAAAGGTAAACTTTTTATATATCGGAGCAGAGTCAGTATAAGGAGGATAAAATGATCAAAAACGAAATAAGAGAAGAAGGCAACTTTAAAAATAAAAATTTAATGCTGTATGATGTATAAAAAAAGGTGTTATTATAAGCATCTGATAATACTAATTATAAACATTTACCATTCATGCAAATCAATAGAAAGTATACATTCATATGTGTATATAAATGTTGACAATTTAAAGAGGTTGGGTGATCAACAAATTACCCATCAGATATGCCTTAAAATTTTAGATATGATATTTTAGACCATAAACAATTATTTGGTAAAAGAAAATATCCAAATATTTTGGCGTTAAAACTTCACATTTTCCTATATCTTTATACAATCACTATTATAATATAGGAACAAATTTTATCATTTTCTGCTCTATGTTAAACATATTTTTATTCTTCACTCAAGCAAAAGTATGGATGTTAATCCTACTGAAATATATTCAACAAGTTTCCTAATGATGAAGTTAACACCACTCTTGATAGTGTTTAGTACAACACCGCCGCCTTGGTAATCACTGCGCATGCCTCCGTGGTCTCTGTGGAGATTTGTCGCTGAAACAAAAAAAACCATAACGATTTTGAAGTTTTAAATTCACATTAATTCTCTAAATTTAAAATAAAATAATGCAAGGTTCACGAATAATTCGTTTCATATTCATATATTTACATTTTCCAGTGTCTTTGCCTGTGATAACACTACGTATCGATTTTGTACTATATAACCCATAACTACAAATAACGCCAAATTGAGGCGCCAGTGGGGTTTGCTTATTTATATTTAAATATTTAATCGCACGAAGGCTTAAAATTATATAAATATAAGTAATAAGGAATCATTCTTTGAATATTATAAGGTGATAATTTCGGTCGGGGCGTGATCAAATCTATCATAAAGCCCTTCGGGCTTTATTGAATTTGATTACGCCCCGACCGAAATTATCACCTCATAATACTTAAAGAATGATTCCTTATTCCTTAAATAAAAAATGACAATAACAAACTGTCAACCATCTAAAAAATCCATAAAGCGAAATACGAATTTAAACGGATCATTTTACGGGGCATACTTTCAATTATACCACACCGGTAGCACCCGTCGTGTGCTAATTGTCAAGATCGTGAAAAACGGAAGAAACCGTTGTCAGTCCGGTGTATAAATAATGGTCAAACGTCAGTGAGCATGTCTTTCTCGGAGAGAAGCTTCATACTAAGTTGTGTGCGTTAGAGGAAACCGCAAGACACATACAAGTAACATACATACAACCACACCAACACAAGAACACAAATTACAACTGTCTTCAGTTAATAAACTCCTCTAGTAATTTTAAGTATCATCGAAATATTTCCTAATTCAGTGAAAAAGTACTTCAACTTGTTCCTAAGTAAGTTGAATGCGTTTTGAGACCATTTTTTACCGTATAAACTGCGTTAATAACGCGAGCTTATCACAAAGAGATACCATACGAATTTGGGACAAACATATATGATTACTTGCAGGATCAAACAGATAGGACCACGTCTAGTATTTTCCTTTAGTCAGATACGACAACATGAAAATACGGAAGTACATAACTGTATAAAGTTAATGTATTGTACACTTATATGCAATTACTTATATTTAAATACAGTACTGTTTTGGCATAATTGAAAATGTTAGAATTCCAATTGATACTTGTCACTGCATTTTCCGAGGATATATTTTTTTCTATAACATTGCCATTTAGAATCTGTCAATGAAAGTTTTAACATAAGTTTATTCTGACTTTTTAGTGATAGATAAAACTTAATATGTTTGCATTTGATATTGGTGAATGATTAAAATCCATTAATGATATCAGTAAATACCCGCACAACCTATACAAACTATTCTTATACGAATTTGGGTGACTTTAAAATATATCTTTAAAAAAGCCTTATCATCTCGTAATATTTTCATTTTTCAGTGTCTTTGCCTGTGATAACACTACAAATCAATTTTGAACTACACAAACCAATAAATTTAAATGACGTATAATTGGGGCGCAAGCGGGGTTTGCTTACATGTATTTATATTTTAATATTTAATCGCAAAATTGCCGAAAATAATATAAAGATAAGTAATAAGGAATTTTTCTTTGAATGTTATGAGGTGATAATTTTGGTCGGGCGTGATCAGATATATCATAAAGCCCTTCGGGCTTCATTGGATTTGATCACGCCCCGACCAAAATATATCATAAAGCCCTTCGGGCTTCATTGGATTTGATCACGCCCCGACCAAAATTATCACCGCATAATACTCAAAGAATGATTCCTTATTCCTAAATAATGTCTTGCATGTTCGTGCGTACAAGGTATGCTATGTCGTTTGTAGGTATTTACGTCTACCGGTAATTATCTCGTAAGTATAACAATGTTTTCACTTTCGTAAGACATATTATAATTTTGTTGGGATATAATAGATGTCGCGCTTATTTTGACGTGCACACGACTGAATATTCTGTATGAATGATATCATCAATAATAAAATCATTCAGTAGCAATTCTCTTTTTTAGAAATGCAGACTTTAAGAATTAATAATGAATTAACTTACCACTGCTTAAAATATTAAGTTCCCTGTATATAAATTTAAATTCTTTACTCATATCCTCCATCTGTTCGTCCATAATTTTCACATGCTCTACAAGTCTGTCCATTTGTTTCACTGTGTTCTTTAATTCTTCGTGGAATAATCTTGCTCCTTTGTCGATATCCTTCAAAAAGTCATCCCTGTTCTTTAAATCAGTATTTAAACTTCTAATTTTAACATTGCTAAGTTCCTGTTGGTGTTGCAAGCGGTTTATTTCCAGTCGTAATACTTCATTTTCATTTTTCAGAATCTTCCCTTGGCTTTGGAGTTCGTTGAAATTCTGCTCGTGTAACTTAAATCTGTTATTGTACTCATATAACTCAAAAACAACATATCCAGCAAAAAAAGCAAATATAGACCATATATATTCCATAATTATTGTTTAGAAAGCTGAAATGTAAGACTGTCACAAATATAATTTTTTCGACACAAAGATAATTATAATCGCTTATCACTCACTATTTTTGGAAATGTCATGCAGTATCAGAATACATGTATTGTACAATAGTAGCCTAAGTTAATTCTACGGCGGGGCAAAAGGGTCTGATTTTTAAAAAAAATTGTTATCTTATTTTTTAATAAATAACTTTATTTTTGCAAGAATAACTTAATTTTCAAACAATTTTGTTTTCACCAATGAGCTTGTTGTTCGTATAAAAGAACTACTTTTTCGTTGTTCAAAGAAAATTATTGTTTAGTATTCAATTTGTGCAACATTATTTCAAACAAATGAACCTTTTGTATGGTTGTAATTCAAAGCTTTTTAAAAGTAGAATACTTGTATCCGTTATTTTTTATAAATAACTTCGTTATATGTCAAAACTAAAAATCTTTAAATTCAGATATTTTTTTAATTGGTAGTTGTTTGTTTCTGTGTATGTGTATGAGAGTTTGACATTAATCACTTACCAAATGTAGTTAGTCAGGCGCAAGGCATATCGGGTTTTCGTTGATATCGGTACTCTTTAGAGGGTTCGATGGTGGTGGCCATTTTTAGACTGTATTGATCTCTTTAGAAGAAGATCTCTATATTAAAATATAGGAAAATATCCAAAATCTAAAAGGAAAAATCAATGAACTTTTTCTTTACTAAATAATTAGTTAATGATGAACAAACCATATCTTAAAATTTAAGGTAGAACTGATGGTTAATTTTTTTTTACTACCAAACCTCCTTCGTGTTCACCTTTTTCACTGTAAATATACAGCAGGTAAAGACTCATTTCAACAATAAGTTATTGTCTGAATTGTTTTCCATCAAACGGATATTGTTATCTCGACACCGCAAAGATCTGCTTCTTAAATTGCACCAATATCTATTTTCGAAGCATAAGCTAGGTCAGCACCATAAATAACTGTGTCGTCCAGTTATAAACTGTCAATAACCTACAGATACGAAAGCAGAAAGTTTTGCTTTGAACGATCTGTTATCGCCTTGATAAGAATAAATTTTTGTTATGTCTCTGCGATAATCATCATTATAAAAATTAAATAAGCAAAAACACCAAAATTGCTCCCTAGTGCTGTTGTTTTACACAGTTTAAATCTATAAACCTATAGAAGGACATAAAATCAAGAGCAAGTTTAACAACATCATTTAATTTAAAGAAAACGATTTTCTCCCGGATGAAGGGGGTAATAATGATTGTTATTGCTTATGAGAAATAATGGCCTTTTCTTTAAAGGAATACCGGGTATGTTAAACCGTACACAAACTATCTGTGTCATTGCGGAGCAATAGCGAATTAAATCGCCAATGCTTGAATATTTAACAAGAGGATTTTAAATTCAAACATATCAAATTAGGACTATAGATCGATAGGAATAACCAAGTTGACTGCATTGATGAATAATCACATGTACATGTACATATAAAGACTTAGGGACATCTGATCAATTTCCGATCAAAATGAAATCCGTCACGATAAATCCGGAACTTCTCTCTATGACAGGTAAGTTCTATCGCTTTTTAATTGTTCATTTCATAAGATGTACATATTTTTGTTCAAACGAGTCTTATTATGGCCTTTAAATGTAAAGTTCATATCAAGAGTCACTGTGGAAAGCCAATAAATACGAATTATCGATCAGAACTTTTGTTTACGTTCATTTCTTGGCATGGTTTCAACATTATTATGTGTTGATCATTTATTTAGTTCTTCGCTCTGAGCAGAGCACAAACAGATTCAATACTACAAGTAAAATATACCCTAACGCATTTTGACAACATATTGAAGTTTCCTCCATGCACGTTTTCCATATTTAAACAGCAAACTCAACATTCCAGTCAGAAACCTCGTTCACAATAGAAAACATAACAACAGAAGAAATTAAATTCAAAGTTCGCTTCAGTAATGATACGAACTTCTCCTCCAAACCAATCATCGGAAATATTCCGGCGAAATCCACAGAGACTGTAAAAGGTGAGGTGTTTTGAATTGTTAAAAACTGTTATCAAACAGTTAAAAGGTTGATCCCAAATATTTATTCTCATGTGCAAGTCCTGTGAAAACAATCAAGAATCTCTGAGCCTAAAATAACGGCGGGATATTAACGTCACTCGGAAAATATGATAAGACGAAAGCTTCTACATGCATGTAACACATTTTATTCCAATTTTATGATAATTCTACTTGTAATTTTTATAAATTATAACTTCACTGACTGTTTCAGTAAGTTACTTTCCAAAGGAAAAAATCAAAATGATGGATCTTTGTAAATTCCAGCTTCATGTCATTAAGCTCTCTGGATTAAAAGACAACGGACCAAGTACAGTATGTCTTATAAATTATTACAGTATACTGTAACATAAAAATTGAAACACTGATTGTGTTCACTGATTCCTCGATATTTATAGCACAGTATCTACTTCTGAATATTTGTATATCTTCATGTTTCTTCATTTTAATCTTTTCAATTTTTACTAGTTTACAGATGCGCCAGAAAAAGTTGAAAAAGGAACATTTTCCATCTCTTTTCCGACTCCTTCGATGGATGATGCCCTTTTCTGTACTCCGAAATCAACTGTAAGTGACATGATAATTTAACACTATAAAATCAGGGGGGGGAACTTGTATATCTCATTTATAAGGATTCATACAGCATTGTATTTTTAATGTACTATAAAAAAAAATATGATAAACGCATTTTGGGATGATTTCAAACGGACTTTACGTCTTAGTAAATGGATAACACCTACATTGATTTTATTTATCCAGTGTTCATTATAAAGTTTTGATATAATATCTTTTAATATTGTGTGTGTAAAATTGTCTTTAAAAAAGATAATTTTTTAAATTAAATATCTTATTTTTGCAGATTGAAGTTGGTGTTCCTGATGATGGTACCCTTCTCCGGTCATCTTTCAAAGATGCGAAGGATGAGAGTCATTTTCCGATTTAGCCGAAAGACTACGAGGGTTAAAATGGAATATCGTGTCGCACTTAGACCCGTGTACCTTTTTTTAAAAGTTTAAAAGTTAAAAGTATTCACACCTGAGTGGTTCTCACACCTTGCTATATATATTTTTTCATTGAAAAATATATGTTTATTTGTTTTTTAAGACAATCACTTTTTTGGACCCTCTACCCCACTTGTAAAAAGAATTTATTTTAATTTATTCTTATAGAGAAAACAAACTTGAGTGATGAATGTCACATTCAACACAGATTGTTTGAATTTACATTCATTTTTTTTTCTTTGAAAATATAACGTCAATGTGTCTCCATAGACACAGGAGTTCTAAGAATAGACTGGAATATTCTTGTTATAAATATACATGTAGATCCCATGCCGACTGAGAAAAATTGGGTACGTTACAACGTTATTGTGCAAAACTCACACTTTTTCACAACAAACGGTTGTAGAGAGGATACCAATGAACCTTTTTCATATTTTTTCAGATTTTTAAATCTTTAAAATAAGTCTGCAGCTGCGCAGTTTGACAGCTCTTCTGAGTGATTAAAATGGTATTGTTATGTTCTTGTATGCATAATTTGCATAAAAAGCAACAAGTAGAACCTCATACATGTATATATTGGTTTTTTTTATCTTTTGGCAACAGTTTTGGTCAACTTTGGACAGAAACAAGCCAGTTTAAAATGTTTAGATTCTTATTCTCAAAGGTACATAATGGCCGCACTTCCCCTTTTAAATAATTGGCATTTTGTTATTGATGTTAGTCTTTGGTGATAGTTTTAAAAGAAAAACAATTAACATGACTAAAATAATCTTTGAGAAAACAGCCAGAGCCGTTGGAATATTGGTGTCTGCATTGTTTCTACAACATATTAAATTTGCTGTTTATTTTGTCCTAGACATTGTTTTAAATATTAAGCAATTTGAAGGAAACGTTATTTTGATATAATTTTTCTCTTCCATAAGTGTAATGTCATTTCCATCGGCTTAAAACAATCAAAAGCTCTGAGCGAATTTCAACCAAACAGGAACAATTTGTGATATTAAGCAAAGGTCGAGGTCTCGGATCGCAAGCAGAAGTCGAGATCAATGCGTCGTTCCAAACAATTTAAAAATGATGTGGAAATTAGTCACCCCTACGGCAAGATAAATAAATGTGCTTATTACATATACATGTAGTTAATACATTGTACCTCGTGAACACTTAGAACTTTGGTTTAGTGTACTAGTATATCCACGAAACCGCCAAATTTGGGATTGTTGTAAGGTGGTACATTGTATAAAGAAAATATTTTTATTGTATGACTGTAATAAATCTGTGTCTCTTATGTATTATTTTTTTCCAATTCTTCCATGTATTTAAAACTTATTTCATAACTCAATTAAACTCTATCTTTCTCCATATATTTTATTTATGATTATTTTAATGTAAACACCGGAAGTGTTCTGTTTTGATCTAAGCTACAATTATATATAAAATATTCTACTATGATATAAGTATATCGTATCATTACTTTTTATTTTACGGTCACGTTTCTTTTAAAGTAACTCTAGTGTTTTAGAAATCCGTGTCAAACCAAACATTTTTTTAATTTTCATAGTTAAAACAACTTATAAACTTACTATAGAGACCAAAATATTTATTCCTTAGCACGTTTGTTTTCCTACAGTGAGCTTCAGCTCACAAGGTCCAAAAATTAGCCAAAATTTAACACCATGATGCATGATTATTTAAAATTATGCACCAAAATGCATCATGTTAGGTTATAATTTAAGCAAATCAATTGATTATCATTAAATCATAAAAATTTTATTGATTTTCTACAGAAAATATTAAAAATATTATATTTTTTCTTCCCACGACCTTCCCCAAAAAATCACAAAATTGCATCTTTTTGAAAAATTCTAAAAAATTATTCAGTTTACATACATTTTTTAAAGAATATTTATTAAGAGTTACATATTGTGTTAACATAAAAACATAGTTTATCAAAATTGACCATCTAGTTTTTGCTTGATAGTCTCTTGAACATGTGTACCCCCATATTGAAAATGTAAATTTTACAAGTTGTTTTTTGCAAACTTTGGAAAAAAATGAAATGTACCAAAAAATCCCACAATATAACAGTCACTTAAATTGATATACTCAATGAAACTGTATTTTACATATAAAATTAAGGTCGAGACTGCCAAAAACTCATATAGTTGAGTGCAGTAGTACCCCCTTGCCCTTTCTGTCAAATACTTTCTATCCCAGTTTTTTAACATATTTATCAGTAGATTAAACACCAATCAGTGTTATGTAGTTTTAATTACACAAGTACTTACTTATCCTCTCCTTGTCCAGGAGGACACATGAGGTCGTCAAGCTACATAAACGCAGTGTAATTGTTGGAGGAGAATGCATACAATACGTACAATTATATTACACACTCATTTATCTTAAGTTTTTACATTTCGCTGCTTTCCTTGTTTTCTCGGCGGAGAATGCTATATTTTAACAAATTGTCCACTTTTTGACCAAACCATAATTATTTTAAAACACTTGTTGTGTGCCAAAATTATAACCGGAAATTTAGCACGCCGTGTAAAAAAAGAACCGGATCCGAAAGACACTGGAGTTACCTTAACTTTCGTTAATTAACGCCTTGAACAATGTATTACTTTTAAAATACATTTTATTGCTTGTGAAAGCACAAAAATATGTATATCTAATCATACATTTGAACAATGTTTGTTGCTATTCATCAATTAATACAAAATATAATGAAGCTAGTAGTACCCTTGGTAAAACAATTTTACAAGCATTTAATCGTTTAATCTAAAGAATTTTTCTGTAACTTAATATCTACAAAGTTTTGTACATTCAAAAAGATATATTCTTCATCAGAGAGAGCGTAAAATACATTGACATACCTTTTCAAAACTTTTGTATTGATTCTGAAACAAGCAAACGCATATGGTGTCAAAAAAATCAGAGATGATGATGATGATAAAGCTAGAGGCTTAGGTCCTGTAGAATATTCAAATGTAAATGTACTGTTGTACAATACTTGACGGGATTTTAACTTAAAATGCAAAACATGTAAAAATAAAAATGCGACTCAATTAAATTGTTTCCAGTGTCATATTTGTGCTAGAGAATATAGAGAATAGCTTCAAATATTTACAACTGTAATTTGAAGACCCCGTGGCGAGGGGGCCTCTGTTCTAAAAGTCCAACGTTATACTGAAGATCATTTCGAAATTTAGATGTACTTTCTTTTCCTTTTGTCTCAGAAATCCTAAGATCCATCGAGTAGATGGAACTGAGATACACCTTGAAATGTACTTCAGGGCTTTGCTGCGAAACAAACTTTCGATTTCCTAATAACTGTAACCATATTGTCTCCCCTTCTTTCACATTGAACTCGAAACTTTCGCTTGGTCCATTCGTATAGCTCATATTTCGCAGTTCGGCCATCGTTGTTGAAAACATTTCTGGATTGACGCATCGAATAGCCAAACGATATTTGTTTTCGCTGTGTTGTTTCACGATTAGTCGCATTCGGAACTGCTCTGATGATGTGTAGAACAAATCTGCCATTCGAGATAATTCCGAGTCTTTAGTCGACTTAGGAACAATTAATCCAACCACGCTGTTGTGAAACAAAACTTTTTTTTATATTTTTATCTTTTTCCCATGAAACATTTTTATAGAAGTTACTTTATATAACTTTTACATTTACTGGGGCCTACGTATACGTTTGTGAAGTTTTAATGGGGAAAAAAATGTAGGAATTTACCAATATGTATATATATATATATATATATATATATATATATATATATATATATATATTGAGTTGGTTTAACTACCTATATTTTACTGAGATATACTCGTATATTATATTGCTTGTTATTTTTTGAATGAATTATAAGTCAAGTTCCTTGGGGCATGATATTATATCTTTGCCATCGCTGTTATAACTGAAATTTCTCGATAGATTTTAACAATGATAATAGAGAATATGAATTTAACAATAATAAGTCGTAAGTGTAAATTTTTACTGTATCAATTTTGCAACAAATATAATTATATTTATAAAATCGGGTTTTACTCATCTTAGGAATAGTTGTACCTGTAAGATTTGCCTCCTGTTAACAGTTGCAATCGACACGCCCCTGGGACATCTTCTACAGTGTCAAAATCTACGACGGACCAGCCCTCTCCATTTTTGCATGATAACAATGCTACTTTGTCTTCGCTTGCATCTAATTAAGAGAAAGATGATCAATTAAGTCATTGGATAATAACGCTATATTATATTTTGTCTTTACTATCTATTTATCAAATGTTATATGGTTTGCGCCTCCATCACAATAAGATATCAAAATCAATTGCTGCAACATACCTAACATTTAAAAAAATATTACATATAAAAGGAGGAACTATTGCATATCAAATTGAAGATGAACAATTGCACATAAATATTTTACTACATACCAACAAAATCGCTTCCTAATTCTGAGTTTTCGATATCTTCGAGAGCTTTTTTCAATTCGTTTGCAACAGTTTGTTGATTTGATTCTTCAAGAGAATCAACCAAATCCTGGAACTGATACTCGTCACAAAATTTCAACTTTTCTAACAACGCCATTACTTTGTCTTCAGGTAATTTTTTTCGCTACATAATAGAGAATCATCAAACTAAAAATTATATATTTAGATAGTGAATAAATTAGATAATAAAAGCATCTGTAGTTCAGCAGTTTAAAAATTTTGAAACAGTTGGATTCAACTATATACCTTGATTTCTTGAATGGTTGAGGAGTTTACAATTGTTCCCTTTCCGTACAGGATATCTGCTACTTTTTCAGCATCCATTTTCTTTATCATTATGTTCTCGCATGCCTTCAGTGCAGATTGGGACCTAGTGACTTTGATATAAATTCCATTTTGAAGCAAATAGTAGTACTAATGCAAGAAAGAAGATATGTAATCGAAATTCGACTTTCAGAAAATGAATATGTCACCTCTTCTTTTAAGCTCTGGATAAACCTCCAGTGTAAGATTTGATTTGCTCTTTTTATCCAGAGTGATAGTATGTGGAGTCAATGCTACTTGAGCGTTTCGTAAGTCATCTACATCTTTTGCCATTTCTGTCGAATGTTTTATATCAGTGATCTACATAAAAGAACAATAAATTATACGTCATAAAATAAATAGTTCAAATTGTAGAAAAATATCAGAGTTGTTTGTTTTTTACAATATGTATCGACATATTTATAAAATACAATGCAATAACTACATGTATCATTCTACATATAATGAATTCTATTATTATGTCATGTTGTAAATTTTGAATTTACCGGGTGGCAGTAAATACAAAATTTACAACATGACAAATTTACAACATGACAATTATTTTAGAGGGTAATCAACGTATGGTCATGCCTTCTTATTATAAATGAATCCATCATAAACAGTACTTTAAATTAAACCGCAAAAATAAATTGCGTCAATACCGGTATTGTTTTTAAAAAAACATGATAGTTCAATTTATCGACATAATTTGCTTCATATGTGACCTGAATTGATCCGTTAGTTTTCTCTGAAAAACATCCATTTGGAGCTGTAAGTATGGCCTTATTTGGAGAATCAGTTTCAACAGTCCCTCCATCTCTTCCAAGAGTGAAGGCATGCATTTTGGGCCGAGAAGCAACTATTATTCCAACGGATTTAAAGTTGTTGGTGGCAATTTGTACCATTGGGATGTTCTGTTTCAAGTTGATGAAAAAATAATAAAAGAACACATTCATGAATATGTATTAGTATGTAAAACATGATAAACCTACGTAACGTATATTAAAAGGTGTTCTCTCAATAATTTTATGTGTTTTCAGTTGACCTTAGTTTGAAAGAGGAATCAAAAAGTTCGTAAAGTTTACCAAATACATGTATTCTATCTGTTTGAACCTGACACCTTTTTTTCTACTAAATAAATAATGAGAGAAAAAATAAAGCTGGAGACCTCTAAATCAACTTGAGGAGGACTGCCCGACTCATGCTTCATTGTCTTCCAAGTACCACCATCAGTTGAAGCTTTAACGATCAATTCCCTACATCCTCGATTGGCTTGGTGTGGAATGAAGATGCGGATCGGTTCCTTAATTTAAAAAAAATATTACTGCATGGTTAAACAAATTTAAAAACATTTTTACTTCCAGAACACATTGGATAAATTCCATACACCTGTATCACCTGCAGGCGTATGGCCGACTTTGTGGATGGTTTGACCGTTACTAGAGGGGAGATGGGGATTTCTCTCTTGTCTTGTTGGAGACACTTTTCTCTTTCTTTATTACCATCAGACGCGTAGCAGGTAAGGTCATCCTGAGTAATCTCACCTTCCATGGCCAGTGCAATACAAATTATTCCATCATTGCTGGCTGTTGTTCCATCCTGGCGGTAGTATCTTTAGAGAGATGGATTACTTTCAAATTGAATTATTTCCAAGGAATGTCAACATGGTAAAAACCAAATAAATCAACTCTGGGAATCTATACATGTTTAATCCAGTATAATATTGCTTAGTGCATATTTGGGGCAATTAAAATTTACACTTATTTTAACTGATAAGGCTAAATGAAAGTTAAATAGTACATCATTAATGGTTTTAGACAATATTGTATATTCCTAATTAAACGCGAGGAATTAATATCCGCGTAAAATTGCGAAAAGCACATCTCGCGGACTCTGAAATCTCGCTTTTATTTTTCGGACAGATACACGGTATATGAAACTATTAATTAAAACTTCGGCGTTCGCATTTTTATATTCTTGCAATTTGATGCAACACGGTTAAATCGCGGAATTGAAGACTCGCGTAAAAAAGGGAATCTACAGTATGTTGAAAAATACGTGTGATGTGTTTATTTATTAAAATAAACATTAAGTATCAATATCATTATTTTCCCAGTGTGTATTTTGTTTGAAGAGTTATATAACTTTAAGCGTAAATAATTTTAACTTATAAGAATACGCGCTTTGTGTCTGTGTCTCTGAAGCAAAAATTGTGACATGGATAACGTAGGGAGAATTTTTGAAAGGTTCTTAGCAATGCATGAAATTTTAAAATTTCTTAATATGAATAACCTGATGCAATTTCATAAAAATATCACAACCGGGCAAAATTCAACTATGCTACGTGGGTAATTCTTTTTAAAACAAAAAGATTCCCAGCCAGTCAAACTGTCATACTTGGTTACTGGGTTGTCACATACCTTATTTTAATGCTTTTTAAATTTAGTGGATCTACGAAAATTGGTGATCAGCAAACATTGATAAAGACTATAAAAAAATCTAGAAAATAATTTTGGATATGTTTACATCATTGGTTCCCAATTCCTCCAGTCCCTCTTTCTTTTTTCCTCCAGTTCTTTCTGTTTTCTTTCTTCTTCCTTCTTCCTAGCTTCTAATTCCAATCTTCTTCTCTCCTCTTCTTCTTTTTTATGCTTTTCTTCTCTAGCTTTTCTTTTTCTTTCTTCTTCTTCTGCTTTTCTTGATTCTTCTTCCTCTTGTTCTTTTTTCCTTTTCTCTTCTTCTAGTTGTTTTTTCTTTTCCTCGTCTTCTTTTCGTTTTCTACGTTCGTCTTCCTTAATTTTAGCTTTCAGTTTCTCTTGTCTGAGCCTTTCTTCTTTGGCGGCTTTTTTATCTGCTTCTCTCTTCCGATTTTCTTCTTCCCGCTGTCTCCTCGCCTCTTCTTCTTCCTTTTTTTTTTCTTCTTTTTTACGAGCATATTCTACATCGGCATTCTCTAAATTTTCGGCATATTTATTTACACCTTTTCTAAGCTCAAGGAGACCTTCTAATGAAATTTTACCCTCATTCTCCAATTCATTTGTCATATTAGCTGCTATCATCATCATTTTTCTCAATTCATTTTGTTCATCGCTGATTTTTTGCAAAGCTGCAATCTTT
Organism: Magallana ariakensis; assembly: GCA_020458035.1. Taxonomy (NCBI): domain Eukaryota; kingdom Metazoa; phylum Mollusca; class Bivalvia; order Ostreida; family Ostreidae; genus Magallana; species Magallana ariakensis. The sequence goes on along the minus strand of CM035814.1, from coordinate 55,771,791 downwards.
TTCAAATTTTCAGCATTTTGTTCTTTTTCGTCCATCTTCTTTTTTAAATTTGTATTGCTGGGCGGTCTAAGTAAAGTAAATTAAAAAGACTTTGACAAGACATTTTGAGTTCATAAAAAAGTATATATACATGTACCAACTATCTTTAGGTCTTAGTAATTTTTGCTAAAAATTTCATTAAGAAAACGCATTTTCGATAACTCATGACCCTCGGTGACGGTGGTGATTGAACGTTATATTAATTACATGTACTTTAAAGTTTTGTGAAACAAAAGAATGTCTAGGTGTAGAAATTCGTGAAATCTTTACTAATATTACTTACAAAAGCAGTTTTCATATAGACTTTGGGACCGGATATTGTAAGTAAAAGGAAAAAAGGGCATATCCACCTGTCTTTTGTCGCAGTTAGAAGGGAAATTGCAATGGGAATCTTTCTTTTTATTCATGTAAGGGTTGGGTTATCACACCTTATTAGTTCAATGGCATCACCATTGAGCTAAATCAGCTTTTCATATTATTCACATAATTGCTTACCTTGCCCCGATTCTTGTTGATTCTGTTGGTTCCTCGCCTAGCGCTGTAGTTCCTGTTAGCAGATTTAATTTAATCGGGACATCCAATTTCCCATCACCATTTTTATTTCTCTCTCTTTGGCTTTGGGGATCAGGCTTAGAATCAGTGTTTGCTTTAGAAAAAAAAGACCAAATCCGAGAGTGCGCATATCTGTATAGCACTGAATGGCTAACGACACGAACAATTGAAATTGTCAAATTTTCGGGACAACCAGTCCCTTCTTCAGGACACAAAAATAAATTACAGGAAATAGAAAAAAAGAAAACAAAATCCAGCACTACAACTAACACTACCAAAAATCTAAAGAAGAAACATCTACTACATCATGTACAATTTTAATTGTCGTTAGCCACTTTTAGTGCTTTATATATCAAGTTTACTGGCTTAGTATCAATATACATGTATATTATAATTAGATCCAATACCTTTAAGATGACTACTGTTGTTGATTTGATTTAGTGCTTTATTAATTGATAAGCAACTGAATATACTTGTATACTGCATACTTGTAGGAAAATAAAAATACTGTGCCGGATAATTATGCCAGTGCCAAAGTGGCCTATAGGAAAACTACCTGTCTAAATCAAATTCCTGCAGGAAATACTTTCCTCCTATAGGAAATTTATTTCCTATAGGATTTTAAGAAAATCCTATATTATTTTCAATATTTCCTGTATGAAATTTATCCTATATGGGAAACATTATTTTTTTAAAGGTAAATTAATCTCTCACCTGCCAGGTCTATCATTTGTATTTAAGGATTTTTCGAAACTGCATCTTAAGCGGGTGCAAAAATGCCACCTTGGCACTTGCATACTTATCCGGCACGGTGTGTAAATTACATGTATCTTAGTTTGTTAGTTGTTGCATAAGAAATGTTTATACTAGTAATTAACCGAATACAAAGAAAAAAGTCAAATCAAATCAACATGATAATTTCCCAGAATAATGTAAGACATTGAGCAGGACTCAATAAGAACAACATTAGACAGTGTAGTCGACTTAACTTTTAAATTACCTTTTAAATTCGAAATGAGGGTCCTCATCTGTTTTGCTAAATCTGCGTTGAATACTTCCACTGTCATTCGTAACTGGTAAATTTCCTCTTTTATAAGAGCGACGTAGTTATTAACTTGTTGTATGACGTCGGACGTATTTTTTGTAGTCTGCAGTACTTCTTCCTGAAATGTGTCATATTGGTCCGAGGAATTGGGAATTTGAAATTTTGTATGAGAATTTTTCTGTTTTTTCATAAGAAATAACGCCTCGATATCCGACATTTTGCAAATTAAAAAGATCCAAATTCACATTTCAATGTATGGGCCTAATATATACATTCGAATATCTACACGATATATAGCCACTTCCGTCTTCCATTCAAGGAGTATAAATCGATTTGTTTTTCCTCCAAGGAAAGCTACTCGATTTAAAGCCATTTAATGTGCAAGATTTATTTAGTGATATATATACCAGATTGGTACGTGTAAAAACACTTCACTTTGAGCTTTATATGTAGCATGCATTGCAACGTTTCTTAAATAAAGAATGATAAAACTATATATATATATATATATATTCCATAATTCAATTAAATTTACAGTTGATATTTCTAGTTCCAAAAACATATTTTTGGACACTACTTCAACTCTGGAAGATGGTAAAATAAAATTCAGTCTCCATACGAAACCCACGGATTCTCATCTCTATCTCAAGCCGTCTAGCTGCCACCCTCCCCATACCTTTAGAGGAATTCCTAAAGGATTAACAACCCGAATCAGACGAATCTGTTCTTCTAATGAAATCTTTGAAGAACAGAGCAAGATATTGAAATCCCATCTGTGTAATCGAGGCTATAAAGCCCACACAGTGCAATCTGCAATTGATGAGATCGTTACAAAAGACAGGAAAACGCTTCTGCAATACAAAGAGAAATCAGACAAAAGCAGGGTTCCACTTGTCACTACCTACCATCCCGCCCTTAAGAACCTTAACAGCATCCTTAGAAATAATCTGCCCATTCTTTACACTAACGAAAGAATGGCTGATCTTTTCAAGGACCCACCAATGGCGGCATTTAAACGCCCAAGGAACTTAAAGGATATGGTAGTGAGAGCAAGATTAGACAACCCGTTGCCCAATGGCGGCTTTAAAACATGTTCAGACGCCAGATGCCTGTTGTGCAAGCACAGCATTAGCACGGACAGTTTCAAAAGCCCCATTACGGGTCGTACCTACAAAATATTGGGCAACACGTCTTGCCGAACAGACAACTGCATCTATCTCATCAGTTGCAAGGTTTGCTCTAAGCAATACATTGGGGAAACAGGTGACCTCCGTAGAAGAATCAACAACCACCGCTCGACCATAAAGACCAAGAAAATCAAGGAGCCCGTAGGGGAACACTTTAATATAAGTGGTCACAAATAGGAAGACATGACAGTAGTGGTTATTGACCATAATCCTCAGTGGACAGACGCGGAGAGGAAAAGCAAAGAAAAGTTCTGGATGCACAGACTTAAATCATTCAGACCTGATGGCATGAACAAGCAAATTGACTTCATGAAAATGAACGTGTCATAGCCCAACATCACCTGATACCTATATAGTAATCTTACCATATCTGTCAACTCCGACCTATCAGTTATTACTTTTTATACCAGTTTTCATTTATTATTAATTATTAATAATATTTCTTTATTTTTAATTTAATTATCTTCTCCTTTACACCTAACTCCGATTCATTACATCATTAATTAAATACTTCGGATCTTAACCAAAGCGCCGTACGACTTAACATCGGGTGTTTGAATTTTCCATTATTAATTCGGACATCAATTTTAATTAGCCTAATTAACTCGATCAGGCGTGAAGTTGACAGTCGATTGATTACTCCAGAGCGATCGGCCACATTGGCAAAACCTTATCAACATTGATCACCAAAACTGTATAAAATGTAGTTATTATTTTTTATAGGTTCTTTAGTAGTGTTAGTTGTAGTGCTAGATTTTGTTTTCTTTGTTTTTACCTATGTAATTCTTTTTGTTTCTCTTATGTCCTGAAGAAGGGGCTGGTTGTCCCGAAAATTTGACAATTTCAATTGTTCGTGTCGTTAGCCATTTTCAGTGCTTTATATATTCATTTTACTGGCTTAGTATCTATACATTAGATCCGACACTTTAAAGATCCCTAGTGTTGTTGATTTTATTTAGTGCTTTATATATATATATATATATATATATATATATATATATATATATATATATATATATATATATGAACAACGTTCATTCCATGTGTGTAGGAAAAGATTTTTTGTATTATGCATATTTGTTTAAAAATATACACACATCAGATTGTTAGCCCGAATTAAAGTGTGATAATTAATTAAGGGTGCATGAAGATACTAAAACAAATGTGTATTGTTTCTTTTCGGGTAGATTGAAGTCATAATATTTAATATTCAATGCAGTGGCGTCGGAAGCAAATTGAAAGTGGGGGGGGGGGCAAAAAAATTTATACGCAAAATCATGAAATTCCTAATCCGTGGAGGGGGGGGTATACCTATAACTGCAATTTTCAATATCACATCTAATATTTCCATATTTTCATTTCAATTCCTTACATTCTCAGTACCGAAAACGTGGGGGCGGGGGGCGGCAGCTTCCTGCATGATACTTCAATTCAATTGTTATATATAAATTTGAAGAAAAAAATTTGTTTGCTGCGAGAAAAAGTGGGCGTCTGGCCACTCACTGATGCTATGCGCCTGATGGTTAGGTCTAACTTTGCAAAAAAGTGTTTGGGAGGGGGGGGGGGGGGCTAAGCCCCCCCTAGCCCCCCCCCCCCCCGGTTCCGACGCGTACATGCAATGAAATAATTCATTGTACAAATTTTAGATATTTAGTATTTAGAGCGTGAATAAATTTTATTATTTTGATATTTAAAGATTGTTCTTATGTAATGAAATATTTTTGTTACCTTGCATGTGCTTTTTCAATCAAAGGACTTTTTAATTTACACTACTCAGTGCTAGCAAGAAGAGGTATTATGAATCTCTCTCTCTCTCTCTCTCTCTCTCTCTCTCTCTCTCTCTCTCAGTATGAACTAGGGATATTTTTTTTTCTGGAGAGTATAAAGCCAACTTAACTGTGTGTTGTTTGGGACGGGAGGGGGGGGGGGTTGTTGACCTAAGTTTAAATGATCCGGACCCCCCCCTTTCTGAATCCACCCATTATACATTGGTTATAAAAGCAGAATAATAACGTTTTTTTTTTAAAGATGTGTTTAATGTTAATGGCTACCTTGGCACTGTCACATTTGACTTTGTGTTTGAAATAATCCGAATTTCACCATTAATGACCGACTGCGGGAGAACTCTCGAACTCTTTTGTAATTGGAGGTACGCGGGACAATCCAAGATGGAAGAGTTTGTGAGAAAACTGGTGAAAACATCAGATTTAAGGTACGCAACTTTTATATGCTTTAATGAAATTAAAGGAAAGAATCAGTACAGTAATTTATTTTGTATTTTAGAACTTTAGTGTGTAAGTGTGTAAGCTTATCTCAGTGAAAAATGATCAATCTTCACTTGTTCATGTTGTTGGAAACTTTAAACGAAAAGGAAGATGTAATCATCAGATCATATATGTGACACATGTTTTAAATTTATACCCAATTTAGAGTCTCAAATGTGATAAAGCAAAAGGCAGGGACGTATATACTAAGTATATACGTCCCTGCAAAAGGTTATACTTTTTCGCATGGTTGACACCCCCCCCCCAAAAAAAAATAATAATAAATAACCCTAATTTTATACAGTTTTTTTTGCGTTTAACTTTATAATCAAGAATTTTTGTAATTGTTTTTACAGCCCCCCCCCCTTACACTCACACACACCACACACACAAATTCAGAATGTCAGTGGTACCCATGTTCAATTGATTAGGAAAAAATTAATATTAATCAGTACAGGTTTGGACCAATCCCCCCAAATGCATAAATCACTAAATGCCGCCGGGTACCGCTAAATGCATCAATTTTAGTTCAGCAAGTTTTATTATTAACCTATAGTTAGATTGATCCCTAAGAACATGAAGAAGTTTTTGATATTATTCTGAATAGATAAATCTTCATAAAAGTGGGGTTAGAGAAAAAGTTGTTACATTTCATCTATTCTACTGTGAGTTATGGGCTTAAATTTTATTGCAAAAATAATGAATTTCTATTTTTTGCACTTCAAATTTATATCCCATTTGCGACATTATAGGGCTATAATAATCCAGCCATTTTTACAATTGGTCTAAACCTGTTATAAGGAGTCTAACAAACTGCATATTATTTAACATAACAGCATAAAACAACAGATACAAGTATTGAAAAATTTTGAATTCTACCTCTTAAATAAAGGACTGACTGATAAACTAGTGGAGCACATGCCTCCATTGAATAGTTGTTAGGCAAGTATCCCAAAGCTCTTTGCTCATGTTATCTGCATTGTTTATAACAATATGTTAACCCAGCTTCAATGGGTACTGGCTTAGGCTGGGGGTTAATTAGCAATGGATTGGTGTCTCATTAAGGGGGAGTCAATGACTCTCATCCACTTACAATGTAGCATCTTTGAATCTGGAGATAAGCAGTGGCCTTAAGCACATCATGAACAGAGAAGGATATAATTCATCAATCATAATCTACATAATGTATATATCTTTTTTTCTTTGTGTGCAAACTGAAGTGATATGCATTTTTTTTTCAATCATTTCAAGTTATCAATGATATTAGTTTGATCATATATATACATGAGTGTTATAATTATTGATTAAGAAGATACAAATAAGTAGTCTTGTTTATCTTGTTTATAATTTATTAATATTTTATTCAATTATTTTTTATCTTCGTTTATTTTAGTTTGTTGACAAAAGGAAAGATCAAAGAAGCATACAAAAATAAAGTGGGAAGGGAAATAACTCCTGAAGAGAAGAATGCTCTGAATCAAGCCTTGAAGAATATCCTAACTGATATCAACTCTGTGAGTGCTATGCTTCAATTAAAGGGGCATGGTCACGATTTTGGTTTAAAATTATTCTCCCGATTTTAATGTTTACAATGCTTCAGTAAGGCATTTTTAATAGGCTACCATAATTTGAGCGTCATTCGTTGAGTTATAAGCGAGTTACAGAGCTTACAATTTTTTGCTATGTAAACAAAGCTTTTGTTTACATTTTGAACGTTGAAGTGAAAACTCCAGTTTAAGACCGAAAATGAATGTGGTAAACGTTAGGATCAGTTTATTTATGCTTAAAATGGATAAGAAGATGGAAAAATCAGCTTAAAAAAGAACTTTTACCTGTATATTAAAATAATGTAAACAAAAACAGGGCACGAGCCTTGTTTACATGACAAGGAATTGTGAGCCCTGTATCTTGCTTATAACTTCACTACTGACTCTCTAATTTTCTTTGGTCATTGGAAATGCATTCCTAAAGCATTGTAGATAATAAAAACAGAAAAATAGAATTTGACCAAAATCGTGACCATGCCCCTTTAAGTATACATCAAATGCATCATTTTAAAATTTCACTGTGTCTCAACTCTCAAAGCAATTACAATGGTTTCTGATATTTTTCTAATCTATAAAGACATGCATACCAAAGTATTATAAAATTTTAGAATAACCATGTAAAAAATGGAATCTATGTACCGGTATGTAAATTTCCCAGAATTATCACCCTAGCCTTAGATTATCTATGCCTTACATGGTTTTCACTCTTCATTGACATTTCAGTAATTTCATAACCCAAGCTACTTGAACAGCCTCACATAAAACATTCCTATGATAACATTCAGACTCTCTAAAGTACTGTACATAAACTAACACATGTACATGCTTCATAATCATTCGATAAAAAAAAACTTCATTTACTCAATTATTATTATTTTTTTTTTTTTTTTTTGCTCATTACAACATAACAACCCAATGACGACTTTAAAAATTTATCAAAATGAAGAAAGATATATATAAAAATATCCAAGCTATTAATTTATCTGGATAATATACATGCAATCATGCATGTTATGCTTTTATCACATTACCCTTTCACCTAACAATTAATGATAATTTATTCCTTCGATTTCTATTTTTTTCAGCATGGGGGAAATAAAGAAAATGCCAAGTCTCTTGCCTCGCCATTGAAGTCTGTGAAATCTCCCCAAAAACCAAAGCCACTCAAACAAAGAGGTTATTGTTTGCTTTATAGAAAAATTTTGATAGAAGCAATTTTAGTAAGAGTTATTTCCTATTGGCTGCCATGTCGGAGGTGAACTTGCATACTTACCTTCATTATAAAATTTTAACTTTTTGAAACTTGCTGAAAGGGCATTTTTATTAAATATTGCTATCTTTTGTTTTTATCATTTTGTACTATTAATGGTGTATCTTGTGGTCTGCATAAAATTTAAGCATTCTCAGATTCTTCCCATAATCTACGTGCCCAAATTCAACCTATAATCTCCTTTCCATCATACTTACATGCATATTTTTGATGTTTTCAGTAGTCTTTTACAAAAATTACTTTTCATTGGGTTAAATCACTATGATATACATTATTATGGATCCAAATTTTTTTAAAATCCTGAAAATAATTTCATATCTAAATTTGATGAACATTTATCATTTTATATTGTTATTCATCATTTAGATGGGATATACTATTTTACATGTAATAAAATGACTTAGATTTTCAAACAAATAATGAAAGAAAGGAAAACATGGAAATGTTTCAAATCACATACAAGGTAATTTAAATCATTTTCTTGAAAGAAGATTTGTGACATTGAAGACTGATGGTAAATATAAAAGCATTTATATTTTCGCAGAAAAATCAACCCCTAAAAGGACCAGTCAGAAGAAGAAAGCGAGAACCTCACTGTCCCCACGGCTGCGAGTGGATGAAGTGGTGGATGCTGTGATGAAGTCCAGTGATGAAGAGGAAGAAGATGATGAAGAGGATTATATGCCACAGGTTTCACCACTGAAGAAGAGATCTCCTGTAAAAAAGAAAAGCCCTGTGAAGAAGTCAACAGTGAGTGTTAAAAAGAAGAGTATTGATGAGGTGGTGAATGCTGTGCTTGATTCCGGAGATGATGAAGATGATGAGGATGATGAAAAGTTGGAGGAAGAGGATGAGGAGGAAAACAGTGATGATGAAGCTGATCCTAAAGTGGAGGCAAATTCCGATTTTGATAACAGCGTTGAGAAAAAGGATTTGGAGAACGATCTGTCGGGCAGTGATTCCGAATATGAACCTTTTAAAGATGAATCAGAAAAGATATCACCAAGAAAAGGTACAAGGAGAAACAATTCACCAAAGAAAGGAGCACAGAATAAGAAAAGAAAAAGATACAGTCTTTCTAGTTCTGAAAGTGATGTTGAGGAGAAAGAGGAGCTGAAGGATTCAGACGATTTGTGTGATGATTCATCCGATGATGAAAAAGCATCAAAAACCAAAAAGTCACTGAAAAGAAAGCAGATAATTTCTAGTGACTCTGAAGAGTCTGAGGAAGAAAGAAAACCCAAAACAAAAAGACAGAGGACCATCTTAAGTGATGATGAAAATGAATTGGAAGATGAAGAAAACAGCGAGGAAGAAAGTACTGATAAAGCTAAAGATGTGAAAAGGAAACCTGTGAAGGGAAAACAGAGTGCTAAGTCTAAAACACTGAAGGGGAAAGAATTGAAAGAGAGAAGTGTTTTTAGCATAACAGAAGGATCAAGTTCAGAGGAGGAAAGTCTGTCTTTAGCTGAGATCAGAAAATTGTCATCATCGAGTCAGAATAGTGAGAGAGGGGAAAGAACTCTGTCCTCCTCCAAGCAATCCAAAAATGTAAGCAATACCCAAAAAGTCAAGGAAAAAGTGAAAAAAGAACCAAAAAGTCAAAACAAAGCAAACAAATCATCACAAGAAACTAAAATGGAAGTGAATAAAAAGGAGAATAAGAAAAACAGGACAAGTAAAATGAAAAGTGATGATGACAGTTGTGGCGATGATAATGATGAAGATGATGATGATGTTGATGTCAATTCAGGTAGTGATTCCGAGGAAGATTTGCCACTTTCTGTGAATAGAAAGGCTAAAAATGTTAAGGATAAAGTGAAAAAAGAACCAAAAAGTCAAAACAAAGCAAACAAATCATCACAAGAAACTAAAATGGAAGTGAATAAAAAGGGGAATAAGAAAAACAGGACAAGTAAAATGAAAAGTGATGATGACAGTTGTGGCGATGATAATGATGAAGATGATGATGATGTTGTTGTCAATTCAGGTAGTGATTCCGAGGAAGATTTGCCACTTTCTGTGAATAGAAAGGCTAAAAATGTTAAGGATAAAGTGAAAAAAGAACCAAAAAGTCAAAACAAGGCTAAAAAGGCATCCCGTAAAACTAAGGTGACAGCTGATCAAACAGTGAATAAGAAAAAGAGTTCAAGTGTGGTCAAAGGGGATGATGACAGTGAGGATGATGTTGAAATTGATTCAGGTAGTGACTCGGAGGAAGATTTGCCACTTTCTGGGAATAAAAAGAAGTCTCCATCTAATTACAATAGTAAAAAGTCAAAGAAAGTGGAGCCTGAAGAGGTACTTTTTTGGGTAGATTTTTTATTTTTACACATAGTGATACATGTAGGCCGAGAGCTTATATTATAGATATCTTGCAATTTTGGGTATTTTGGGAAGTTGTTAGTCTCATCTAATAAAGATATTCATGTTTTTCAGTTAAAGTTGAGTTGTTACGGTTTATTGGAGTTAAAAGGGTTGGGTTTTTTTTCCTGATTCTGATTTATGCCACTTTCTTTTACCTTTCTATGATAGAGTTCTGATCCAGATAAAGATGATGAACAGCCAACACCATCAACACCAAAGAAAATGCAGGTAAATAAGCATGATAAGATAAAGATTAAAAACATATTTATTTCTGTTCATAAAGTTACCTCCATCACCTACATCAAATGTTATACGTAATTAATTAAACATTTTCATGTTCTCAATACCTACTGGGGCAATATTGACTAAATTGAGTAATATATGGAAATTTAAAAGAGGGGGTGGAGTAGAACGGTACATAAACTATGAATTCCTTTTATAGATGCACTTATCAACACCACTCTCTCTCTCTCTCTCTCTCTCTTTCTCTCTCTCTCTCTCTTCCCATACCGTTGATTTTAAATAAAAACAATGAGAATTTTTCATCATTTTAATTTTCTCAGCTCTTGGACTTCTAGCAAATAACCTCATTATAATGAATTGTAAAATAATAAGTACTTAGGGTTTTCTCATTGCTACACTGTACAAGAATCTTTCTTTTCAGAGCCCACATGATACCTCTAACTCTGAGAGTGAAGGTTCAAAAAAGAGTTTTTCTCCTGTTCAAAAGAAAAAGAAATCATCCTCATCATTACAAAAGGTACATATTTTTCTTCATTTTCCAGTCTGTAGTTTCGATAGATTTAGAGCTCGTTTCAAAATGGCGTCGATTTTCCCACTTGGTGACAGTCTTATTTTCGTCAGCAGATCACTAAATCCAGACGCCCGTCGTTACGCCAGCATCAAAGACATGCCGCCTAAACTCCGACGCAGTACGACTGCATTAGAGGCGGCTGGGTCGCTTTGCCGGCATCAAAGAAAAGCCGCTATCTTAACGATAATTCTATATGACTTTTAAACTGTTAAAAGAAGGACTGTTTTATAGTATTCATTTAGATAGAAATGTATAATGCATGCATGCATATATATATATATATATATATATATATATATATATATATATATATATATATATATATATATATATATATTAAATTCCAAAATGAATAAATAATAAAAAATAACAGAAAGCCAATTCAAAAACTCTACTGGTTTTGAATCGGCTTTCTATTATTTTATATATGTATATATATATATACACACACACACACACACACACACACACACACACACACATGCGTTTACTGACAAATGTTTATATATTTTGATTTCCTAAGCACCCGTAGGTCACAGGTTATTTACATGTTTGAATTCCTTACTCTATCTCTCTTCTCTCTCTCATTCAAGTCACGAGCGGTAAATGTCTTAACTCCGTCTACTACAGTCTGATTGGACAAGGGTCAGTCAACATTTATCATCAGCGAAGATGTTGGCTTTCACACAATTACGTCTGTATGGATAAACCAAGAACGATGTCGATACTTAATAGTGCATTCTAATTAGCACAATTGGTTGCAACTATAAAATATTCAGCGTGCTATTAAAAGAAAAAAATAGAGAAACTTTTTTTTAAAATCTGGCTACACCCTTACCAAAATATTAAAATCACTCAACTATTCCCCAAATCAAATCCTTTTTAAAAAATTCATAAATCTGAGATCAATATTCAGACTTGAGGCTGAGTATTGACTTCAGAAAAGTTGGTGACAGCGGGGTCTGATAAAGGTCTATTCTGTTAAGCCAGCTAAGTTTTCTCTCTCTCTATCTCGCTCTCTCTCTTTCTCTCTCTCTCGGCATACATATATATTTAAATAAAGTCATTCCAAACATAAGAATAATTTCAAATATTAGTATATATCAGAAAATTAGTTGTTTTTAGATCTGGAGTACACTATTTTTTATACAGTTGCACGTTTCAACCCCATGCGTTCTCTCTCTCTCTCTCTCTCTCTCTCTCTCTCTCTCTTTCAGTATGTGTGTGTGTTTAAGCTACATTTTTATAAAATCATTCCAAATATGCATATAAATAACACCAAATATTAGAATAAATAAGCAAAATAATTGTTTTTCGACCAGCAGTGTACTACTGTGGTTTCATCAATATTCGTTGAATACCAATTTTCGTGGATTTCGTTATTAAGTTGATCCATGAAATTAAATGTTCATTGAATTCCAATTTCTATTAACATTTTGTGTTCATAGGGTCATTGGCCACGAATTTACGTATCCTTGAAACTGTGATTTTCACTTTTTCCACGAAAATTGATACCCTTGAATATTAATGAAACCACAGTATCTCTGATGCAATTGCACTGTTTCAACCTCAACCGTTGTTGTGGCGGCGGCATGCTTTTGATGCTGGCAAAGTTACCGGCCGACTGAGTCTAGTGAGCGGCTGACGTAAACATTGGCTGTCACCAAGTGGGAAAATCGACGGTATTTTTAATTGAGCTCTATGTGCAAACTGTTTGAAAAAAAAATGATACACATGTAAATCAAAAAATGATAAATCATCATTTTGGAGACTACATGTGCTTTGCTATTTTTGATATTTTATTTATATTAACAATATCTTACTTCATTTCATTATGACATGAAACAGAAATCCCAAGAGAGGAAGGGTTCTGGGGACGGAAGTGAAGAGGAGGGGCCCCGTGTGAAGGAGCTGAGAAAGATTTGTCGGGCGGTGGGGATCGTGGTCACTAATGCCAGACACATGGCAGGGTGCTCCTCAGACAACCAGAAAATCAACAAACTGAAGCAGCTGCTCAGAGAGGCAGGCATGGAAGGTAGGACTAATGTCCCTGATTTTTGGATTTTTTAAAGTTTAAGAATGTTTACTGGACATAGGATTTTGTTCCACCAGTAAACACAGTCATGTACATGTACATGTAGGATGGTAGCTCTGTGGCTGTTAAATAAGTTCTTTATTTTATTTAATGATTCACAAAAAGATAAATATTTAGTGGGGCCTTCATTATCCGGACACTGTCGTTCCCTGTTAAATTGTCTTGAGAGGTGTATACATACATGTTAACTCTACCACTTTATGAGGAAGTCTACTGCTTTAACCCTGTCTCCCGCCTAAAGCTTTTATTCCAAAATCTACCGCTTTTATCAAAATCTGTATTGTTGTTTTGATATATAGCCATTTTGGAAGACATTGTGGTCAGAAAATCTTGTTGGGTTTGAAATTATTGCGAGACTTGAATCGGAGGCATTCAAACGCTTTTCTTTTTTAAATCTGATAAATGATATGATTTCATGCATGTGTTTTACATTGAAAAGATAAAAGTAGCCCCTTTCAGTGATTACATTAGTTAAAAGACATTTTGGAATCCTCATAAGGAAAAAGAAGCTTTGCTATTCCACAGGTGACTTTAATGATGACAGAATACTGTATACAGGGAAATATTCACCTCGTTTTATTTTTTCTCCTTTCGCCCTCGTTGCCAGCAGGCGAATTTAAGACTGGGCGAATTCCAATGTCTCAAATTACCTCTTTTTAAACACAACTGTGTCTGGGTGAATTCAAGACAGGGCGAAAGTGTCTGCAAGAGTTGAAGGGCAAAAATTTCCAGAGGTGTAATTAACCCTGTATACAGTGTATCTTCTAACTTGGCCATAACAGTAAACTTGACTTGCATTTTATTTATCTTCACACAAAGATTCCCCCCCCCCAAAAAAAAAGGCTTAATAAATTTGATGCTAAATGCATGCAAAATATGTTGATTTCCTCACCAGGAAAAAAGCTTTGCTATTCCTTGTGTGGCTAATAATAACTGAATACGAAAAACCTCACCATAAAAGTAAACTTGACTTGCATTTTATAGCTCCTGTGGCAACACTGCATGATTTGTGATAAGCATGTAAAGTAAACATCGTTTTTGATATTGAAAAACAAAATCTGATATTCTCCTAGTTCTTACTTCTTTTATTTGTTAAAATTTGGCAGCTTAATTAACCTATTTTACAGAACAATGGCAACTGTTAAAGTCTCAAGACACAAAGATTTTTTCCTTGAAAACAGCTTAATCAGTTTGATTATAAATGCATGCAAACTTTTTATGCATGTGTTGATAATGTTAAAGTCTTTTTTAGTTTAGTTGATATCCTTAGTTACTAATCAGAGACCCTACCTACTTATATATGCACTATTAATCAATGTGAAAAAGACTGCATGCAATGCTATCTCTTTTGAGATGTAAATCTACCTCTTTTTCACCACTAGAGGTTAACATGTATGATGTATATTCATTTAATCCTTTTTTTTTCTTTTTTTTTTTGAGAGCCACCTGCATTTATTTAAACAATTTTGGTTTTTTAAAATTCACAATAGGTAGACCAAGTATGAAAAAGGTGGAGGAGGTGAGACTTATGAAGGAAGCAGCGGAGCTAGACACACAGAATATACTGAAAACTGAAGGTACATGTTGTAAGGTGGTGGAAGTTGTCAACACAAAACCACAGTTGTCTCTCTTTGACCGTGAAATCCTGATAATGTCATGCTGATTATCAATGCACTTTCAGGTAGAGGGAAAAGGAGAGTGAACAGCTTATTTTCAAGGTCAGATGATTCTCCAAAGGTCAAGGTCACACCAGTGAGAGAAAAATTCAGCAGACTGAGAGACATCATTGACAGTGATTCGTCAGATTGATTAATAAAAGGTAAATGGGATATGCAACATGTAGCTATTTTACATTAGTACTGATGTTGAAAGACATAATATGACATTAAACATGTACACATAAAAGGTTATTGTATTCTCATTCGTTTTCTGATACACTAACTCTTCATTATGTGGAATGTAGTGTATTGGAAACAAATTAAAAATTTGTAGACAATGGTTTATTGACCAATAGGTTTATCTGTAGCATGTCTTACTTCAATGACCATTTCATTTTGTGAATTAACTCAAAATGGAAACTCACAAAAGTTGGTGTTTAACAAATAACAAAGCCAGTACAAGTATGACCATTGTGTGGCATGAATAATATACTTAAACATTTTATAGTCAATTTTACATGTCTTATTTCTATGAAACAGAGACGCAAGAGATAATTTGATATTCAATAAATCTCATAAATGTCGTCAGATTTAGAGGGGAGATCCAAAGTTAAATTGTTTATGTCATACATGTATTAACAGTTTTGATTGGATAAACATGTGTACCGTAAATATTGTCACATAAGATACATGTATGTCAACATGTTTTGGGATTATTCACTTGATTAAATCTGTGAACATGAGATTTGTGAAATATCTCTCACACATGTGCATTGTACATGTAGTGCATATATGTAGAATCTATGCACATTTGATGTTAATTCTTTTAGCTCCTGTTATAGTATGGTGTGGATTTAGCTTACCTGGTGTATAAGCATAAAAAGACAAAGTGAAATGTTTGATATATAGAACATTAGTATTTTGTTCTAGTGGAGACAGCCATGGACTGTTTCTCTGTCCGTTGGTTGTACAGAACCATTTTCAAATTGATTCCCGCTTCATGTTCATTGGCTCTGCTGTACAAGTTGTTTCCCTTAGACCAGCTGTCACATGTTCATGCTGTTTAAAATCAAGTTGTAACCGCAATTGACAAATTAATGTTTTGTTTACATTTACTAATAGATCAAAGTAGGGAGTGATTCCAATGACAACTTCTGCTGCCGTTAACAATGGGACAATCAATGTACACCTTCATGTGTCAATATAATGTTCTAAAATTAAAATTCACTTTTTCATTATTTATATTAACAATGTTGATCTATCATACCTGTGTAAAATTAACTCATTGTAAGGAGTTGTGGCAATGTAAACAAGTGTGTATTCCTTAGGAATCGATCACTACAGAATGGGGGCACTTTGATCTCAAAGTTTAGCTGTGATATTGATTCGTTAGAAATGTCGGTGAGAGCTTAGTTACACCATTGTACAGAGAGATTGATGAAGAGTTGTTCTTCTGTGATGTTAGTCATGTAACAGAGGGGCTGTGAAAGTTGATGGATAGGTGCTTGGGAATAAACAAGAAAAAACAAAATAACACTTACAATCTGACATCCTTTAGCATGGAATACTGGGTAGATATTTCGGGTGACAAATTGTACTTTGTTGTTTTTAATGAAATGATAAAAATATGCAAGAAATTGGGTACAAAATTTGAAGTAATTGCATCTCCTTTATTGAAGATAAACATGTACTACATAGATAATTGCATAATATGTTTATACAACTCCTCTCTCTCTCTCTCTCTCTCTCTCTCTCTCTCTCTCTCTCAAACACACACTACCGGTACTTTTGACATGAATTTTTCATTCAGAAGATTCTATTATAATTCATATCATATTGATTTCTTTCACTTTATTCTTTTCACACATTATTCTTATCATTTAAAGTATTAGTGATATATGAAGTAATGAGATTTTACTCTTTTAAAATTTTTTAGAAAGATATGTTTATACATGAAGATTATTTTAAAGTTAAAATTTTGGAAAAGTAGATATGTGAGAAAGGTAACGAAACACCTGGCTTTATATTTATTAACCCAGGTTCTATTGAATGATTTAAAATTTCTGTCATACCCTGTCAACCTTCCAAAATTGATAGACATTTATGTAACAGTATATACCCTCATTCAATCCTTCAGATCAAGACTACCTATCGACAAGTGACCTAGTTCCAAACCTTTTACTACCTCTTACTACTTATATATCTTATTTTGATTTTAGCTACTGTGATTAACCTAGTAACCAGGTGTATACATGTATAACTGTGTATCTCTTATAATGGACATTGTGCAATATCCATGATATCAGTTGGATAACTCTCTTTACTTGTGGAATGTATTCACGATTTCCAATTAAAACCTTTGATCTACCCTCTACACCCTATTTGAAGATATTGCCAAATCAATATATTGTGCAATACTGGCATACTGCAAAGATATTTTTTTTGAGAATTCTCCTGAAGTATTTAATAAGAAATGATGAAAGAAACACCCAGGGTGGTTTTAATGATTGTGAAATGCAGTGATGTTGCATAAATTATATTACATGAGAATGAAATCAATATCCTGGTGTTATTTATATTTTACCATTCAACTTTTTCAATGAGCGGTGATTTCTTGTAAATGATCTGTACTTTCTATAGAGAAAAAGGTTCCTCTCTGTGGTTGGGATTACTATCAGCTTCTTTTGAATAAAGTCTGATGCCAGAGCATTTTAGATTTTTCATTCTACCTTCCATTGTTACAAGTGTAATGGGTTTCTAAATTTAAGAGTTGCATTTCAATTACCAATTTGCTGCATCATCATCACAATCACCTCTTTTTTCTCAGAAAAGAAAAACATGAAGAAAAAAAGGAATAGAATAGAAAAAAGTGCACAATCAGAAAATATGATGAAGAACTTTTGTGTGCTTTGTCCTTGAAATAAGATGTTGTAAATGCAACACCATTGAAATGCGCATATGTAATATTTAAGGTAATCACCTTCTCTCTATGATTACAGATTGGAGTGAAGGGAAGGGAGAGGCGTCCATTGTTGTAGGGGCATTGTATGGAGCCACCCCCAGTCATTAGACTGCAGTCAATTTGACTTTGTGGTGACATTGGGTGCAGGTACATTGTATAAAGAAACCGAACCAACTGCATTCCTGTCTTCCAATTTCTGTCAAGACACAACTAGTGAAGGATGAAGATTGGAGCATAGATCATTAATTTTGCACCCAAGTTGGAACCCTTTCAACAGGACCTCGTTCAAGTTTTGAAATTTAATTACTCAGGAAAAAAATTGCACATAAACAATTTTTTAACTGGTTTGAAGGAATTGATGCATGATTTTTTTATAAAAGGGTTAACCTTTTTGATGTCTTGCAATTATTTTGAGAAAGAATTAGGTTAGTTGATTTTATAAACCGACCATAACCAATTTTACTTCATTGACATATGTTGTATATTTTTGATTTTTTTTTTTTTTTTTTGGTAAAACCAAATCTTTTTTGTAATACATTGTTTTATTATATCATGTAAAAGTTGTAATTTGATTTATGCTACTTGTAACACTGTTATGGGGAATAAGACAAAAAATAGTTAAAGATTCACAAAAACTATTGTTTTGTCCATATACACTCATTAGCATTCTGCTTCGGTAAACAAACATTACAGTCAATGTACCAGGTAATTTCTCTGCTGCCAGACATATAGCTTGGCACGTAGGTTCAAATAAATCAATTTTACAGGCTCTAAAATTAAACGATACAATATAATTAAGTGTCCAGCTACTGAGGTCGTCTATACGATAAACTAGTTCTCTCGCCTGTAACAATTGATAAGCACCAATCGCCGGAAATCAGAACTTGATTTCCTGTTGTTGTCTTTGATGTTTGACAGAAATAAACATTATGACATCAACTTTTTATGTGGCCAGTGTTTCTTCTTTTTCATGATGGCATCTTTGTAAATGAGAATAGTCTGCTGAGGGTTTTCTTTTCAACCTTAATCATGGCATTCTGCCCAAAGAGATGGAACCTTCATCTTTCCATTTTGATGCAAGAATTTTCATTTGTTTTCAACTGTTCATTTTTCATTGATGAGATGCATGTACATTGCTTACATAAATGATATACAAATGTACATGTTCCATGAAGACTTGGTTGTTAAATTCACACTATCGGAATAAGATATGGGACCTTCACGTTCCATTGTGTAATAAATATATATTAAGAAGCATTTAAATAAAAATGCCATAAATGTCACAAATTATGACAACCATTATTATGTGACATGGTTATTGATCCAGTGCAGGTTTCTGCAGGCTGTGCAGTTCATTGTCTTACCAGCCAGGTGTTGCTTACGAGGAAATGTCTGCAGACCAAACTGTCAAATTTCGAATCGGTTAATTGCATATCTAAAGATGAAGGACTACTTTGCTACTTTACTTCACATACGAAAAAAGATATCATACTATGCAGATTATAAAAGTTTAACTTATTTAGTACTGTTTTTCATTTTAACACATATTTTTAAACGGTCGTAAAATGTTCATTTATTATTGGTTGGAAATTGAGCATGTTATGAAAGAAAATCCAGGATGTGTGCCTTAAATGCAAATACAAATACAGCATTCAGAAACCCAAAGTGAAACATCATTATGGTAATCTCACATGTTTTTATTATTCCAACATACCAGGGGTTAACAAGCATTTATAGGTTTTTCCCCATACAATTACAAAATTACCCTTGCACTTTTCTGCGACATCTTGTTTCATTAAAAGGATGCTCAACAAGCACAGACGATTTCTCTTCTTTTGTTGAAGACTGTGAAAAGCCATGTAATGATCACGTGAAAACCTGCAATAAATGCACCGAAAAATACCTTTTCTATGTAAACTTTTAGATGAATTTCGGCTTTTAAGATTCTTATCTATTAGGTACAATTATGTTACACTTGAATTATTGAAATAACGATGAGGTTGTTTACTCTCGGTTTTGTTGGGTTTTTTTTATGAATTCCATCCATATGGATTAGTTTTTTGTCCTGGGGTTGCAGTGCAACTGACATTCATTTTTTATATGTGTCCATAGATGCATGAAAAAGCACATTGCTTTGTAATAACGAATTTTAAATTTTCTTGTATTTACTTTTTAGTAATATCTTGTGACTATAGTATTTTGAATTTAAAATTGCGATTGCACAAGAAGTTTTTGATATGCATAAAGTTGTTAATTTAACGCAATGTACATGTATATGCATGTACACATGTGTCTATAAAAGGTTAACTATAAAAGTATAGAGTTTTTACGAAAATTCTCAAGATACAAAAAATATAAATGTTAATTTGTTTTTGTTCGCTGAAATAATTTTGATGAACTTTGTGCATTTACGTAACATCAAAATCAGTACAAAAAAAGATAAATGTTTGTTTTTTTTCGCTGAAATAATTTTGATGAACTTTATGCATTTACTGGTAATTCTTAACATCAAAATTAATCTCTGTCTTAAAATTCAGCAGGTTCTTATGACAGATGGAGAAAATAAAAACCAGTTTGACAAATGACCTACATACTCTCTACTGCACCTCGAAAGGTTTATTATTTCGTTTTATCTTTAAATGAGTTTTGGTTGAAAAGCTATTCAGTGTATGAAAATGGATAATGGTAGATTTATCAAGTGTTAGGTTTCCAGGTATTTTGAATATTTGTCCAATAGAATGCACATGTATTATGCCTGTGGAGTTATTTTAGTTTTTATAAATTGTATGCTTGGCATTTTTGTCTAAGCATGATTTATCCAGGGGTGAATCTGTGTCATAGAGAGGATCTCAATACACGTGTTGCTATTTTTGTAATTTTTATACGCACTAAAATGTATGATTTTGCACCAGAATGCTGTGCTTTGTTAGACATTAGCCCATAATTCTTTTTCGAATAGAAAATAAAAAAGATAGAAGTTAAAAAAATGCATTTCATATATAATAAAAAATGAACAAAAGTATATGGAACGCCTCAACTGCCCTATGTGGATGATATATGTTATGATGATTCTCTTCTTTTAGTTACTTCATGCACAGTGTGATAAACGATGTACATGTACATGAAAGTAGAAAAAGACCTTCTCCGAAATAAATCACCATCAGATAAGTATGCAGTTCAAGAAGTTACGTTATTTTGCCCCCACCCCCTTTAAAAGCGTGAGCCATATTTTTCTTGCAAGGTCTCGATTTACACATCTTTTCATTGAAGGTGACGAATAAAGAGAGAGTTTCTTCGTTCCCACAGGCATTTTCTTTCTCTATTCTCTTTGCAGAAAATTGTGACTAGTTCGTATGTCATTGCAACGAAAAGAAGAGGCCAATCTATTGCAAAAGATATTGGGGAATCGGGCTAAAACTCGTCAAGATACTGTTAGAGAAGGTGCCAAATTTCAGGTACCTTCAGATTGATAAGATACTCGTTGTTAAACAGGGCATCTTTCTGTTAATGAATGAATGTTAACAGTCTTTTGTTGTCATGTGTTCATTATCTGATGACGTGGAGGCAATAGGACTTTGTTTCTTGTCCCCGATTTCTATTGTTTGATTTGTTTAGACTATTCAAAAGTATTGTGCAATGTTTCCTGTGCAATGTTAGGGCCTTGTTTTAAGGATGGTTGTGTTGTCATTTACATAAGATATGGAGAAAGGATAGGGCAAAGAAGAATGAAGAGGGTAACTGGTATAAGGAGAAATCATCAATGGTTTCAATGGTTCTCACACCTTTGTACAAAATCTAAGTGATGACTGAATCTCTTATTGCATGTGTACGTTCTGACGAAAATATTAGGGACATTTTTCCATTTACTCAGCTTTGTGAATGACTAATACCACCACCACCACCACCCCTCCCCCAATGTCTAGAGAACACTAATTTACATATTTTGCTAGAAGCTTTTTATTTCAATTTTGCAACACTAGTGGTACATGTATTTATGCGAATTTTGTTGCATTACGTAATTCTACGAACTTTTCTACAGTACGAACAGAACACCACCTAACCCCAAAGCGTTCAATTGGCGTATGCATGATAATTCAAACACACAAAATTAACGAGGGAAAACACATTAAAATGACTGTACGTGTGATAATTTTCAGCTAAATTGAGTGTACTATGATGTAAATTGTTTAGTGTGGGTGGAGGGGAAGGAGAGAATTGGGGGGGGGGGTATTTCATCCACAAAGAACCTACAAAGATATTCAGCTCCCGAATTAATGCGATGCCGTAGCGTTGGTCAAAGGTCCATGATGAGAGACGAGGAGGAATGTTAGAGACGCGCCTTCGGGACTTTTGTCGTATGTCTAATGAATGAGAGTAAAGGTAAAATCGTAAACTAGGTGATAATGGATGGCGTGTGCTCAATTATTATGTTAATGTTAAATATTTCTACCTGAATGTGGTTTCATACAGTGAAAGGATAATGCAAGCTTTATTCACTATCATGATGATATTTACCTCCGAAACAAATATTTTTGGCATATTTTCTGTGATAAAATTTGAACATTTCTTATGTTAAGTATATATGTCCTTACACTACATAAATTTGTTTTGCTTTCGTGCTTCATTTGAAATGGCAAAAACATACCCCCAAAATCAAATCATATGCTGGATTAAAAATAAATATAGCGTGTAGTATTTTTCATATGTACATGTTTACCTATTGTATAAACTGTTAAACTTTGGTGACCTGATCAGAGTAACACAATACGTATGTAGATGGTGCGCTCCAGTCA
This sequence comes from Magallana ariakensis, assembly GCA_020458035.1. Taxonomy (NCBI): domain Eukaryota; kingdom Metazoa; phylum Mollusca; class Bivalvia; order Ostreida; family Ostreidae; genus Magallana; species Magallana ariakensis. The sequence goes on along the minus strand of CM035814.1, from coordinate 55,749,198 downwards.
CAACTTGGGCCCAACGGTTTTTTTTTCTTTTGAGATTATGGATTAAGGTCGTACCATCAGTGGATTTTCTCCGTTTCGCCCGAAGTTCTTGAGTAGACCATTGCAAAGTGATGAGTACCATTGGACCGTATGAAAAGCTTTAAGCCTGTATATTTGTTTTACATTTTCTTCTCTTTGAATTCCTGGGTAATTGGCACTCGTGCTGAGCCAGTACAGAGAAGCTTATGTTTTATATAGAATGCGACCAGAGACACAATGAGGTTTTTCACAAGGTTTTCTTCAATGAAGGTTATTTCAAGAGTATAAGTAAATATAAAAAAAGAGAGTAAACGATTTCAGCAGTTGTATAATGCACAGACAACCTCACAGATAACCTTTCTGAACCATGTTTGACAATTGAAATACATTCCAACTTTATAGCAATTATAAAACCGATAGTTTACATAAATATCGCGTTCAATACAATGTATCCACCATGGAGTACTATACAAATATATACTTCAAGGAATCATCAAGGAAAGGAAAATTGGCGATTTCCTATATTTGATTCGTGGGGTAGCTTTTTATAAGTGTTTTACACTCTTTTGTTAAACGAAACGAATGTGTTGGCATTCACAGTGTCAAAGTTAATAAACGAAGTTTTGGCCTTCTTGTGTATTGGCTTTGACAACTAAAAGAGGCCTCGTTGAACCCAACTATAACTATATTTTCATTTCTTGACTGTTTATTCAAAAATCGACGGGGTGCAAGATTCTAATTTTTTGGGGCATTGCACAAAAAAATCCAATTTCATTTAATTTGTGGTAAACGGACGAATCTCTCTCTCTCTCTCAAAACAATGTTGATTTATTCTTACTGTCAAATTTGTATAATACATGTATGCTGATGTTTTATATGAGAGCGATGACCATTTTGTTTATGAATTCAATTGTCAGCGTTTCTCGTTGGAATACATTTAAGCATTTGAGAACATCTTCATAAATCTGATTAGAGACACAAAATAAATACTTAAATAATTGACATTTGGCACAATTTGCCAATAAGCACCAATAGAGTAACCAATGGGAATGCCATAATTTTGCCAAAAGGCCGCAAAACCGGAAGTTGAGCCAATACAATTCAGTCTCGTTATCATTTCGTGAATCATTAATTGCGGTAATTAATAAGTTTCAAAAATCTACATCACAATATATATTAATTATTCATTAGGTTCTAATTTTGTAACGCACTTTTGCATAATATATATGAAGCAATGTCATCATTTTTTCTATTAGTTAATTTTGTTATCAGAGAAACATTGGAGGTGCTCCAAAATTACATGACATGTAACTTGTTCTTTTTTTTTTTTTTTTTTTTTTCTTTTTCTTTTTTGCTGAACACCCGTAATAATCAGTAATGGTGAAACGAGTACATTAAGATTAAAGTGACAGTTTCTAACAGATGTATCAATTACACAAAATTACCACTGAATTTGATCAAATTTAGATAATAAATGGGAGGAAAATGTGTATTCAAAGCATAGGCGTGGTTGATAAAATTGCCATACTTAACAGGTAATCTGATACTTGTATATTTGTCTCTATTTGGAAAAAGGACAAGTATGTGATGCTCATTTTGATAATCCAAACTGAGGAATTTGAAGGACAAATCTACGAGTTATTGCCTTCCATTTTATGTGCTTGGCAGTTCCTGGTGTTTCTAAGATAGAGATCCTGGGCAATGAACTTGAATGAGTTCAGCAAGCTGTGTTTTCTTTTGGCTTTTGTGCTCTTAAAACGTTTTAACGTCCATCTTAGTTGTGGGAATATGTATAGAAATCAAAATACCCTGGTTTGTTTTCAATACAAAAAATTTGAGGAATCTCTACAATACCCTTTATAACAAAATTTGAAACAAGACACTTTTTTTTTAATTCAAGCATTACATGCATTTTACGCATGAACATCATTGTGTTGTTGATGGGTCTTTAGAACTGCCGGGTAAGGAACTCGGTGCAATTCTTCAGCAAACTGCTAGAGTTAAAGGTTTGGCATCTTGATATTGTCTGGGGGAACTAGACAATAGAAAGCCGACCCCGTGTACCAGGATACCCTAATGTAAATGTAAAGGTCGGCCATGGAGGTTCTCGGTTTAACAACTGCATGTCGTGATAACGTCCTCTACATTGAAAGAAATTGTGCTATGCCATACCTTTTTATTATTTTTTTTTTTTTTTGCAAATGTCATGATTAAAATATGTAATTTGTCTTCCTTAAGTTACAATGCATACATATTTCGTTAGTATGTGTTGCAAGGTTCAAATTTCAAAAAGTAAATTCAAATTTTCGTCTGTTTGCTTTAACCAGGGGGAAGGGGGTTTTGTTGGGTATGTCCCAGAACACATCGGCAAAAAATCTAGATGGAGATCTAAAAATTGTGTCAAACTCACTCCCTTAATGACTTTTTCTCACAAACAATCTTCAAACGGATTTAAAAAAGCGTTGTTCATTTGGCATTCTTAAAGCAAGGTATCTTTTACTCTCCACAACAACAGTTTAATTACTGTTTACCATTGGTGCACATTCACTGATTTATGATATCCTTTAATTTTAAAAATCTTCAAAGACGATTTCGTGTGTAAACTGATTTTAAGTCTTATTTTGTTCGTGTATTAAGTGAAATGGTGACTTTTGTAAATTGACAATTTTCGCAAACCCCAAACGTTGAATCTAGAGGATGGAATATATGTACATGTAGATGCTTTTTCGGTGATTGTGTAAACGTTGGTTGATTAGCGAAACTAAGCTCTCGTTGCGGCGAACTAATTAACAAACACCTACATGTATGGTAATTACAAGTTACATCCAACAAATAATCCTTTAATGTTACAGCAGAGTATGTGTTTTTGAAAGAAAACGGGTCAAGCAGATATGAAAAAACTACAATGTGATCAAAAAGGGAATTAGTTTCATAGACATCTTTTTTATCAAGTTGATTGAATAAATAATGTATTGCGTCTGGGGACATTCACGTTTGTTTTGCTTAAACAGCTAGCATGGAACAGCTCAGCGAGCCATCACATTATGGAATTATGCTCAACTTGCATTTCTCTCACTCAATTTGTCGGGCTTTATCTAAATGAAAATAAAATATTTCCAACAAAGGCAAAGGAATGCACTCAACTATATACTGTCTGTTTGGAGTACCACTTGTTGCGTAGATCCGAAATGTAATTAAACTGACGTTCTACAAAAGAACTATCGACATGTACAGTATTTAAAATTCAAAAGAACAAAGCCGTGAAATTACGAGCGATACCTCCTTCAAGTGCCATAATCTTAACCAATTTGGACACATTTTTTACCTTTATGATCAAGAGAGCTATTCTCACGACCGGACAAATTGGAATGAACTAGGACGCAGAGCTATTGTGGAGAAACAATGATAATATTTTGGAAACTGTACAGATATATTCACTTAATACAATCAGGTGTAAAATGGCACAAGCTGTTAATTCAGTTGGCTAAATATAGCAGCCGTCTTAAATAAGTTCAATATTTTCATTTGCAATATTTGTCCGTGTTCTAGATTTTGGGGCAACGTTAAAACAAGCCTCTGTTTTTCCAAGAGAGGTTTTGGCCTTAAATTCAATCTGTAGGTGGCAAAAGACCGAATGTGGTATGACAATATTAGGATTAGGGCTTAAATGAAACCTCTAAATGGAACAATATACCACCCAAAATTTGACCCCGATAGAGGCATAAGCAAAGAGGTCAGTAGCATTGAGTTCACGGGGCCAACGCCAGCATTCGGTGCATCTCCAGCATACGGTCTAGAAAAACCAACAGCATGCAATGTAGGTTTTACATCTGCTGAAGCATAACTCTTGAATGAATCAGCACACATTATTAAATGTAAAAATAATTCACATGATGTAATATAAAATGTACCCATACACGCATTTCTATCCACCTGTTTGAATGTCATCAGCATCTGTTAATTGAGTACGTTAACCTTACAAGTACTTTTTTATATGAATAATTCATGTTTAAACCAGACACTTTTTTGTGTCAGTGTACCATGTATGCAATTACAACAAAGTATCTGTTTCTGATCCCAATGATTGAAGCAGGCAACTCGACGCTTTATGGTCGATCAAGAATTTTTTTGATCTGATTTCTTTTATTTAATATAGTCGCGCAATTTTCGACTGCAACCTTTATAAAGCTTGTCCTTGGACATACTTGGTCCTTTGTTCTTTTTTTTCATGATACTTTTCTTTCCGTGTTTGCAAAAATGTATTGTAAGCACTCAAGTAGATGCTGAGTTTATATGACCTTAAGTTGTCCTTGAATGTACACGACGCGAGATTTGAAAGTGATAACATTGAGATATACCTCATTATAATCATAGATTCATTATTGCCATTCCGACTTAAATTACAGTATCAGTCAGTACAGAGAGAGAGAGAGAGAGAGAGAGAGAGAGAGAGAGAGAGAGAGAGAGAGAGATGTTTAATTGCATGCAATACTTATTCTGATTATTAACAAGTAATAGACTATTTCTTATTTCTTACAGAGTAATTTGCTGTATCACACACTAGTTTAGTGTGAACGTGAATCAAAAAATATAGGACATTGAACTAACAGATTCAAGATGGGGGATTTGGTTGTGTCCTGAGAGAAAATTAAGGAGGGGGTGCTAGTATCGGTCATATTGCGAGTAACATTACCTAGATATCCAGGATAGTTTTCATAAAGTTCGTAAAATATTTCTGTAATCTACCATAAAGTTCATACAGGTAAGACTGTGATAGCAATGACGTCATTTAGACTCGGTTTCCATTTAGAGTAACATCATTAATGGCCTATCTAGTGTCAAAGAACAGTCGAAATTACTGTCGTAAAAACACACACGTTGCGTGCCAAAAGTTTGAGGCAACATTTGATCCATAAATAGTCGTTGTAAGGTTGTTAAAAAGTCAGGTAAGACCAAAAACATTCATAACCACGGCCAATCCCATTGATTAAAGGTTCTCGGAGGAATCTTATCACTCTCTTATTGAATATTTAACCTATTTAAAATCAGTCATTGATTAAAACCTGCCTTGATACTCGAGATAGTAAAAGGAGGCCTGTGTTTGTCTCTTTCTCTTGTTAACCCTTATTCTGATAATTGCAGCCATCTAGTGGATTTAGCGTTTTAGCAGCGCTGATAATTCACTTTTCAATGAATCTTTGAGTTTGCCAAAATTTATTGTTTATTAGAGAGGGTACAATCAGTGAAACGATTACACCAATCTGCCGAATTCCTTGGTTATCCACGCTAAGTACCATATCATTAGTTTGAAGTTTAAGAATCGGCAGAGAATTCCTCATTAAATGACGTTTATTGTACAATGTATTTGTTCTGGGAGTATTGATAGGACCCCTCAACAGGCCTTCGTGTTTTCTTCGATCACAAATGCTACTTGGAATTGATTTAAAATTTACATTAAATTCATGTATTTCATCTATAAAGTTTTATTTAATATATTGAATTTATTAAATTTAAAATCACACCCTATGAACATGTTAATGAAAATCATTAATCATATATTATCTATGATTAGAAATATAAGCTTCTCATATGCCAAAAGAATTATAGTTACTCTTAAGCTCGATGTCCGTAAAAGATATTGTAATATAATAAATATACGAGTCTAATGTTGGTACGCTTCTTTCATGTTTACAATTAATCCCCCACCCAAAGTTTGTAGAAAACTTTTTTTTCATTATGAATTGTCCGCAATTTTTTTAATCTTTTCCATGCAAATGGTCAAGTGCGAATACATGTACTATTAGAATTCTCAATGAATTATAAAAAAATACCCACCACAACGGTTTGCTGACGTTTGTTTATAAATGATCCTCTTGTTATCATGTCTGGGTTTACCAAACGTCTTTCAAATAGCCCTCTGTGTTGTTCTTTCCTTTGAATCTGCGTCAGAAGATTTTAGATTCATTGTATGAGCTACCCCTGAATTGGTCTAATTAAATTCGCGAAGACAAACACTGACACCGGGCAACAGTTCCCGTGAGTTTGGTTAAAGCACTCTATCTTTGTTAACTCTTATTATTTCTTACTGTACTTCGTGATTTACACAAGGAATAAAGAATTAAAAATAGTATGAGCATTTGAGGAATTTCAGCTGTATTTAGCAAGTTCAGGGTATTCTTTTGTATAAAAGTCTTTACCTTAATATTAATAGAAACACGAGATTTTATCTTCTTGTGCAAACAGATATGTTTTCTTTTTGCCGTATTCTTAAAGTATTTATTATGTAACCCCCCGACATACTAATTGCCAGTAAGTCGCAGATTTTCTCTTTGACTTGAATTGGTTTAAATTGTTATTTGATCAAAGTGTTAAAGTAACGACTTCTATCATATCTAGATAATGGCAAAAAAACACAATGCGGAATTTCTCAGCTAATTGTTAGCTCCGTAACACGTGTAATTAAACAATTGTTATGCGACTGAGTGTCGTTGTACTGTAACAAACAAACAACAAGTACGCCCACAATAGCGCGCCCTGGCGTATACCACTAGTATCGTCCGTATTGTCACCGGGGCGGCGCGTCCCGTGAAAAGAGATCTACTCAAGCAGTAATATCAGCTTGATAGATTTTACTCAGACTGTACCGTCCCTTACTTCAAGGAAGATTGCTTGTCCCTAGACCGAGGTCATCTCTGAATGTGAGTTGTAAGTCAATTTTATCTTCAATTATTTTCCCAGATTTTCTAGATTTTTAAAGTTCATTTGCAAAACAAAAAGGAATCGATATTGCAGGCTTATACATGTAGCATTATGTATTGTATATTTGGGGAATTAATTAGTCGTGTGCTTTTAGTAAGTTTTACTAATGATCAAAAATTTTGTGTGCTTCGTTGCTACAACTTGTATTTGGAACCGTTAGCACGTTTATCAATTATGAGATCTTACAGTTCCGGATAGGTGGGGATTTTTATGGAGGCGTAGGTTCATTAGCAGTCGCTCATTAATAATTAGTAATTTCAAAACCTGTATAAAGGCAGTGATGATAAATTTAACGAACTAATTTGCATTTTAAAGTAACCAACAGGAAGAGTAATTGAGATTAACCAGAATTGATTTCACCGAGTCAGCTTACAGGAACAGCCACACAACGCTCTCAATATACATGTAAAAATTATAGAATTATGCAACACATTCTGATGATCAAATGACACAACAAATTTTCTCTGAAGTGTTCTTACAATGTATTTACATTGTTGCTTTTTTTTCTTCAAAAATTGACCTATGTATTTTCAGTAATTTCAGTAACAGAAGAAAATAAAGTGAGAATAAAGAATACGAAAGTCGTTAAAAATCAGAAGTGCCAGACTAGTGTGATATATTTTCATCAATATAGTTTGCTAGTTTTGACAACTTTCATTTAGATTAAGTGTCTCGTGTATAAAGCAGGGTGTGGAAAATTGAGCTTTGATCGTGATATCCCGGGTAGGATGGAATAATACATAAACAGCTTTACTCCCAATAGAAACATTATTTTGTTGACATTTCAACAAAAGTAAGATAACAATGGGTTATTTTGATTGTGTTTTCTAACAATAAATAAATGGACTTATATGAGTCAGGAGAGGTTACGAGACTCTCCTCCAAATAATTCTTTGATTTGAAATTCACTGACCAGAAAGTTGTCTTTTTTGGTAACTTATATAGTGGAAAACCACAGCTTAGCTTCCAATCTTCTTACGGACTGGTCTTTATATTTTGGTGGTGAGAGGCCTAATGTATATATTATGATTCTCCTAATGTACTGAATAAAAATCTCGGCAATTTTTCCTGATCAGTAAGTTTTGTCGTAACGAATCTAATGAAGCGTCCAGAATTTTAGGGCTCTTCTGCATAACGGCGATTACCAAAGCCGTCAGCTTTTCCACTTTTCTTTCGTTTTCATTGAATAACTTTTAAATCAACCTGCCTGTATTCCCCAAAGGTTTTACTGCCGAAGTGCGTCATTGAGTCTTTGCAATTTTATTACAGTAACTCCTTGTGACATAATGATTAAGAGCTCACAATCTGATCAAAAATGTTTTGTCTTTGTTTAATGACTGTTGTTTAATTTACAAATTCAATTCTTAAATTATTTAATTTTAAGGAGAAAAAAAAACAACAACAAATCGAGTACAATGATAATTAGATGGAAGCGTTTCAATTGAATTTCTCATTACGTGTACAAATTAAAATTGCAATTCTTTATCAATTCATTTGTGTTCAACCTTCGCAAATATTTTCAACATTCAAATACTTTTATGATTTGCTCAACTAAAACCGAAAAATTGAATCTGCGGGTTGTATTGTGGTTAGCGAATTGGGTTTCGTGGCAATTTATCCTGTGAAATTCCAATGTATATTGTGTGAAGTGAATTAATCTTATTGAAAGGGCTGTTGAATTTCAGGCATGTTTTTAATATTTGCGTACTATACTCACGTACCCATATGTATGTAGGCGACCGAAAATCAATACCCCACTGACCTAAAATTCATTTGTTGCTAATCAATATTAAAAATCACTTAAGTTACCTTCTTCGTTTTACTAGTACATGTAGATAACCCCCCACCCCACCCCCACCCCCATACTAAGAATTTGCTGGACGATCGCAAGATTAACACTTTAATATTGATAAATTGGGTTCATCTCATTAATTGAAAGGATAACGTAAGAGAAAAAATAAGATAAATAGCGATATACAAAATATTTTTACATTTTCTCACAGTCTCAACTTATTTGGTAGTTTCACTTCTTTTGTTATTAAAACGTTTTATTACGCAAAAGAATTCTGTCGGAAATATATTTATGTCGTTGATTTGAATTACATCGAAACTGTATTGATTGTTAATACCGGGTGTTTTTTTATTTTTCAGGGATAGTGTGCAGCAAGACTAACCTAAATTCCTTGTATTCGTTACCTGTGAAACTACCTGTGATCAGATTAGACGACAGATAGCCCCGCCCCCTTCTCCACCGGCGTGGAAAGAGTTTATTCACAAGAAATGACTGCTATAGTATTTGTAAAGAGCGATTTACGCGACTTGGAACAATATCAAACCGCGCCGCCGTGTAGGTAACTTAATTGTGAATTTTTGATCGAAGCGGCAGTTATACTATTTGACGAGCACAGAGCAGGTGTTTTTAGCACCAGCACGTGCGGAAATAAGTGGAACTTTTTTGTGATTATTTACATTTTGTCCATGTTACTGGACACATTTCTTACAGAATAACTGAAAAATTATTGTTGTGACATCTTTTTTTCAAAATTTGGTGACATACATTTTGTGCGACCATGTCTCGATTCTTTGGAGGTAAGAGCAAGGACAAGAGCCAGAAATTCTACGTGGAGTTCTTGGGATGGATAGAGAGCCGGGGTCTGGTTGGTGAGAAATACACACGTCCGGTCGTCGACGATCTCAGGCGAAAGCATCAGAAATGGAGGAACGCTCCAAAACTCACGGTCCAGGTCAGTAAAACTGAACTGAAAATTTCCCAAGATGTTCCAGAGAAGAACAAAAAGAAGACCAAGAACATCAAGTTTCCCGTCATCCCGGCGGAGGATGTGACGTTTGTCTCACAAGCCCGCCATCCGATCACCGGTCAACCAGACGACATTGTGGCCTGCATCTATCTTGGCTACATCCCTCGCACCAAAAGAAGTGTACACGTGCATGTGTACCGATTTGATTCAGCGCAAACAGCAACCAAATATGTCCGCATGCTGCAGGGCGTCATGGGGATGACAGTGGAGAGATTGAAACGTGTAGAATTCAGTTTGATCGCGCGCGGCGAAATTGAGGACCCTCATAACACAACTTACGTCTATCGTCCACGATCAAGTCCTAGGGACCCCGGACTTGGATCATCCGACGGAATGAGCGAGCCAAGAACGGATTCGGCTCCAGATTCCGCCGCGGCCAGTACATGCAGTACAAACTCCTTCCCTTCGGACGAAATCGAGCCCGATCTGGTAAGTCTTTGTGACCAGATGCCATTTGAATCTGTGACAGATGAACTCAGACTGAAATTAAACATGTCGGCAAAAGAAGGAAAACCATTGTTGCTTCCTCCAAAAGATTACGATACTATTCGCCGAAAGCAAGGGAATCTCGAAAAAGTGGACGCAAGGAGATGTTTGAATGCAAGCATTGTCGGCAATTTGCCTATGTCATCCCCACGGTCACGAAACGTCTCGGACGAGAGTGGCATCGGATTGGAATCTCCTTCGCCATCCGAGGAGCAGAAGAAATTCCCCGACTCCGACTTTGATGAGGACAGAGAGAATTCCCCACCATCAAGTGCAAGAAGCAACAAATACGATTTCGTATATCCCCCACAATCTGCAAGAAGCCCGATGGTTACCAGAGAGCGACAAGCTTTGCTACGACAGCCATCTTTTTCTTCTGCGTACAGCAGCCAGAGCTACCGCAGTGGTTCTTCTTCTCATTCCAACAGCTTTATTGAAAAGGACAATAGTATCATGTACACTGGAAACCGCCAAGATATGGACATCCCACCTGCTGATTACGATGCAGACGACATCGCCATCACGAGGGAGAAGAGCGCGCTAAGAGGACCGGATATGACATCTAGCATGCCATCTGCTATGTTTCCGCGGGAAATACCGGAATATGCTGTCATTAATAAGAAAAGGGCAACATCTACGAATACTCCACCCCAATTTTCGGAAGTCTACTCACCGCGCGGCCTTGACCACCGCGTGCGGAGAGTAAACTCAATGTATAAATGACATTCTTGAAATCATTAACTCGTTATTTTCATATCAAGCTAGGACTTATTAACACTAGCAAACTCTTCCCATGAGTTGAAACGACAGGGTGCAGATTTTGTCCTTTTAAGGAGCGAAATTTGCCAATGCCACTGCCGAAGCATCGAACACGGCCTTTGGGGCGAATAAGGAAGCAAAGTCTGTGATATTTCGTGTGTACACTTTGATATTGGACAGGTGTGATGAGATTTATTGGACGTCTTCATTACCTGTTACATAAATGGTGTAATTGTCCAATTTCCCCCGGCTAGAATGTCACTTAGCACACGTTTGCTGTCAGACCTGCAAAATCAATAAGAACTGCGATCTAAAACGATAAATAAGATAACTCAATGGAGTTTCCTTGTATTTTCGTTCAGTCCTTACTTTTACATAAATACTGTGCTTAAGATACGATAGCCCGGGGAATTGTTGAATTTTTTTCTCTGTCTGTTGACACTTTGTTAGTGTCACAAAAAGGTGCAATTTATTTTTGTATGTATATATTTTTCTAATTGTTGTATTCTGTACATTGGAATCAGTGTAGGTTTTCCCGTCGATCAGGATTAATTCTCAGTTCTTTGGTCTTTTTAACAGAGTACCTTTTTCCTAATCTGTTATTATAATGCAACTACTAGCTCTTTATTTCAATCTTCTGAATATGATGGTTATGTGGATTAAGGCGAATTCCATAGGTAATCTTTGGTATAAACCCTCCAATTGGCGTAATACTCTTTTTGTACCGATCTCATTCAGAAAAAAAACTAAGAAGGCCCCGGTTCGTATCAAGTATAGCGACCCCTTTTATAAGCCGATCTTCGCACGTTTAGCCGTCTGAATTAAAAGACAGCAAATGAGGCTTCAAAAGTATTTCTAACATGAGAAATTATTGAGTTTTTCTTCCTGTCATAGATTTGGCAAAGTTTTCATAATGATAATACCTGACAATATCTAGTTAAGATGTAAAACAAAGAACAGGTGCGCGATATGTAATTGACACGATATGGCCAGTCATCCGTGACCAGCCATGTTGTTACGCCTTTTGAACACTTAAACAAGTGTTAGAGGTTCGTATTTGAGATTCTTAAAGATAAGATTTTTCTAACTTCTTTTGAAATTATGAAGTATATCTAATTGGTCTATATCCACTAGAATGCAGTTGAACTAGAAAAGAACATATTGTATTCAGTCTGGACATTTTCCAGAGCTTTACTCAAGAATTTTTTTTTTAAACTTGACAAATTGAGTCCCCAGGAAAAACTCTTACAATGTTGTTTTGCAATGTCTTATTCACACCACCTCATTTGAAAAGCCAGTATATGATATTAATTGATTTTTATTACCACGCTTCTTCCGTTTCATAATTAATATTCCCAATTCATACGTTTCCTGTCAATTTGGAGGTTATCAATTACCATTTCTTTTTGTTCTTCGTATTACTTTCCCGTCAAATCGTTCTTATACACAGAATTAGCATACAGGTGTAATTTATGACCATATCAATTGATTGTGTTTGTTTATTATTGCGATAAGTGGCCCGCTTTTTGGTACATGTACAGGTCTATATGGCAGCCATAAGGACCGCTTAGGACCTGCGCCAATAAATTGACAGTTTTTGATAATCAACTCAATAACCACAGTACAGGTGCTTGATCGTAACTCGTATCTATATGCGTATTTATCATTTGTATATGGTTTATGAATAATCATACCAACTGAACATGGTCATTTTTATTGATACTTAGGAACAAATATTTTTTCTTATAGATATACGCAGCATATCAAATTTTTATATCCTCATCTTTATACGGGTAATCCGATTCTCTTCATCTTTATATGTAATATGCTGTTGTCGGCTTAGAGTATGCAATCAAAATGGCGTCTGTGTGTGCACATATATGTATATGTTCTCTTGCCAATATATGTTGTTTTTTCCTAACATTCCGGAAACGCTCCGATACACGGAGTCTTGAGTTGTGCACAACAAGACAACCCTGGCTATCCCGGGTAACTTACATGTACATGTACTTGGGTTTTTTTGTTTGTAACATTAACGTCAATCTCTAACAATTTATTATTAATATGCTAATGTAAATGTTAATTAACGCACTTTAAAGAAAACGACAAAGTACAGAGTACGAATCTTATATGTTCAAAGTAATGTCAAACTAACTCTTCGATGCTGCCATAATTCAACTGTCAAATTTTTCGAATTGAATGCAAACCATTCCCGACAAACTGCACAAAATCAAAAGCCGTATTTATTTCGCTTTTTTTTTTCATTCAGCCATGTGCATATTACATGTACTCAACAATCATAAACATTCACGTGTTTGTAAATACATAAATGTATGTTTGATAAATGACTATGTTATTGTTTTATTTTTTGAACAAATTAAAATGTTATATATACTATGCTATGAATTTTCACCTGATTTTTTTCATCGGAAATATGGACAATCTTAAATATTATAAGGTAACAACCAAATGCATATAGTATTACAGTGGATTTCTTTTTGAACAAAGAATGGTCATGTACATAAAGATATCTGGTCTTTGAACCTGATGATTAAGATGATGATGATGATGACGATGATCGTTCTCGATATGGACTCGGAGATGTTTGGTTAGTTAACTACAAAACTACTATAAAAGATATATCTTTTTTCTGGTTGCAAGTTCGAACTCTGAGAAACTCACGGTTATTATCATGGAAAAGAGAAGGAAATAATTAAAAAAATTAACGGACTGTATTGCTCGTTGCGTAATAAACTAGTTAAGAGAACAAGTTTGAAAGGACTGCATGGATATAAATACATGTATGTACATGGGAAAGAAAGAAAGTATATGAATTTGTTTTATCGCACCCACAATCCAACTTGTTGTCAACTGTTTTTTTCTATTGTGTCACCTGTACTTTAAATAAAGTTAAACGGCTTTGCAACCGTTGTGCAATAGGAGAGGCAAAGAAAGGCGTAATATAAAAAGGCAAAACAAATACTGTCAACAAAGACAATGATTTTAATTCCAATATATTTGGCACCCATTTTCTTAATCCTCAGCAAAATTTCAATCGTGAATGGTATGCAAAGTGCCATAAGAGATTAGCATTTTTCGTAATATAACTTGGCAAGTGCTATCAATCTATTTGTTGCAAAGTTAAATAATAAATAGTCGTAATGGCAATTCAACAGAATGCATGCGGTTAGCCATGTAGATATTGGGATTAGCTGGTTCATTAAGATTCGCGGACCCCTGAGGATTATCCTGATTTTTTACAGTGTAAATTGGGTCGTTGCAATGTCAAAGCCTCTCCTGTGGTCTATCCTATAGAAACGTGGACGGTTTGGCAGCAGAACCGGCATATAGACCCCTGTGGACTTTGACGCTTATCTTAAAAGGTCTGACGAGCAAACAGTTGCAAAAATTTATGCCAATATATAAATTTATTTTATTAACCTTATTTATGTATAAGTATGAAGGTACTTACAGGCATTGTTTTACTTAACGTACTAGTATTATTTTTATGATTAGAGTGTCAAAATTATTCAAATCGACACATCATGCACATCAAATCGGGACATGACGACTCTCACACACACACACACACACACACACACACACACACACACACAGATATATATATATATATATATATATATATATATATATATATATATATATATATATATATATATATATATATACACACACACACACCGATATATTTTAGCTCACCGATACGAAATCGTTGGAAACCTATGATATACATGTACCCTTGGTTTCGGTGTCCAAATAAAGTGTTTAGAGCAGACCCAAGGATCACGAAGCAGTCTTAGACTTAAGTCAAATTTTGTACACTGTCTTATTGTCTTGTGATTGACAATATGGAAATGATGATATGCTTTTCGATTGTGTCTCTATATTATGCTGATAGTCGCAAATTTTAAGCGTAATTTTATGACTTAATATAATTTTATAAAAGATTGAAATTTGAACTTAAGTCTAAAAACACTTCATGATCCTAAGGCCTGGTCCCATACCTCAGTTAGTGTTGGTCCTATCTCTACTAAACTTGCTTGAATGGTTTATCTGGGAATATTCAGGATTTTACAGACTTGAATGCTGAATCTGAGCCATGAATGTCGAATGCGGCAAGAGGTTAGCATTTTGGAGAAGGTTTAGGTTTTTGGAGTGGTGGACTGTCTCGGAATGATAATATCTAAGTTATTACCTATCTATACTAAATGAATGGTGCATCCTGTGGTACTAATGCACTTGACATGCTCAAATCCTTAATCTTAGTCTTTGGTCTTGGATTCTGGAGGTGGCTTAAATTTCTTCAGCATCTCACATAAAGTAACAACTGGTGTTAACATACTAGTAGTTGATGTATAAATTATCATACCGCGCCAATACCGCGGTATTCAATTTGTCTGCACCGCCTGGTGTGTTACAGGACCGACGACATCCAAAAATAAGCACTCAATTCTTAAATGAATTAAAATAAATTCATATGATATGATACTTTATTATATGATATTGTAATATTATATGAAATGATTTTGTATACAAGTATATGTATGTACATGTATCTGTGTTTTTATACTAGTGCACTGAAATTGTATATTACATCTACAATTTTAGTATTAAAATTTTAAAATATTATTAGCTATTTTATGATGATGGTGACCTCATATACATGTAGGCGATGCTTCGTCGAGATGAGCTCTCTAATCTTTGGTCAGCTGTGTTTTGACTTTATTTTAGTATGAAAAAAATATTCATTTTGCATATGAACATGAATGTAAATGCTGTGAATTTGCGAATGTCATTGAAAATACTTATCAACTTACAAATTTATGGAAACAACAGCGCAGTTTTTGTTTATCATTGGAATTTATGATTGATGACTCAGGTGAAATGGCGTGGTATTCTTCTACACATCATATGAATAAATTCTTAAAACAAGGGAAACTTCTAATGCAACAGTGTTGAGATTATTGTTTATATGCCAGATCTCCTGATTCACAAAGAGTATCTCAACCAAACACTGATGCCCCGATACACTTTATACAAGAACAATATTTTTACGATGCATGTATACATGCACCATCTGCTCATTAACAGCATGGACCATTGTGATCATGATATATTATATATGCTTAGAAAAGCCTGACGTCAGTCATGTCTAACTAAAGTGCCAGATGTTAAACTTGCATACCTTTTTTGGTTCAATTTGCTAATAGATACCACTGGTGCATCAATATGCGCACAATAATTAATGCATTTTGTTCCAAACCTTTAAACAATCCGAGGAATTTTGATATATTTTAATACGTTTTCTTTAAAACTATTTCTATGAGGAATTTGCTAATAATAATTTCAAGATATTTATGTTATGACGTCGTTTCTTATTTCCGTATTTTCACACATCTATAAATTAATATGACAAATTAAAAATTGCACTGACTTTAAAATGATCTACCATAAATGATTATATGATTATTCTTTTATGTACAATTATGTACCTATTATAACAGATAGTTACAACGTTGTAGTTTTTTTTTTTTTTTGGGGGGGGGGGTAAAATATGCCCGTTTATTTAAGAAATATATCGAGCGTTTTCAATTGTCTAAGATAACAGATTATCCATGAGTTCACTGGTTAATGTTAATGAACAAGCTCCTCTTTTTAATTGATAATTTACAATATAAAAACGTTTTTGCTGGAAAAACTTCAAAGTTTGATGTGATAATATTCACCAAGCTTAAGATGTAATTTCTGTGATTACTAATGAAATATCGTGTCACAGCTATTAAAAAGTTTTTCAAAAATGAGGTCTTACGTACATTTTATTTTTGCAATTTATCTTAAAAAAAAAATTTGGCATGTTTGAAAGAAAATCCAGGCTTGAGAAACTTGGTATGAACCTTCGCAAGTTGTAAATCAAAACATCAAACGAAGGTCTATATTCCGAGAGTACAAAACAGGTGAATATCAGTGTTAAACATGAAAGGAAGTTTCTTTGATTCTCTGTGATATATATTACATGCATGACGAATAGTTCAATATGTGATTCTTAAATTTTTTTTTATTTCTGACGACACTTAAGACAGTTTAGTCATCAATGGATCTATAGTATTGCAGAAATCAAAATACAAATAAGCGATGATCGATTGACGTGATTTTACTTCCGATACGGAAAATAAAATGTAGAGGCCTTTTCTTCATATTCTTTTTGTTGCCTGTTGCCTGTAAAATTTCATTCGGATTTGTAAAGACCATCATTATTTTTAAGTCCTTTTAAAGCTATTTCGTAAAAGGGACCTTGTGCGACCGTTGACCGGTATTTAGAACTCCTTCCTTAATCTCTTGGAGAGGTAATAATGTGTTGAGATCAAGGTTGCGAGATGTTGTTTACATTATATGATCACATGCAAATAAAAACGTGTGAAAAAATTAAGCGACCATACACATGGTCTGAAAATTTTATTTCCTGCCAGTTTTCGACATTTTTAGCAAGTTAGTGACTGCGACATTATAGTGAAATTGTTGAAGTTTTAAAAAATATTTTTGAATCATTTGGAGAAAAGTTATTTGGAAAAACTAACGCATATGCTAATATAAAGATGTACAAATGAACAGCCTCTTTGTCTAGAAACTAGATTAATGATAGACCAATGTATGAATATTAGCACAATGAATGAACAAATTCAGTTTGAGAGATAAACAAATGATACATGTTAGAATAGATACTTTGCTATAAATAGTAAGGAACCTGGAAAATGGCAAGAATAGATCAACGAAAATACATTGTAGTACCATCTAATGATATATTATCCACTTATGAGTTGTATATTAAGTGGTCAGAGTCTTGACCTTTAATGGTATGGTTTTATTATGATAGCGAACTACATGTACCAAGCGACCGTCATTTAATGATACAATTTTAAAATCACATCAATATCAAAATTTACATCCGCTAATGATATAATATAAAAACGCAAACTAAGTTCATCGTTGACCATAGCATGCGCGGATCTAAAGGGGGAAGGGGGTCCGGAAAATTTAAATTATTTAGTTCACATTGTAAATTTACCGAAAAAGGTCTCGTACTCCCCTGTCAAACACAATAATTTCTCTGACACCCCCTCCCCTTCCTGAAAAAAATTCTTGGATCCGCGCGTGCATACTTTATATAAATGAATGGACAAATCAGTGAGTGCTAAAAAGAAAGTTATACAAACATAAGATGAACGGATAGACACTGTCGCATATTGGATAGACACCGTCGTATAACAGATAGACACTGCCTTATAACAGAGTGACGCTGTCGTATAAATGATAAACAATACCGGATATAGGATAGACATTTATGGACACTGTCGAATAACGCATAGGCACTGCCTTATAACAGATAAACACTTCCGTATAACGGATAGACACTACCGTATAACGGATAGACACTGCTATATAACAGATTGACACTCGTATAACGGATAGACACTGTCATATAACGGATAGACACTGCCGTATATAAACGTATAAAGGATAGACACTGTCGTATAAAGGATAGATACTGTCGTATATAAAACGTGAAACGAATAGACACTGTCGTATAACGAATATACTATTGTTATACGACAGTGTCTATCCGTTATACGTTTATATACAGCAGTGTCTATCTGGATAGGCACTTCCGTATAACGGATATACATTGCCGTATAACGGATAGACTATTCCGTATAAGGGAAAGACACTGCTTTATAACGGATAGACACTATTGTATAGCGGTTAGATACTGTCGTATACCGGATAGGCACTACCGTAAAACGGATAGACACTGACGTTTAACTGATAGGCACTGTCGTATAACGGAAAGACACTGCTTTATAACAGATAGACACTATTGTATATCGGTTATATACTATGGATAGGCACTACGGTATAACGGATATTCAACGCCGTATAACGGATAGACACTGCCGTATAAGGGATACACACTGCCGTATAACGGATATACATTGCCGTTGAACAGATAGACACTACCGTATAACAAATAGACATTATTGTATATATATATATATATATATATATATATATATATATATATATATATATATATATATATATATATATATATATAGCAGATAGATACTGTCGTATATCGGACAAGCACTGCCGTATTACGAAAATACACTACTTATAACGGATAGACATTTCCGTATAACTGATAAACACTATCGTATAACGGACAGACACTGTCGTATAACGGATAGGCACTGCCATATAGCGGATAGTAACAAAACTAAATAGATATCGTGCTTTTTCAGTACATAGTCGTTTAAATAAGTTTTAATTAGATGCATGATTAAAAATAGTAATTTATTTTCAGGCTTTTTCAGTGATGTGGTTCTGCTAGATTTACGTAGTACTAACAATATAGGATTTCCTTGTCTGTATATTTCATATACATGTAAATGTACTTTATTTGGCTAGAAACTGTATAACCAGCGATTAGCGTAACAAAAGAAAATCGTGCATTTTCTAGCACCCATTTGCGATGGCCGGTATATTGGGATTAGAGCTTTCAGACATATTGCAAATAAGTTGAAATATCAACAAATACTCTGCAAATTTTGATATCTATGTATTTTTTTTTTTTACCGAAAAAGTATCTTGAAACACAAATTTGCATTAACAATTATATTGTTGAGAGGAAAATGAGGAAAAATTGTACTTTGTGAACCAAATTGCATTATATTATACATATATTCCTGTATACTAGTACATTGAAAGTCGGTTTGTATTCGAATAGAGAGAGAGAGAGAGAGAGAGAGAGAGAGAGATATTAAATTATTTCAAAATTATTTCATCTGAATCGGATACTCCTATATTTTTCAAGATTTATGCTCATACATAAATACAAACTTATATGTTTCTTTTGGAAAGTGATACTAGTATTTACTTTTCATTCTTATTATAAACTTATAAATGAAAAATATCTAGGGTATCAGATATAACAAATGAAAGAAAAAAATAGTGACCAAAAATTAAAGTTATTTTTAAATGTTCATACATAAATTTGGAAAGAAGTCTTTGCATTGACTCGCAATAGTGTTAATTACGGGATATGCCAAGACATGGAATGCATACAGAGGATTTAAATCTCAGAAGGAATTCAGTAACGCTTGATCAAATGGACGAACTTGAATGCACATTGCAGAGGGACAGACAATATTGGTTCAAACAGATATAAAGGCCCGGGGTAATAAACTTCCAAATATCTCAGGGTTCACTCTTAGATTAGACGTTATCAATTCACAAATAATAGTAACTAAGTTAGACGTGGCCAAAACAAATTTGGTAACATGCAATTCCTTCTTTTTATCCGAATATAGCATGGGAATAATCCTAAATTACCGCATTGATAGTAAACTAATCAGAATGTTTGTACATTGCTTTAGTGTATGAGTGTGGATATTTTGTAGTCATGTATCTAATCATTGCTAATTAGCTATGCAAATCACGGTAATAGTTCTAAAAATATTTCTTTAGATGTGTGATTAAATTTATATGACACTAATTGAGTCGTTGTACCATGTTTTAAATGTGTCATAAAATGATGATTTTTTTAAGATTTCCACTGCTTTACAGTTTACAAAGAAGTAATAAAAACTACCAATTCTGACAGCAGTATATATAAAATCGAATGGCCGCTTCAATTCATTCATATTTTTAAACAAGCGAATAGCTATCATAACTGAAAATATAAGGATGGGAGTAGAATGTTGAGGGGTGCTTCAAATTCAAATCTATGTCACAGAAAAATAGATTGTACATAAACACTTAAAAGAGATACAGGAATTAATAAATTTAAGATAATTAACAATTTATGCAACAGCACATTGGATAAATAAAAAGAAGTGGTCCTTGACCCTAATCGGTCTGATTCACCAAAAATCTTAACCTATTTTCATTCATCTTTAGGAGACTTAGAGATATGGATACATGTGGATTTATACCCGATTACGCTTTGCGGGTTTTTGTCTCATTAAGGTAGATTAGCCTACATGGAGGAAGGATCAGCCAGCGAAAGAGGACTTAAGCCCAATTTTCTCCATAGAGAGGCCATTGTCCTTATGCAATTTCGGAACGTAAAAAAGAAGGACCAGTCCTAAAAAGCGATTCAGGCCATACCCCGGCAACTTATCCTGCAAAAGTCAAGAGCTTTTCACAATCGTCTTTTCCTCCATAAACCCTTTCTAATTTTCTTAAACCAGTGCCAATGAAATGTTTTGATGATGAGGTAACTTCCAAACTTCCAATTCCTTAGCTGCAGCAGATCAAATTTAATCGTGTTTTTGGTTACCATCTGTATTTCACAATGGTGGCGGGGGGGGGGGGTGAAGGCGACGTTAACCACAACAAAATCGGGAGGGGAAAGGCAGAATAATTTGTAAACAGAAAGAATTTAAGGGAATGTTTAAGAGTTTTGGTCCAAACAATAAGGAAACTGTGTTTATTGATGGAAATTCTGTTGAAAATACAATATCTTTAGAATTTTAATGCGGTGAGATCACAGCGGAATACCTTTTTTGTTTGACCTACTTCCCCTTTCTTGGCTACCATGCAGCTGTTGGAAAAAAGTTTGAAAAACAACACATTTTCTTTGACAAAATCGTTCAACCTTGAATATCATATATTTGTGTGAATTCACTCATGTTACCTAGAAGCATTTTTAATTGTTCTCTGCTCGAACAATTTTAATTTCATTTCCGAATCAGTTTTGTTAATATCCAGCACACGTTAATACCATTTGAGACATCTTGCTATGCAAATACGATGAATAATTTATTCGGCACTACAATGATTGCCATTTTAAATCTTCATAAGATGTTTACAAAAAATACAAATGAGAACTAAATTATCATACGACATTTCTTGTAGAATCATCATAAAATTGACTAAGCATCTATAACATTTATATGCATTTGAAACGAATATGTATCCATTTCGTTGGGGGAGTTTTTTCCCCTATCGTTCTCTATTAGCTGAAACATCAACCGTGATTGTTGATTTTTTCGATGCAATTTGAACGATGCGCAACAGAAATGTTCTTATCTAGATTAAAAACCTTTTTAAACAAGATTTACAACACAAAAATTCACAATTGAGCAGTCTGGAATATTGGCTGAAGTACCATAACTTGGCATGTTTGGTAAAGCGGACCTAGATCGAATCGCTGTATAAAGAAAGCTCTGTATATATCAACATAGGTACATTTATATAGGCATGACACCATTTGGCGGCTAACATCTGTACAATGCTTGTCAAAACATACTATAACATAATAAGCGGACTTTGTAATATAGTTCCAAAAGGGGCATATTTCACATCAACACACCAAAATATTTTTGAATACCAATGTCATTGAAAGAAAATGTATACCTAGGGCCCTAGATATTATGTGAGAAAATCATTCAACTCGAACAATTTGCGCTTTGTATTTTCATATTTCCGAGAGGAAGATCGTGAAATTAATTTGCGAGAAGTATTTCAAGGGGTTTTCTGCTACTTTGTGTAGTCTGACTCTGGGCCTAGACCCTTTCACATTGCATGCCTGTAATACTGAAAATAGGTTAATAGACACTTATTCTAGCAGGTGAGCAGTCTTCCACAGAAATTAAAATACTCTAGATAAAATCGCATATAGTCCTGATGGTGCATACAAGTATGGGGCTCATTTTTACTCGCAGCATTGAATAATGCAAATATTTTCACGTGCCAAAATCAACAATATAAATAAGTAAGATAAAGTAGACATAAAAGGTGTAGCTCCATCGACGGATGTCAACAGGTCATTTATTCAAAATGCGTGAAATGAATTTCGTACACTTGGCATAAAATCAAATTGTTCGCCATTTTCATTTTGCGCTTCACGAACATTTTACATGCACCTGCAACTTGCAACCTTAGTTTGTGGATGAAACCCACACAAAATATGTATGGCGGACGTATATTATTAATGCTTGTTTGAAAACGAAAAAGATAATATGTGTGGGTTTTGAGGAAACCTTATCTTAATGAAATTTTTTTAAAATCATAAATTATATGTACATGTATATATTTTTTTGGCAAGCGTTATGGAATGGGGTGTTTATTTGTTTGTGCAAGCTATAGGTAATAACAATTTCATAAACAATCAACAAATATATATAATGATGCAATGCCTGATTAGTATATTTAAAGCGAAGAATTGAAAATTGGAACCAATACAAAACACTCCACCGACGACAATACTCTTATTTTTCTATGGTCGCTATCATCTTCTTTCACTTAAAATTACCATAAACATACTAATGCTCATAAAATAAAATTCATGAGATATAAAAGTTCATCAAACTTATTGTTATGTTAAACAAATTAGACCTTGAATTCAGTGGTTGACAAACAATTAGCATCGCCATTGAAGATAACGATACTTCTGAGGGCATTAACCAGTGATGTATGGATTCCTGGCTGTGCACGATTTGGGATTCATAAAAAGACTTCATGGCTCCGTTCTCCAAACTCTTCTGGCGGCACTAAAATTTACAATACTTCGTGATTTTCTTGATTTCCTTTTTCTTCATTCATTTTTTTTTCTCTTCAGAAAAGACTGCGCCATTCACTTAAGATCGTTGGCTTTCAAAAGATTTTAATCGCTCGTAATTCCTTTCGACCAAAAAAGAAAACCAACATATTTACCTTTTGACTGATTTTATCAATTGGAATTTCAAAGATCTAAAACCAAACGTTTGTGTTGTGACATAAATATAAACCTCTTTGTATTTTATCATTTCATCAAAGGGGGATTGGTCTGCGGGTTTCTAAATTGATATCTATACATGTACCTAGGAAGAATTATCATAATTCTGTACAAATCAATACCCGATACTCGGGTGGTCTCGACCCAACTCAGGTCGTTTTGATTTTTTTCAGGTGAAAACTTTCATGCAGAGTCTAGGTCGGTGTGATAAAATCTTATTGCAATTACGTGTTAAAAGGAAATATTCATAAGCTCTTGTTTCATAATTCTATAATGAAAAAAAATGTTTATTGACCAAAATTCATGATTCTTTTTTATCTGTTAATTCAAACAGATTTACCCTTTTGGGGTGTTGACCATTTTCTTGGTTTTAGCGACGAGTTTCAGTGTACGAAATACTTCCCTCGTTAGATAATAACAGATGATAACAGATGAGCGGTTGAGAGCTTAATGTCCCCAAACCAATAAAATTGTCATCGCTCACATAAATAAGTATTAAGCGGTGGGTCTTCGGTGGTCTGTTGTACTTATTCGTATAGTTCTACACTGAGTGATTGGGTCTATGCGATAGACCCCCATCATTTTGGCTACATCTGCCAGTCCAAATGGTTGTAAAATTTGAAATTAAAGAATTTAAAATAAGATTTGTTTAAAACTGCTTTATTTTCATATTTATAATTTTTTTTAGAATAATCAAGAAATTTTATACCACCTTGACCTCCCATTTTGACTGTAGGTAGGTTATTGATAATGCAATAAAAAAGTATAAAACTATTTTTTTTTAATTAATCAAAGAAGCATTTCATGATCACGCGATGTTAACATGTATACATGCACGTCACGAGACTTTTACATATACCGGTATATCACCCCATATACTTGTGTTAACCTACGCAAAGAAATTGAGAAAAGGTATTGCGCAAATAAAATGGCCTTCACCCCCCTTCCCACTTTTCCTTAATTTCGTAATATTATCGTCGTTTCGTTTTGGTGTGTATTGGGCTACGAGAGTTGCGGTTTTTCTCAAACATTCCGGCCGTTCGTGAACTAGTCAATATTGACCAAGCCCATGTCTTGTTGTACTTTAAGTTTAAGGCTCCCATTCATAAAATTAAAGACTTTTTTAATCTCTGTAAGTGGGGATTTAAAACCGTAACATTTTGTGGACTGTGGCTTCTTAGTTACCATTCATAATCTTGCGGTTGATAAGCAGCTCAAATTATCTTAATGAGAGAGAGAGAGAGAGAGAGAGAGAGAGAGAGAGAGAGAGCATGGTGCTTTTAACAGATGACCTCGGTCGTTGTTTTAGCTTAAGGATATCATGTTCAGTCTACATGAAAACCATACTTTCAACTTTTATTCAACTTAACACATTCAAAACAAATATACGAAATTCGAGGGTTGTTCGGGAATTATTGAGACATTTTCTCTTATTCTTTTAGTAAAAAAGATAAACTCTTGAAATTCCACCAAAACGTAAATCAGGATAGAGTTTATCAATGTGAAAAGTTTCTTGTCCATGGCATGAATTGATCATCCCTGGTAAGCTGACCAACGTGCGTTCGTTACTGTGTTTTAAACACCTTACAAACGAACGGAAATAAGAAATACCGGGGGATGCGATCACGTTAGTATTTACTAAACAAATTACATGTAGTCATTTATAGTAATCATTTAGGATTATATCGACATTCGCTAAACAAATTCATTTAGTGTTTCATTCGGAATCATTTTCTAAATAAAAGGTCGGGGTTTTGGCTAAGGCTTTTAATTCAATGTAAAATTATCATTTAAAAAAAACCACGACCTTTATACTACATTAAAATTCCCCCATACACTGAATGAGAATTTGATTTTAATTGGAGTTGTCTCGCTTTTGACGAAGCTAATATAGATCTTGCCTTTGCAGTCGGACAGCTTTCTGTGTTTACATTCCAGCGGAATATGTAAATCTAAACGCTGACTAAATATTTGATAATTACAGGATTTAATGCATCTTTCGCTAAGTACATTACATGAAAAAAAATTGTGTCATTCTTAATGAAGCGAAAAAGACAAAACCATCACTGTCTGTATTTCATATTTTTTTCATCAACGAATGGTTTAAAATCAATTCCCTTAATTGGTGTAGCATTTGTAATTAGACTTAGTATGTATCGTGGGATTTCATTAGATTTTCTGGTACCGTTTAAATTCCAGGAGTTAGATTAATGCTAAAATGAACTAATAAATAAATCAAAAACAAGAAGTAACATGTACATGTAATTAAAACAAAAATTACAACTAAAAGTACTAGTGACACAACGAATTTGGTCTAAATTGTGAGAAACATTGTCACTAATAATATTACATGAACAAAATGCATGCGGCAAAGACCGCGGAAGATCTAGAAGTTCAAAATAGCAGAGCTTGCAGAATTTTGCTGTCAAATCTAAATACAAAATTTAATCCCAATTTATTTTGTTTAATCTCGGGAGTGACTTCAATCTAAATTCCAAAATAGAAGGAAATACTCAATTACGAAAGCAATTTTCCAAAACATGCTTCAAATAAAAGCTTTTTTGTAGCATGAAGTAAATTTTCTCATCAAAAACCAGAAAGAATTCCCTGTTGATAACAGCTTTTCTCCATGTTTCATCATTTCAGCCATAAAACGCGGGTTAATCCAGAAGTGATCGGGTCTTTTTCGAGATGAATTAATTCACACAGAGACATTTTACTGCATATTCGGGATGGATTCAGATTGAATTACTTCTTGTTTACCACGATTTGACGCTACAAAAGTGTTAAAGACTCGATCAAACAGCATGACTTTTATTCCAGATAACAATGGCCACAATTAAAGCTCCATAGGCCAGATAGGTCCTAGCTGCTTGTGTTCGATCCTCAATATCGATTGATTCTTATTTTATTTTATTACAGATTCGTTTTAGCATACAAGCGCAGCACATCGAAAACAACATATATGTGGCTGTAACTTTGTTCGGTAAGACACGTTAGACTATAGATTTACTCGTCAATTTACATCTAGAATTTTTCACGAATGAATCATAATGATTTTTGTTTCGTATATATGCATATCATTTTGTGTTCCTGAAATTTTATGCAAATGAATTCGTAATATTCGTGCATTTGGATTCATACATTGTGCGCGTATCTTTCCTATTTCAGTAGGATCCGTTTGACTCACTGGACGAAAAGAAAACTCGATTTTCAATTGGTATGTATATTTTAAAATCACTTAATAATTAATGCAGCCTGTAAAGTTCGGGTATAATTTTTTCTTTATTTAGAGTTATAAAGTATAAAAACCAGTCGTCTGGTCTTGATGTACAGGTAAAATATGTATTCATCAAAAGACTCAGAAAGGACGGAGTTTAATGACGGAACAAATCACTACAATGTATATCTCTGAATGTTCCAAAAACTTTCGCTAATATTCACTTAATTTCATTTAAATTATGGTACGGAATTGCGCATATGAGACGTGTTTGAGTGCATGGTATTATGCATATGCGCATTAATTCCAGACAAACTCTTTAGACTGTAAAACATGTCTTAAGTTTATTTATTTGACCAAAAAAAATCCAGTGATTTCGTTGGGAAAGGAGGGGGTAGAAAAAAAATATTTTCAAGTGTCTTGTCAAAATGAATAGGCGTATTTAGTGTCAAGACAAGAAAACAGATTGATATGCATTAGAGAGGGTATTCATTTAATTTCATTTGTGCTGGGGTTAGTCATTTTTTGAATGTGCTTGGAATGATGTCTGCCTCATTACCGAACAATATATGATTCTCTGTGATAAATGGTCAGAGACTTTATAAAATAAATAAGGTTTGTTTTCTCACCCCCACCCTTTTTATTCAATCTATGAAATTCACAGATGCAATTCGATTCATCTTCATTCGTGGATGCACTATATAAATATACATTAATTATTTTTTTTTAATCGGGATTTTAAAAGAAGAGGAATGAGAATTATAATATGAATATGTATTACATGTGTGACTCAACTATATTGACTAGGGTTAACGAAAACTAAGGCAATGTATCGAATTATATGCTTGCTATCTTTCCCCATCTTTCATTCTGATTTGTGACTCATAATGATGTAGGTGGGTGTACTATTTTGTCATCTAAATGCAATTTTACCATTATTTATTACTAACTACACAGATCGATGACAGAATATATTATAGGAGATCACATAATTCCTTAAAACTTCCAAACCAGTTAATATGCAGTTAACATGAAATATTCTTGGTCATCACTTGGTAAAGTTGTCGAACAGGATTTTATAACCATTTATAAATACCAAAAGGTTGATCAGGGTTAATATATATACTTGAATTCTAATAGAAACGTAATAATTCGACGCAAAATGACATTAACATTCGCGGAACTCTGGTCTGCAGAACGAATGGACACAATAGCCATTTTAAAAGCTGGGTTTTTAATATTGTAACCTCAGAGAGTATAGCTTGTGCTTTGGTCTACAAATATATCGACTTCGGGCGCCAAATTTTCTTTTATTGTACTGTCTTCGATGTGTAGTCGTTTACAAAAGAAAAAAAAACTAGGTTTTGGACAGACGTTTTTTGTTTCGGTTTCCTTCCGTCGGCGCGTCATTTCCAGCCCTTAAATAGAAACGATTCCATGTTACCTAAAGATTGATATGCCCAACACGTTCACTGCACAGCGCTTGCACGATATTCTCTTTGTTCTGTCGATATGATAAATCATTTTTTCCCTTCGCCTCAATCGATTAAGAATGCAAGATTTGTAGGATGCACAATGGCGTCGCTGTCTGGCCAGTCACGTGACAGCATCGCCGTAATTTCAGCAGTTGGTAGAACTTTTTCTTGTTTGTTATTATTCCTTTCTTTACTTGTACACGTAATTCTTACACATAAACATATCAATTAAGTTAACTACATTGGCCTAAAAGTGTCAAAAATGTCAGATTGTATCTTTCATATTTAAAAAACGAAAAGGAATTCTTAACATTCCGTGTCAAGGCTTGAGAAAAAAATTAAGAAATTTATGAGGTGAATAATTGTCGATTTAGAACCATTTTAACAAGAGCTTGGACTTTGGGTAGTTGTGTCAAACAGCAATGTGACGTAGGCCTGATCATTTCATTGCTGGCCACTCAGTCATAGCTCTTTGAAATCAACAAGATTTGTCTGGCTTTTGAGCTAAGACTACGCAATCGGTGTATATTTCGCTTGAAACCAGCGTCATTTTTAACTTGTTTTGACGCAGAAATAGATAGTTACGTCCTACTGAAAGTCCAAGGTCTTGTTAAAATGGTTCTACTTGCGCAAGTAATCATAAACGTTCTTTAAATAAAATACATTGTACTATTTATGTGTATATTGATAAGTATGTAACGAAGCGTAAGTTTTGCAATTTCCACAGATTTTAAGAATGTTGTCTCAAATGCATACACATGTACATGCATTGTCACAATAAAATTAGTAATAATAATACCCGGTAATGCACGAGGCATCTACGCCTGCAACTTACTGATTAAAACAGCCACTGTGTTTGAAATTTAGTCATTTCTATTTTTTTTATTTTTTGACTATATTTTCACTTTTTGTAAGATCTATTAAATCTATGTACTAGCAAGCAATCATAATTATATATATTTTCGAAAAATTAATATCAAATCAATCATTAGTGATTGAAATAATATTATAGTAAATATATATATATGTATCATGAGAGAAAACTCATAAAACATTTAGTAAGTGATCTTTATTCTATAGAAAAGTGTGTTTTTGAAACAAATTGATGAATTACTCTGCAAACTTTGATTGGTATAAGGTTTCGAATACGGTTTAAATTTTGTCATCGGTGTTTAATTAGTATCTTAAATTTCATCAATCTTGAATAGACGCCTTCTCAATGTTTTAGATACATATTAAATTTATGAGTACGTTTCATCAGTTTAAAATATCCGTTGCATGGATTATAATTCTTGTTATATGGGTTTTAGATTAGCCTTCTCAAGTTTCAAAATCGCACCTATTTGCAGATGTATATTGAGATCTAGAGATGATTATTTAGAAAAACACAACTATCAAATGCAGTACCGGTATTTCATTTTCTACTTTTACTGTAAAATCTTTTTCATATCAATTGTTGGTTTTGCTATGTGAGACGTAATATGCAAAAATGCATTAAAAGGAGTGTAACATGTCTTCCTTATTATAGAAATGTTTCTGTCTTTTTAATTGACACATTTGATATACGTTTTAAAATACTTTCCACTAACTTAATAGCTGTGAAGATGAAACCTGCAGAAAAAGTATTCTGGGCAGTGTTTCAAAATCACAATAAAACGTTCTATTAGGAAACATAGTTTGCAGCAACGCACTTTGAAAAAATTGAGCACTTTGTAAAAAGAAAAATCAAAGTGCGTTTGAGACCAAATCAACCCCCTTTGATTTTTTTTTCAAAATGTGTTAAATTTGGGACCAAGTCAACGCACTTTGGACAAATTTTTCCAAGTGCGTTTTGAAGGTATTCTAATATTTTTTTTTTATTATCGCACTTAAAAAAAATATGTATAAATCACGAATTCTGAGATTCTCTTTTTAACTAGTTAATAGTATGATGATTTTTTAAACACTAATGAATAGGGTATTTTTTGCACTGATATCCTATAAGATCATAATGTGTTTGATATATACATGTATTACATATTTGATATATACATGTATTACATATTACATATTTGATATATACATGTATTACGTATTACATATTTGATATATACATCTATTACGTATTACATATTTGATATATACATCTATTACGTATTACATATTTGATATATACATGTATTACGTATTACATATTTGATATATACATTTATTACATATTACATATTTGATATACATGTATTACATATTACATATTTAATATATACATGTATTACATATTACATATTTGATATATACATGTATTGCATATTACATATTTGATATATACATGTATTACATATTACATATTTGATGTATACATGTATTGCATATTACATATTTGATATATACATGTATTACATATTAAGGAGGCTAGGTGGTCAACAAATTAACCACCAAATCTTCCTAAACATTTTAGATATGATATGTTTTGCTATAAACTATCATTTAGTAAAGAAAAAAATCATATATTTTAGCTTTGAAAATAATTAAATATTTTGCTATATCTTTATACAGATCTAGAACTCTTCTTATATGGAGATTAATATAGTCTAAAAATGGTGGCCATCCAACCCTCTTAACTTACTCATAATTTTCTTATCAATTTGGTCATTAGCACATGAAGCCTTTCAAATATGTTATACATTGATCCCCATAATATAAATCATTTTCGTATACTGGCAAAGTCCATTCTTTTGTACATGTACCAAATAAGAAGGAATATATTTGTTGCATAAATACATATTCACAAGGTAAATAGATGATGAAAGGTATAGAACGACTTTTTTGGATAATACAAATCTCACCACTTGTTCTTGTCGAACTACGTTAGCTTTATTAAGAAAATATTTTAATCGAGGAACTGTTTATCAAGTAAGCTGTGATTTTCTTGGGTTCTCTTTTTGATATATCTGATTGAGATAACAAGGTTAAAATAAATATTTGATGTATCTCATTATAATAAAAGTATCAAGTATTTCGATCAAACCCTGCAATGTTTTTTTTCAAAGTGCGTTAATATCGACGATATAAACGCACTTTGACATAAAAAAAAATCAAAATGCGTTGACTTGGTCACAGAATTAAAGCATTTTGAGAAAAAAAATTCAAAGTGCGTTAACGTTGTAAAAGTCCTTGTTGAACTCTAGAACACATGTCAATAATATGGCAAACTCTGTTTGCCCATCTACATATTGCCCTAAGTGATACAGATGTGCGATCAAGAGGTATTTTTTATGATTGATTTCCTCTCCGTCAACAACTTTGATAACAATATTACAAACTATTACACAGTTTTCATAAATGGAAACTGCATGAAAACTAATCTTCGTTGAAATATTGATATGTATTAGATATACATTTCCAGACTAATTTACGTAGTTCGTTAACAATTTTGTTTACAATATATATTTACAGTTTCTGCAAATAAAAACCATCTGTAAACCATATAATACTTTAGAAAATGTGTGAGATGTAGTGGAAATATATGTAGTTTCCATTTTCCGCAAACTGGGATGCCATTAAATGGAGCTCTGTTTCGCTTTCATCATGACGAACATGGCTGTATACATTGTCAAAAAAAAGTGTTCTATTGTTAGATTGTAAATTTAAGAATTTAATTATGAATTAAATCAAACTGAAACTGAACTTTCTTTTCTCTAATAAAACCAGGAAACCTTTAAGCGGAAGAATGAGCTGTTGGGGTTTTAAGTTGAGAAGAAAAATAACTCTTGCTTTATCAAGATAACACACGCAAGAATTCGTGCATCGACCTGTAATTTGATCTGTTTATGCCACAATTTTCTGCATCCCATTTTATTTGTTATTCCATTAAATCGATTAGCATTTATGGGCTTTTTATCGTGTAAAAGAAGTTTTTTTTATCTACAAGAATTTTGTAAATTACTCTATTACACTAGCCGTGTATAGTATCATTCATTTTAGATTTATTTTAAGTAACGACAAAGACTAAACAATCATGTATCTATCATTCACAAAAAAAAAAAAATAAATAAAAGATAAAAAATGAAAATAGCAAGGCACCTTGATTCTCGTTGGTTTAAGCATAAGGTGCATTCCTTGTAGACCATCTATTGTTTATAACTATGGAGTAATATTGGCTGAATAATAAGTATTTCTATATTCGTTTTGAATGTGTTAAGTTGAATAAAAGTATGATTTTCATGTACACTGAACACGATATCCGAATGCCAAAACAACGATCAAGATCATCTGTTAAAAGCATCATGTTCTCTCTCTCTCTCTCTCTCTCTCTCTCTCTCTCTCTCTCTCTCTCTCTCTCTCTCTCGTAATGCATTCAGAATTCTATCATCGATTCTTGCTTTCAATTATTTAGTTTATCTCATTTGAAATTGGAGTTAGAAAATAACCAATTTTGAAACATCTTAAATTATGTAATAAAATCAATACACGGTATAGATAACCTGCATTGTTTTGGACCCCAGCTAATTAGACATACGAGGTGCCTATAAAAATTACCAGGGCTTCATTGCATAACTTCTTCTGATTTGGTCAAAACAAAAGTCACCAGACCGATTTCTCCTCTACATAATTGTCAATAGTCGCATTTTTCTGTTTGAATACATGTAGATGGCATCAATAGGTACAGAGAAAATATCAATCATTGAATCGGACCAGCGATAACACGTGAAATATAAACACTTCTTTTCTAGGGCCGTGAAATCGTTTTAATCACCATTCTGATCGGACCAGTTCTCCCCCTAATACTAATCAGCTGATACAGGCTTTGGCATTCTTCACGGGTGACTAGACATTGAAACGTAAACATTTAAACGACGGTTTGGTACTCTTTTCAGGTGTAAGATGTGACTGACATATACCGTGAGTTTATAAGTGGAAGGGGAGAAAATAACCAGTTTTGTAAGTATATTTCACAACACTTATTTAATTATTATTCCATATGCAGTCATTCTCTGATATGATATCATCTCGCCGGGTTTGGAAAAAATAGTTGACACTCTGATGGCTGTCGTCGATGTTTCATTCGTATTTTGCTCGAGGTCCAAGTCACATTGTGCAGTTGTAATTTTGATTTTTTTTTCCACCGGAAAATGTCCGTAATGTTACGTAATGTCATGAGATGGTGATATTCATTCTTCAAGAGTTTAAGAGAGCAGCGAAGCCTAATTTGGTATTATAATTTTCTGATGTTTTTCTGCTTTGATGAAAGTGTGATCATTAAGGCGTTTTTAGCTGATTAAATATTCTTATTTCCCTTTTCCCCCGAACTGTTACGTAACTTTTGGTTAAACCATCAATTTGGCGTGCAAGTTTCATCAACCCCAGCATATTCTTCTTGGTTTTTAACATTGACACAATCTATTAGAGAAAAAATTTGTTTAATATTTAATAGCTCTATGACTAATTACTAGGCGCAATTGGCATGCGTGCCCTGGTCATATTCTGGTCTCTAAACTGTACAATCCATGGACATGTTCTAGTTACAATGCACAAAATAAATATATTGCCATCTAATACATTGGTCACGCTATGCTTAGTGGATTCTTGAAGCCTTTACAAAGCTTTTGTTGAATTTGTAGCAATGCATGCAGATGCAAGCAAATTTATAACCCCCCCCCGAAGGAAACTCTTTATGAGGTGTTTTGCTATAATATTTTAAAGGTATCAACACGTGTAATCAAGAAAGCTTAGCTTTAATTACTGGTAAAATTGGGCTTCATTTGTTCATCTCTACGATGGCACAATGGTATTTTGATGATAAACACCAAAAGAACCATCAGTCACATTCTTAATATAAGATGGTATATGTGACGCGAGTATCTTTTGTACCTGGAATTTAAAAAAAAACCCATAAATATAGGTTTGAAACGACCTGTGAACCCTCAATTGAAAGACTGCTTTGATAGTCAAGTGATAATTTATAAAACATGCTGGTTGACATCCAGTGTACCTTCAAATGTTCCGATTTGAATTTTAAATAATTCTATCAAGACATTGACACTGCTTCGTGGTAGTACTTTTCGGTCAGATTAAAGTTTTACGTCTAATGCAAGAACTCAAAATTACAAGGTCTTGGCCAATAACTACAAAAAATATCTTAAATATTGCAGCCTTTTCTGATAATTATCAGGAGAGCACATCTTTTTGAAAGTCTAGACGTTTTGTCTGGCGACGGTTTTGGTAAAAAGTGGGATTAGATGTAATACACTGAAAAAATCTTTTGTTTTTTATACATGAATATTAACTACTTGAAAACTTCAGTTTAAACTATGTACCGGTAATTATTTACAGCTGGTTTTCGCTGAAATACCAAATACTTTTTAAGAATTTCTTTTATATTTCATATGTTCAAGTATTTTGTCCAGGCTTTTAACCTCGAAATTCCACTTTTGATTGTTACTTGTCTACATATTTGTATTGTCCGGGTGGGCAGACTGCACATGAGTTCAATAGGCTAGCCATACTGTCCCTGGCGGACCATGACAAAGGCCAGAGAATACATTGCAGCCACTAATGTCCTGAACTTGTGAACTCTTTTATCGGGCAAATATTCACATTTTCATCTTTGATTATCAAATTTTCAGAAAAAATTATTGGGCTATATATTTTCTTAATGGGCTTCGTTAAGTTCCCATAAAAGTAATTTTGTTCAAACTCACTGGACTTGTTGATTCGGGTTTGTTATAAAGATGTCGGTTTTAGCGATAAATTGTATTAAAAATCTTCGTAGCCGTTCCTCGTTTTCATAAAAAACTCGTGATTAAAATCTGCAAATTTGTAGTCCAGTTTCAAGCAAACATAAGATATCTCCTAACAGAATATTAATTTCAAAACAAATTAGCTTTGAAGTATGTGTCCTTGAGAGGGAAATAATAAAATCGGGATTAAGTTAACTTATCTGGAAACTATATGTAAGAGGTTTATCAAGTTTCAATCTAAAATGAGTTTAAACGGACAATGACATATCTATCGGGAGGTAGAGGTTTAATTACACATAAATATAACTCTCTGACATGCAATGAAAATTACGTTTCAAGGAAAACAGTTTATGCATATTTCTGACTTATCTTTAGTTTCTCTTCGGGTCATAAATTTGACATGTTATTTCTAGGACATATTTGTCCATTTAATTGTGTTTCAAGATATTCTCTGTGATTTTTTTATGGTAAAAGGTTAAATAGCGTTTCGTGGTGAAGTAGCTGTCATTAAATGTATAAAGTTCTATTTCCTTTCATTTCTTCATTTGGCGGCTTAGCTTTGATTTCGATCGATCGTTGATTAAAATTCCTCATAATTAGCTCAGTGTTTGCGTTTAAAAGAAGTGAAAAGGGATGTTAAAAGACCACCCAATGTAGGTCATACATTCAATTCAATGACCAAATGTCGAAAACGATAAACAAATTAACGCTCATGATTATATCATTGAAGAATGCATGTACATGTACTTCAAACCAATGTTTCTTAGTTAGGGGTTTAGTTTGCAATCGTGTGTTTGTCTTTGATGAATCACACATACTAAAAGCAGTTGATTGCATCGCATAATTTTGAAGAACGTTTCTGTTCGCGTGTGTTCCTTTTCCGTCCTCTAAAGAATTTGTTTATTATCGGTATAAATGTTGTTTTCATTTGCGTATTTCGTTTCCGTCTGTATAGTTTCAATCTGCAAACATTGTCATCTGTAGGTTTCGTTGTCATCTGTAGGTTTCGTTTCTGTCTGACACATTACAAAAGTTTCAGTCTGTCATGAGGTTGCGTTTCTATGGACAGGCGTCCTTTTAGCGTTCGAGAGTAAGAAAAATCGGAATAAGGTTATAATTGCAAAGATGTGTCTGTATTTCGGCTTGATAAGTCCTTTTACGTCTCACAGACGAAGATACTCGTATTTAACCTACTCACAGGTCGTTGACGCAGGACGAAGGTCAGAATCTGATCCCCTTACCGACCCATTCTTTGGACTCACATTATTGAAAGTTCAATTTCCCGAGGGGGAAACAAACAAATAAATTAAACAGTTAAATAATTTGATACGATAATGCTCTAGAGTTATCCATTCGGGTTTGGCACTAACAATCTCAAGCCACCCCACCCCCCAGCTCCCATCCCCCCAGCTCCCACCCCAACACATGATAACCAGGATGACCTTACATCAGTTCAATCTTTCCTAGGGTGCACGCTGCATGGATTACATTATGTACTATACGTGTATTACAAGAACCCGACCCGCTTTAAACTGCTATCAAGATAAAAGGATATACAAAGGGTTAACCGTTATGAAACTATGCTACATGTACTCCTCACTATCTCCTCATGGAACTTGTTCTGGACGGGATAAAGCAACGCGAATTGTGGGTGTGTTGCTGTGTTAAATGCTTGTGGGCAAGATTGAAAGATAATCTGAGTACTCTACTTAACGATCTCCGATCCCCAGCAAGTTCGATAACTCTAAACTATCCGGATTTTTTTCATTCGTACCATAAATCTGCCTTTTATATAGACAAATTCAATTAGTCTTGAAGTGTTCATATTACGCAAAGCCATTCAACGTACTGCTTGGCTTAGGGGCTCCACGGAGTTCTACTACCTAGAGGTAAAGGGGTTCGAGCCACCGATGGAACTGTACAACCTTTTTTTTCTAATTTGATTTCAACTTGTACACGTTATCTATTCCATTATATTCATCGTGGCCAAAATTGCAATAACTTTGTAAAATGCATGGATACCATCAAAATATGTCTTTTTATTTTATTTCATTTAAAAAGTTTAAAGGATAAATAACATTTTTCATGATGAAAAAAATACTTTGAGGCTGAGGATCGGAGAACCTTAAAACATTTATATTTAGAAATTAAACTTTGCATACTTTTTTGACATTGTAGCAAATCAATTCTTATTTATTATTACAGATACTTTGCAATTTCTTATTGAATTATTTTACATAAAACTTGATTTAGGACTTGGGATTTCCACAATCCCCTTGTCAGTTTCATGACTTTAGAGTCTCGTTCTACATCAATCTTCACTACTCGGCCATTTCCGCTCGCGAAAAATAACCCTGTGCGTACGAGATTTATTTTTCGCTAGCTAGAAAAGGCCAAGTAATTACGATTAGTTCGACATTTTCGCCTTCGTTTGATTTTACGTCGGAATTTCCTCCTTAATTTTTTCCCCTTCTGGTATACATCTAAATGCTTATGGTGTCGTTTGTTAGTTTTCTAAGGCGTGGGCGATCCATCTCCATCCAAATTTCCTCAGTATTGTTATCAATTCTGTTGATTTTTTCATTTCGTATGAATTGTCTGTTGCACATTTTATATAAGCGGAAATAATCTTGAGGCCTTTTTAAGACACCTATTATGGAAGCTTGAGAATTAAAAGCTTTAACAATTAAAACTGCATGCAATGCTGGCCACTTTATTAGCTAGATAAGGGTTCACCTAAGAATCCACAAAAATCTGAATAGCTGCGCCTTGCCATGAAATTCTCTTTGAACAAAATTATGTACGTCAAGTTTCACGTAAATTATCCATCCCAATATAATTTAGACCGTATATGTGAAGTAAACGTGTTTGGAATAAATTCTTGTGGCAAAATTAACGACAGTTTTACGGTATTTTATCTTCTTAATGATATTATTCATATAAAGCATATATTCCGCGAACATTTTAGGCTTCAAAACATGTTTCTAATTGCGTGTTAGTGTAATATAATTTTTGTTTAATGTTATGAAAGTGTCATCTCTATATATATTAAGTTCAAATGTCTGATTATCTGATCATTCGACAGGAACTGTCCATTGAAATATTTCAGTATATGCTTTAATCATTTAAGCGGTCTTTAATTTAACACATTGTTGAATTGCATGTTATAAATTACATAGTTACATGTACTAATGAAAATTTCTTTTAAGCGATTACCTAATAAAATATCTTTCTAGTTCGTATATTTTGTTTCATTAAAAACTGAAATGCACGACAGCAAAGAAATATATTGCCATAAGGAGAGCATCTTAAAAAATGGGGTTTTTTTTCGGAAAACTATTTAGTTTGGAGTCGGATCGAAAATGTCGAGTCCGAAATCGAACAAAATGATGTTAATCTGAAAATATCAGGCAAACAAAATCTCATTCAAGCTTTTGAGATAAAATTCAAAGAATTCCTTTGACAAGAAAACCATGAAGTCAACTAGTGTTCACTAAAATTGAAGTATCAGTTTAATATGTCATTTCTAATTTATTCTCTTTTAATTTTTGATGCAACACCCTCTATTGAAAGCTAAATCTGCGCCCACATACGTTTTCTTTCAAATTCTTAAAAACTGGTTTGAAACCCAAGTGCTCCCGCTCTGACTCTTTTGTGTGACAAACCGAGGGTCGTTAATTCAATACTACTATCTAGAAAGATTTCATCAGCATACTTTCAACATTAACCCATTAAACCGAGTGGCTATATAGTGTCAGCATTTTGGAGGTAGGTCAAACAAATGAAATAGTTATAATTTACTGTTTATCAAATGAGCTCCATCAAAAGTTAGACACATATTTTGAAGTGAATGTTTTTTCTTATAAGCATTAACTAGAAAAGAATGCCAGCTATCTGTTTATTGAATGACAAAGCATATTCAGAATAAACTACGCTACTTGTGATAACTTGTGCAGTGGTAGGAATATATATTCAATAGAATTATAAATATATTATAGGAAACGTATCTCTTGAATAGTCCTTTTTGGAACTATTTGATAGGCACATTTATGTGCGATAATGTTCCTTTATGTGAAATTAAATGGGAAAAAATGGGCATAAATCAATGGAATTGTTTGTGGTATATCCTCTTCCCCATTTAGGGTGTTCTGGATCAAATATCAGACATCGAAAGTAAAATTTGGGATAATACTTGAGCAATACCCCTAAGCACTGAACCATGCATCGGTATACGTGACTGAATTCGCAATTCTATTTATAACAGATGCAATAAAAACTCTTAAGGTAACTCCAGTGTCTTTCGGATCCGGTTCTTTTTTCACACGGCGTGCTAAATTTCCGGTTATAATTTTGGCACACAACAAGTGTTTTAAAATAATCATGGTTTGGTCAAAAAGTGGAAAATTTGTTAAAATATAGCATCTCCGTCGTTTAGAGGGATTGGAGAAAGCAAGGAAAGCAGCGAAATGTAAAAAGGTCAATGAGTGTGTAATATAATTGTACGTATTGTATGCATTCTCCTCCAACAATTACACTGCGTTTATGTAGCTTGACGATCTCATGTGTCCTCTGGGACAAGGAGAGGATAAGTAAGTACTTGTTTAATTAAAACTACATAACACTGATTGGTGTTTAATCTACAGATAAATATGTTAAAAAACTGGGATAGAAAGTATTTGACAGAAAGGGGGAGGGGGTACTACTGCACTCAACTATATGATGTTTTTTTGGCAGTCTTGACCTTAATTTTATATGTATAATACAGTTTCATTGAGTATATTAATTTAAGTGACTGTTAGATTGTGTCTTTTTGGTACATTTCATTTTTTTCAAAAGTTTGCAAGAAACAACTTGTAAAATTTACATTTTCAATATGGGGGTACACATGTTCAAGAGACTATCAAGCAAAAACTAGATGGTCAATTTTGATAAACTATGTTTTTTTGTATACACAATATGTAACTCTTAATAAATATTCTTTAAAAATTGTATGTAAACTGAATATTTTTTTAGAATTTTTCAAAAATATGCAATTTTGTGATTTTTTGGGGAAGGTCGTGGCAAGAAAAAATGTAATATTTTTTTATATTTTCTGTAGAAAATCAATAAATTTTTTATGATTTAATGATAATCAATTGATTTGCTTAAATTATAACCTAACATGATGTATTTTGGTGCATAATTTAATAAATTATGAGATCATGCATCATGGTGTTAAATTTTGGCTGTTAAATTTTTGGACCTTGTGAGCTGAAGCTCACTGTAGGAAAACAAACGTGCAAAGGTATAAATATTTTGGTCTCTATAGTAAGTTTATAAGTTGTTTTAACTATTAAAATTTAAAAATGTTTGGTTTGACACGGATTTCTAAAACACTGGAGTTACCTTAAATTCTACTAACGCAACCCTAACAAAAAACTTACGAGGGTTGTTCGGAAATTATTGAGACATTTTCTCTTATTCAATTCGTAAAAAAGATAAACCCTTGAAATTTCTCCAAAACGTAAATCAGGATAGAGTTTATCAATGTGAAAATTTTCTTGTCCATGGCATGATTAGATCATTCGTGGTAAGCTGACCAACGTGCCTTCGTCCAGTGACCCGGCCCAACCGCAAACTTTTCGCTACGTCATTTTAACGCTTCTTATTGCTCCTGTGTTTTAAACACCTTACAAACGAACAGAAATAAGAATTATTCTTTATTCCTCATCTTTTGTTTTCATTTCAAGATGTCATCATTTACATTTTCTCTCATTCTTGATTTTTTGGGGGGGAAAATCGAGTTATTTTTACCCGAAAGTCTAATTACTGTGAATGTCACCTGCAGTCATTTTGTACATATTTTAGAACTGTTGACAACAGTTAGTATGTCAAAAGTACTTGATAATTAATCCCTTTGTCTTAATTCTAGTTAAACAATCAGTGAAAAAACTATAATGAACTGAAGCTCTTTATCCCTTACCATCGTATAATTTTGTTTTAAGCAATTGCGTGGCTTTAAAAGGTCTTCTGAGATTTCCACCAGTTTGATGTATATTCGCTGCGCCGCCTTGACGTCAAAATTCAATGTAAAGTCGTTGTCAGATTTCTATTGTTTGGTAAATATATTTTTACCATATCCTTATTTTAACTCGAACATCAGTGAAACTTGATCAAAAGTTAGTCGCAAAGAATAGCAAAATGAACATATATAATTTGATTTCTTTTATCATTAACTGTAATTCTACGGACACTTAGAAAGTAGATGTATAGGTTTTTTAATCTCCGAGTTCATGCCTGCGTCGGGTACCCCTACCACCGACTTCTTTATCTACCGTCGTTAACAAAATATTAAATATTCTTTTAATATTACTTTGTTTAATTATTTATTGGGGTTTCTTCAGTGTTTACTAGTATGTCAATTTTCACCAAAAATCGTCACTTAGAAAAGGCAATATTTGAGTTGTTTCAATAATTTCTGAACAACCCTCGTAATTACAAAAATAATACATGTACATGTATATCGAACAATTGAAATAGAATTAGGAATGCCAGAAAATAATTTAAACTGCTTCTGAATCGTAAAATTCAAAAACAACGTGGAGACGATAGAGAAGTGTGCCCACAATTTCCAAAGATGTATAATTTGTGTTGACGCATTCTATGGCTTTTATAGACCATCATTATCTGGAGAGACATCGCACATATAAAATTGGGTACATCTTTAGTAGACGTCCAAAACGTGTATCTCCTTAACCTTCAAAAGTCAATCAAATAAACTCTTTAAATTTTTATTTTTTTTGGGGGGGGGGGGGGTTGCAGGGAACAACTTGTCTACTGTTGAGAATCTCGACAAATAAAACAAGTTTTCGTGCTGAACATAATGCATTGTAGAGATTCGTCAATTTATGTAGGATTAGTTGACCCACTTCGATACAATCTGCAAACAAAGAGCGTTTCTACTAGCTTTCTACTCCAGATCTTGATATGTAAGAAGCTTTTATTTCTATAGTACCCTGTCGTCCCCTATACCATGGGAGTTCTCGCCATTTACCTAAGCTTGACTGACAGATGACAGAAAATAAAACACAACCCAAATCTCAATTCAAAATGTCTACAAATCTTTTATAAACAGCGATTACAACACAGATAGTTCTTCATGGGTTGCGTTTTTATCTGTTAAATCAAATCATAGGTTCAACACGACATTGTCTTATTTGATTTCACAATCATAATAAAGTTTACGAGATAGATTCCGAGACTATACAAAATTAAAAACAACGTAGTTGTGGGGGTCACCTCATGATAATTCCCCAGTCGATAGGTTGTATGCATTTGATGCAGGACTAAGCAAGAATTAGTACATGTACTGTAAAAGGGTAACTGCTTGAGTGACTGTTTTCATAAAAAGGTGGGGGATCTCGGAAATACTTTTGATTTTATTGAAAGACGGTTACCTTAAAAGGTTTGGTGCCTTTGTTTTGTGATTTCTTTAAAAAGTTATGAATATCGGAGGTTTTCTGATTAGATAAACAACGATGCGATATCTTAAAGGCCTGGGGCATGGTCACAATTTTGGTCAAAAATTATTTTTCCGATTTTAATGTTTACAATGCTTCAGTAAGGCATTTTTAATAGGCAACCAAAATTTGAGTACCATTCGCTGAATTACATGCATAAGCGAGCTGCAGAGCTTACAATTCTTTGCAATGTAAACAAAGCTTTTGTTTACATTTTGAATGTTGAAGTGAAAATTCCAGTTTTAGACCTAAAATGAATGTGTTTTCGTTAGGAACTGTTTATTTATGCTTAAAATAAATAAGAAGATGGACAAATCAGCTTGAAAAAGATTTTCACAGGTATAAAGAACCTATGTAAACAGTGCACGCGCCTTGTTCACATGACAAAAAAATTGTGAGCGCTGTATCTTGCTTATAACTCTACGACTGACTCTCAAATTTCATTTGATCACTATAAATGCATTCCTAAAGCATTGTACATGTATATAATAAAAACAGAAAAATAAAATTTGACCAAAA
Source organism: Magallana ariakensis (assembly GCA_020458035.1). Classification (NCBI taxonomy): domain Eukaryota; kingdom Metazoa; phylum Mollusca; class Bivalvia; order Ostreida; family Ostreidae; genus Magallana; species Magallana ariakensis. The sequence goes on along the minus strand of CM035814.1, from coordinate 55,706,129 downwards.
TCGTGACCATGCCCCTTTAAGATATGAATACATTAAAATTGGCAACACAGCGCAGACACAATTGCTCTTGAAATAATTGTTTTATCTGAACAGACGTCGAAGTAATATATATGGTATAAGAGACAATAGATTAAAAATTTATTATTTAATATTTTTTGCCTAAAATATTTAACATTCTGTGTTGAATGGAGGTCGGAACGACTCGAGTGCGAGTACACTGTAATGAGTGTATCATGCATGTTGGTGCGAAATATATTTCAATCTTAAATGGTTGTTTTGTCTAATACATGTACACCTACGGGGAATTGAACCTTATTTATAACCAAAATTCCCCCAATTTTAAATACACTGTGACCAAATATTTTCTCACGTTGAGTATAAATACCAGTAGATTCTAGTTGCGAAACATGTTCATTATGTAAATGCAGGTACAGGTATATATAATTACATTAGCTTTGTCACATGAGTATTCCCGAAACCGAAAGCAGGAGACTAATTATCGCGTACTTTCAGTCAGTCAAGAAGGCTTCGCATTGTGCATAATGATATTCTGTATGCACATCGCGCATTTCCTCGTGAATATTGTCATGTTTGGACAAACACTATCGTTCCGTTGTTGTGCAATTAATTTTATTCAGTCTTCAGCATATTAACACATTTCCTTGTAGAACCCACGTAGATTTTTTTTTAAATGATTTTTTTTTCGTATGACTCTGAAGATGTAATTCTATAGTCTAAACACTGACTGGAATCTATATTTGATTAAATTCAATTATAATTTTATGTACGTTGCAATTACACATTCCGGGACATGGTGTCTCAATTATTAAGTAATAACTGACCGAAACCTTTAACTCTTACCTAAACAACTGGGAAAGTTTCAATATGATTGTCGAAAAATAGATATAGGATTTGAAAGTACATATTTGTATAAGAATTTGACTTCTAAAAAAATTAAAGATATATCTATATACGTTGGTACCGTATCTGTAAGTAGTAGGACTTCTGTTTGTTTGTTGTAGAAATTGAGAACCTCACGATGTTTATACCGTGAACAGTAAACCATTGCCGTTCGCATTATAGATATAATTATACATAATCAAACCTACTTTTAAGAAATTTTTTTACGGTCACTGTATGAGAGAACCTTAACTTGAATTTCGCACCTGCAGTCATACTCCCAATATGTCCTAAACATACAGTTGCAATTTCCAGAAAATAGAAACTAATTCTGAACTGCGTGTCCATCAAAGAGAAGACCAATTGTAAAATAACCATGATTGTGTCTTATGTATGAGTGTCTACATGTATGAGTGTCTACATGTATGAGTGTATATATGTATGAGTGTCTACATGTATGAGTGTATATATGGAATGTATATATATGGCAAGCTATGGTGAATTAACTAAAGGTTTTAACATGTTTGTTCGATTTTGATCGATATTGCCATTTGTAAAGTTTTATCACTGATGGCATTATTTGCTTGCATAATTAACACATGAAGTGCATGACGAAACTAGTACTGAATAGAAGACTATATAGATCGTGCTTCCGCTAGTTGCAAGATGTTTAACTTTGTTGGACATGAGTCGCAAATTGGTAAATTTTAAAATGAAATATGCACTTGATTTTCGAATTATATATTCAATAAACCAATTTTGATGCTAGGTGCTAACTTCTGTATACTAGTACATGCTGAAATTTGCTATTTTCTCCTAGGTATCAGCTAGATTAAACGCAACGGCTACCATTTTGAACTATTTAAATGATGTTAAGGCAAATAGTTTTCTTTTCATAATGGAGTAAAACTTATGTTCAGAAAATGGCCTGTTGGCCATTGAGCATGTTACCAAATATTTGCCTTATACTTACTGTTCCAAAAAATATTTTTGGCTTTAAATTCTAGTCTTTTTACAACCAGAAACTAATGTTATTTCTTACAATGTCGTTTGAAATAGACCGCCTTCTCTTTTATTGCAAAATAAACAAAGTTTTACCAAATATCGATACAGATATATTGAAGGGGTCTTTATCTGTAGATGTATAGTTAGTACTCATTGCTTCTATGTAACTGACGGGGTTTTTTTACTTTAAAATACCGTTAATCATAACACCTTTCTGAAAATTGAAAATATATAAAGCTGTATTTATTTAACTCGTTTGTTTACGTTACAAATGGTCTCCATTGTACAGTACAAGCTCTCAGCACTAGGCTGGGTTGGACTGCAGCATACCTACTTATTTCTCTGTTGACAATAATCGTCTTAGCCGGGACAGGTATTTTAATAAGAACCCACGTAAAAGCCCCAGACCCAATCATGCGAGCCCTCGTCAGAGCCGCGTAAGAAGGAAAGCAAAGGTTGAATGTTAAAATTCATTTCTTGCATAAACTGACGAACAGTAGTGACTTTTCTCTCGCTTCACTGGGCTGTAATTTATTATTCTTTAAAAAAAGGGGTTTCAAATATTGATCGAAAATATTGCATCGCTTGCTGTGTACCGGTACATGTGGTGATCTTTATTGTTGCTTTTGGATTGCTTGGAAAGGTGCAGTTATTGTTGGACTGTTTCAACAGTGTTGTTTACACTTGGACACAACTTGTCGTATCATTTTCTTTCATATTTCGCCGAAATGGGCTAACCGTGGCCCAGGGTGAACTCTGTATCTCCTGAAATGAAGGGTGGCCCTATATCAGCTGTCAATCACCAAGTGTGATCTAAATTTAATTCAGAACCGGTTTTCCGTGAATATTTCAAAACCAGTGTTGTGTTATTTTTGCTGGATCATAGACTACTGTGAAGAAAAGATGTCTTTTTCAAAAGAAGAGAATAATTATAATACATTTATCTTCTAAATATTTTTACAGAGTTTGACTCTTGAGAAGAGGTGACAGATATTAGGAGACATCCTCGTGATCCGAGTGTCTGTGACAAGAACAGCTGCTATTATCCAACTGGATCGTACCACATCTGTTAGGAATCTTTAAAACAATAGACATGGATACAAAATCAATGAAGAAGAAAGCCTGGTATCTTGGAACATGGCGTCAAAGTGTGTTAGCGGACAACGTAATAAAACAAATACAACAATTAGTGGCCCGAAAGAAAGGTAATCCCGTGAAACTGTGTTTGGCAAGGGACGGGATCCGTGTTTTCGTGTCGAATCTTCTGCAGGGTAAGGTGCTAATCGATCATATACCGTTCTCTGACTTGTACTTTATGACTGTCAATCAACACAACCCACAGTGTCTGTTGGTGATTGCCAAGGACCCCAGACACAAGTACCGTATCATCGCGTACCGATGTGAAAATGCCCTGGACGCTGGAATTTTCATTCAGTATTACAAGGACGTCCGGAAGTCGATGACGTCAGTCGAAGGCTATAACATTGAATTGAAAAGGTCAAACGAAGGAAACTGGACGCTGCGATCGAAACAACAAGAGGAAGATAAGCGACAACTGAGGACGATCGTAAACATGCATGCAGATACACCGACAATGCAACAGAATGGGGTAGTTAAGACAGCAGAAACTAAAACTACAGTTGTTAATGGACACTCGAAAATTGACGAAAACAGAAACACGAAGATGGTGGTACATGCCCGTGTGGAAAACTCACCACCATCGCCACGAGAGAAAGTTACTTTGGAAAAGGTTTACCGAAAAGGTAAAACCTTGAACAATATCGGAATCCAAGCTTCAGCATCGAGAACCGAACGCGTATCTGACGAAGTATCCGAAACATCAACGACGGAATCAAACCAATCATTTCAGCATGAGTTGAACTATTTATCGAATGAACTTCGAGAAATAAAATTCATGTTAGAGAAATCCACAGGAATAAGCGCTGAAGTATACCATGACAAAAGTGGTATTGAAATTCAGACCGAATCTCCTCCGACTGAGCTTGAAACAACAGAAGTACGTGTAAACAAGGCGTTAGAACCGATCGACGCCATTGTTAAAGATGATGACGATGATGAAGAAAAACCAAAACAAATCCACAGAGACGAAAACGGCGCCAATGTTCGCGTGTCTGTTCCCGACTACCGTAGCCTTGGGGTACAGGCGTCGTCAAAAACAGTTCCCACAGCAGCACCCGAAAAGCGTTCTGCAACACTGCCAGCTTACTTCAGACAGTCTCAGACTCAACCAGATGGACCGGAATTGCTCCGCGCTAGCACCTCGACTTACCAGTCTTGGAAAGATGACGTAGTACTCCGCGGTGGAGTGGGTCGGTCCGGAAGACCCAGAACAGCGGTGTACAGCACCAGCAGCTATGGAAGCACCAGTGGGAGTGTGCAGGGAAGTCTACGAGGAGTTCCGAATGGGGTACATGTTCATTTTGACCCCGGCGTTCCGAAAGGATCCGTAGTGTACAGGAAGAAAGGAATCTCAACAAACGTTCAGAAGCCCATCGAGAAGGTTTACCAGAGACCCCATTCGGTTCATACTTCCGGTCGACCTTACGTCGTGCACCACCATCATCACCACGGGGTACAGGCTCATCGGAAGACGGTACCAACAACTCTGGACTTCAATCAAAGCAACGGGGCTGTCGTAGCGAATGGTTATTCCCCCAACTCACCACGATCCCCCAATGGTGCAGGGTTCTTTCTCCGAACATGAGGATTAGACCTCAACAAACATAAAAAGTGCTTGGACTGTGTATATTTTTAAAGCAGTGAGTTCTCGATATTAATTGTGATCAATGCATTTAGAAATATAAGGATTGTACAAGGCGCGTTTTCTTGAACTTGGTACATGTAAAAAGGAACTTGGTACATGTAAAAAGAAAATTCACAGAAGTATTGTCTTTGTACAGGAACTCTTTACATTGCGAACTGAGCTCGGCAGAACGTTGTATAATGCACAGTTTGTGAGACAACTTAAACCAGTAGATTGTTCATTGTTTATAAGTTAATTTTTAACGCGAAACGGGCATTCAACTCCTCCACTCGGGAAGTTTTCAAGATCCTTGAAGCTAATGTTGCAGGTGATTGTCAATCAGGCCAGATCAATGTTATGTTTTATTGCTAACATTTGTATAGAGGTTTTTTTCACACGTTGCTTGTAGTTTTGGATATAATAGGGGCTCAATGCTTTTTGTGTTTCAACCATGTCTATGAAAAAATGTACTTATATACAGAAATATCTTTTTATATTGATTTTTCCCAGGTGAACGACCACTTACAAGACTACATGTAGGTGAAACATGTTTTTTTAAAATACGGGAGGAAAATGTGTTTAATATTACATGTACATGATTAATCTGGCTTTCAAACGTTTCATATCGTGTAGAATTTATAACGCTTTCACTTCACCATTGCCACAAGCTTATAAAAATGCCGGGTAAAAACAACTGGGTTGTCGTATTCCATTCCTTTACTATAAGCCGAAAAAGGGGATTAGTGTCTTTGGAAGAATTTAAAATTCCGGCCACAGAACAATTTGGTTTATTCCTAATTCATTTGGATTTTATTTTCTATTTTATTTTCTAGCTCACTCCTCAAGGGGTGTGTTACGACGTAATAAACGGAATTTGGCACCCAACATTAATTCTTATCCTTAGTGGACCATACGCCCTATATTTATATTTATCAGGTTAATTTGTGTACATGTACATCTCGTAAATACATCTGTATTGATAGATTATGTATATCATTAATAAAAAAACGAATGCTTTGTGTAATCATGATATTACGTTATATGTATTAATCAAATGTATTGTTTGTTTTTCCACATGTGCAAAAGAGTTACATTAAATTCCTATCTGAAAACAAGCTGAAAAAATCCTTTGTTTCTGCTTTAATGTACATGAAAAGCACGTCGAAAATTCGTTTAATGGTGTTTTTTTATTGAAGAATCGCACCAGGTGATTTGTTTCAAGTTACCACATCAACATACGGGAAATCTAAATAGTAATGTATCGAAATATTTCAGGTAAGAATTAGGTACATGTATAATTATAACTAGCCACTGATTTACGTTATGTACAGGAACGTGTACTCGTATGTTATGACGATCCTTTTGTTTTGAAATGTATAAATCTTTTGGATATTAACACTGAATTAAGGTGAAACTGACAAGGTACAGTGAATGCCAAGAAACAATACCTTTTAAAATTATTATTTACACGAAAATGAATAGAATAGAAAGCGCTCTAAAATTCAGCCTGTTAAATGAAATTTCTGCGTCTAATTTAAAGGTACATGTAGTACCTTGGGTTACCATGCAATTGGAATTAGTTTTTAGAAGTGTGCATAAGAAAGATTAACTGAACTTTTGATGTAGAATTCGGTGAATAAACTTTGAAATAGGTGACCACTAAAAAGTTTGATAATAGCCACAGCGAAAGGTCCGTATTTTTTTTTCTCTTTTTTTTTTTGCCATGGCACACAATGGTGAAGTATGATCAACGCTTTTAATCCCCACACAACTGGGCGCCAGGGAGGACTTAACAAAAGTAGACCAGTTGAGTATTTGTCTGCCTCTGACTCACTATTTTATTTGAATCTCATCTAAACGGTGGGCCCCACACACCTCTCTTTCAATATGGTCCACTGGTTAGCCTCGGGTGGCCCCTCTAATGACTGACCCGACAGATGTAGAGCATTGTGGAGTTAAAGATAAAAGTACACTCTTGCGCCATATTATAGGCTGTTTTCCGGATAAAGAAAAGCGAACTGATTCCAATCTCGCCAATTTATGCATGCAATAATGTATGCGTCAGAAAACTTCTTATTTTACTCGTTTATATTCATGAACTTAATTTTTTATAAACATGTTCCTCCACATTAATCTCAGTAATTATCGATGTTGGCTTTAACATATACGGATGTGTATTATGACAAACATATCTATATCACAAAGGTTCGTGTATCTGAAATTTCAAGATCATGTGAATGTACATGCTAAAATAGATGCACCCACGATGAAATAAAGCTGATGAAAGATGGAAGATGGAATTAAAATTTTGCTTCGAGCATCAAAACCATTAGCATGTTGTATGGATTTTTATCCATACTTTTAATTTTTGGAATATTCTCTCAGCTATGTTGCTGGGTTTTATTTCGCATTGGAATTTTGATAACGTTTTAAAACTGTACACCTGCAGAAGCACCCTCCGCGTTAAACCGCCCATTGCTCCAACATTAAGCTGTCAGATTTGTGGTCAGCATTGGCTATAACACCTGAGATATTTCCAGCAATTAACAAACTGGTCTCTGAACAGACTTGTTCTTTCGGTAGGTTTTGCCATGCATGAAAATTAGGAATCGTTTTTTGTTCTGGGGCCATGCCACTGCATTAATTTAATGTCATTCTAATTGCATTTAATGCAAATGCATATACGTGCATTGGCTCTTGAAAAAAGCAGAATATACGCCCCTTGCATGCATTGTGCAATTTGCAGACTCGCTGAGATTTGAACTGCAACCTTTGACATTGCTTTGTAATGATGCATAATGTTTACCTCTGACAACAATTACATCTACCTATCATTGGTAAGACAACATTGGGGTATCAAGTACAATTACTGTTATGATCTATAATGCTTTCATTATTTTTTACTAACTTAAAGAATATTTTGGAGAAAAAAAACCTGGCAAATACATAATTGCTATTCATCCTTCTAATTTTCCAGACGATTTAATGTATGTTGGGAATAATCGTTTTCGAAATTATGTAATGCGTAAAAAATTCATTTCATTGTTTAAAGAATAATAAAACATGATCTAGAGATAAATGGAATTGAATAAACCATTTTCAACTGTGAAATTCTATACTTTAAACTGGATGACACTACATGTTCTTACTAGTGCTTCATATTTTTGTTTTTAAATTTGCTGTAAACGAGTTTTTTACCCCGAGTAATTTAAAATATTCTCATTGACCTTAGAATATTGATCATTGCTTGAGGATCATGTGTTGTTTCCTTTTTCTTTATTTTTGGTTATATCCATTAAGGCAATGTCAAAGCCAATTTTAAAAAAAAATATATGGTCAAAATAGTAATATCCAAGGTATATAAACAACAGAATAGGAATTCCAAACAATAACATTTGCGTCCGTTAAGTAGTTTATTTTTTGTCTTAATAAACAGCGTTTTCGTTATTTATGTAAACGTGTTTTTCTTCAAAAGTCCGCTGAAAACTGGTAAATACAAGAGCCAAGAGCGTGACATGAGCATCTATGAAGAAGGTCAAAGTCTAGTATATGTTTTCTGATTCTTCCATCTCCGTAACTGGTAGATAATAATAAACACAAGTGCTTGGACTTCGGGTAGTTGTTTCAAACAGCAATGTGACCTAGACCTATCTATTTCATTGCTGGCCACTCAGCCATAGCTTTTTGAAATCAACAAGATTAGTTAGGCTTTTGAGCTAAGATTACGAAATCTATGCATATTTCACTCGAAACCAGCGTCATTTTTAACTTGTTTTGATGCAAGAGAAATAGTTACGCACTACCGAAAGTCCAAGGTCTTGTTTAAATGGTTCTAATGTTATAATATACGCACTTAAATATACTGAAATATAATCATTCCAAGCATCTGATATTAGAGCGTGACCTTGACTACGACCTTTACCAGCTCTGACCTTGAACCCAGTTCACCAACTTTGAACCAACAACATATCTTGTGTCTGATACTAGTAAATGGTTCTATAGCTGGTGAATTGTTTATTGCAACACCCTGTGCAAAATGAAGACAAACATAGTTGGATAGTGCGAGAGACAGACTGTAGATTTAGAACTATAATGCATTTGACGAACGTCGCAATATATAGTAACCAACAATTTGAATTTAAGCGTCTTATTTTATATAGTTCCAGTAAGATATTTTCGTGTCCATTTATAAACTGCAAAGCGTTCCTTCGTTGATAACCAAAAAGAAGGTATTCGTACATGTATGTAATTACATTTCTGGATACAGCTGGGGACCAAATCTACAACTTCAAACGACTTATCTTGTCGCCGAAAACTAGTTTTATCTGTTTAATTGCTAAGTTATTATTCACCCGGGGATTTGAAACTGTTTTCTTGTGCCTATTGTCCCGTTTCTTGGAAGTTTTACGTTACACTTGTCACGGTGTGAAATTCAATCTTTCGGACTATATGTAATTATTGTGTAAATTATGTTTTTCGGACTTTGTGTTAATTGTTACAAAAACTTTCCATCTATTTCGACAACTGTTTTATAAACGTTATAAATTCCGCGCAGCATAAATCCCACCTGAGGCACAATCAGTGATGGACAGCTAATCTTTTAATTGACTTCTGTTTATGTTTATTGACACTTAAGCTTCTTTCATCATATTAATCCTTTTATGTACATGCTGCTAAAATGTCCCGAGTCACTCAATAGCTGTTTGATAATTGATTTACTTACATCTGTACTTCTTATGTTAATCCTTCATTGTGTTGTTCCATTGTTCATTATATATTATTCTGAATTGTAAATTATAGTCAGTTGGAATCAGACCTTCGGTGCTGATGCATACCAAACTCATGTAAAAGTATATTTCATGTAAAGTCTATATAAAAGTCTGAAACTAAAACGCGTGTTGGCTTGTTGGAGGTTTTATGAGGCTGGGTCCAACAAAAAGAGAATAAGCTCACGGTTGGCCCAGTACTAGTCCTATACGGGAGAGAGCGCCCCGTAATATTTGGTGGAGAATCCGGGTAACGACACCCGGGACTGCTACATATATTTTGTAGTAGTCAGATCCTGGACCTCTACAACAGTTTAGCGAGTTTCCCCAGATTCAGAGTCTACAGATGAAGAAGACGATTTAAACTAGATTCAACATGGAATATTCTTTCCGACCGCAGTGGAGACAGAAGAAGTTCAGCTTCCCCTCAAGTCAGCGTCCAGTGTGCGGAAGGTGCGGAAACGTGCATCCCAACGTTTTATGTTTCGCGTTCAACCAGAAGTGTTACCAATGTCACAGAATTGGACATTATTCCAGAATGTGTTTTACACAGATGAAGAAACCAACAAAATGTGTTGAAAAGGAAGCAGTTTTGGGTCGTAAAAAGACGCGAGACATGAAACGACTGTGCAAATATCTTGAAAACAAACGTACTTTGAGAGAATTGCCGTTTAATTCAATTCGTAACAATCAATTTCATTCTTTGTTTGATACCTCAAGTATTCTACGAACTGAGCTACACAACATTAAGATTCAGCTACGCAAGTCCGATCTACTTACGAAGAGTATGGCTGAAAATCTACAACGTGCTAAGTCTGAGAACGCAAGACTTCAAAGTGAAAATACGGATTTGAGAACAAAGCTTCAAGAAAACTCGAAACGTTCTGACATTGATATTTATGTGAAGAAAATACAAAAATTAGAAGCAGAGGCACACGGTGATAAAGTACTCATGGATTTAATGCAGAGGAGACTAAAAGATATCGGGAGTGAACATTCTCAATATGTAACGAAAATTCAGACAGAGGCTGACAATACAATCAAACAGCTGAGGGAACAAAACAACGCCCTGCTGCAGACCATTTGGGTATTGGAATGTGATAACGAACATCTAGAGGCCGTGTTGCATGATAAACAACTTGACCGCCGATTTCAACCACACAAGCAGCAAAGAAGACAACAACGCGGTTACCGTCGATGATAAAAATTCAAAACACGAGGACGTGTTTTACGCGGACGCGAAGCATGTGTCACGGTGTGAAATTCAATCTTTCGGACTATATGTAATTATTGTGTAAATTATGTTTTTCGGACTTTGTGTTAATTGTTACAAAAACTTTCCATCTATTTCGACAACTGTTTTATAAACGTTATAAATTCCGCGCAGCATAAATCCCACCTGAGGCACAATCAGTGATGGACAGCTAATCTTTTAATTGACTTCTGTTTATGTTTATTGACACTTAAGCTTCTTTCATCATATTAATCCTTTTATGTACATGCTGCTAAAATGTCCCGAGTCACTCAATAGCTGTTTGATAATTGATTTACTTACATCTGTACTTCTTATGTTAATCCTTCATTGTGTTGTTCCATTGTTCATTATATATTATTCTGAATTGTAAATTATAGTCAGTTGGAATCAGACCTTCGGTGCTGATGCATACCAAACTCATGTAAAAGTATATTTCATGTAAAGTCTATATAAAAGTCTGAAACTAAAACGCGTGTTGGCTTGTTGGAGGTTTTATGAGGCTGGGTCCAACAAAAAGAGAATAAGCTCACGGTTGGCCCAGTACTAGTCCTATACGGGAGAGAGCGCCCCGTAATACACTCCTAAATTGAAGTATATACCGTATATGTGGTTTTCATCGTGAATAATGGTTTGCTAATTAATAAACAAAACTGTCATCACTTAATGTTCGTTTAAATGCTAATTAAGATTTAAAAACTAAGTCAGAAAGGTTGCTGGTCTATTTAAGGTTATGTTTAATTTGTCCAGGATGAAAGGTTGATAAACATTCCTGTTTCAACCTTTTGTATTTGATATTTTAATTTTAGGTTTGGACTTTTTTTATGCGTCAAGAAAATTCAAAGAATACAATGCAGAGAGAGAGAGAGAGAGAGAGAGAGAGAGAGAGAGAGAGAGAGAGAGAGAGAGAGAGAGAGAGAGAGAGGAGAGAGAGAGAGGGAGAGAGAGAGAGAGGGGGGAAGGAAACGTGCTGTTTTGTTAATGCTACCGAGGTATTCCATATTTTGAATAGCTTTTTTTGCAAAATCGTTTTTAGCTACTTGGTAATACAAGGACCATTTCATGTAAACGACTTCAATACACTAATTATTTTTAAAAATTGAAATCCACTTTGAAGTAGAAATACTAGAAGACATCTTACAGTTCCGTTAATCTTAAACGTAAACAAAAACAATATTTGTCGAAAACAGATGGTGAAAGACGGCTTGACACCATACTACTTACAATTCATTGAGTGTTTGGTCTCTTTTTTGTAACAGGCATAAAGTGGCCATTTGAATTTCCTTTTCATGTCACTTTTGTAACAAAAAATACCTATTTGTAAGAGGAAAACTGTAAACTACATACACATACTTTTGTGAGTAAGTTGTGTTTAGTCAGCCTCAGAACAGGATTGAATTGCCAAAATTCACAGTGCCTTGGGAGATGGTGATCAAAGTGTATTATATATCTTAACATCCCTAATGAATTACAATCACACTTCGTTATTCGAGTATACTTTCATTATAAGTGGTTAAAACTTACAAATGACTTCGACATATCCGTTGTATTCGAGATATCTGTCATGTTGTAAATTTTGAATTTTCTGGGTGGGTGTAAATACAAAATTTACAACATGACAACGTTCTAAATTTTGTATTTATACCCACCCAGTAAATTAAAAGTTTACAACATGACATATCAGTGTTCGAGATACTTAAGTTCAGCTGTATTGATTTTTTAAAAATCTTCTCAAAAGTCAATATTTAATCACAGGTTTTGTAAATTAAAAAAAAAAGAACAGAAATAGGAAGGTTCATGCTCAGCTATAATACGTCTATTATACATCTATTCTCTAGGAAAGACGCGGGATAATTTTCATTTTCGTAGAAATAAAAAAGTTCAAATACCTTCATGACTGCATTAGAATAATGTTGTCAATTTATTTATGAATCATTTTATTTATGAAAGTGCACATTTCCCCAAGTTACATGACATTTTCTTTCCCTCGAGGTATGAAACTCGAATTGCCGTATGTTTCTAACGATGCTCTGCGTGTATGAATATAATTTTCTGTGCACAGTTGTTCTCCAATACAGACACAGCCCCCCTTTCCCCTCCCCCGCTTGTATTTAATGAATAAGAAATCATTCTTTTAGTGTTATGAGGTGATCAAATACGGTGGGGTAATCAAATCCAATAAAGTCCGAAGGGCTTTATGGTTTATGTTAAATTTGATCATGCGCGACTGTATTTAATCTTCTCGTGATTTTCAAAGAATAATTCCTTATTACTTATATTAATACAATTTTCACGAATTGTTCAATTAAATTCAAAATTATTAACATTTTTACGCTATTTTCTTTAGTTATCCGAACCCCGCTTGCGCCCAACATTACGTCATTTGTAATGTATTGTACTATATTTATACACATTTGATTCGTAGTGTTGTCACAGGCAAAGACATTGAGAAATGTAAAAATGTAAAAATGTATTTCATAGCAATCGAACGTCAAATTGATGTCCAGTGGAAATTAGAAATGCTGAAAGACACCTTACGGTTCCGTTAATTCTATATGTAAACAGAAAAAAAATTTCAATTGGTCAAAAAAAGATTATGAATAGGGGGTCGACACCTAACTAATCAAAATTCATGAAATGTTTTGGATTAACTTGAAAGATGATTTTATATAAATTTCTTTTTATGTCACTGTTTTAATAATTTGACAAACATCAATTTATTTATTGTTTGTAAAAAGAACATGTTTTACACTTGTAAACACGTGTACGTTTTTTTTACAGGTAAGCGGGGTGTACAGAAGTCTCATACTAAAAATTGATTGTCAAATATTGTTATGCCTTTGGAGATGGTGCTAAAGATGTAAATGTTTTATACCATGTAAATAAATGGGATTACCCAAACATAAAGGTTTTATTTCATTTTTTATTTACATGTATTTTATTTTATTTTTTACTTCCTAAAAACAATCTTTTATCACAAAATTTGTCAAAAATCAAATCCAAGTGTGATTTTTTTAGCAAATGTATTAACTTGATTGTGGCATTATCTTTTTATTTCCTTGTATTATATCAAGTGTAAGTTCAGTTTCGGTATACTCTACATTATTTACAAATAATACGTACAACAAAGTGTGTACATTGTGTATACACAATACGGGAAACACGTGCATGTGGTCAATCGACATTACTATTTTGTAGATATATATTTTGTAGATATATATATTTTGTAGATATAAATATTTTGTAGCTATATATTTTGTAGATATAGATACATATTTTGTAGATATGTATTTTGTAGATATACATGTATACATTTTGTGTGTGTGTGTATATATATATATATATATATATATATATATATATATATATATATATATATATATATATATATATATATATATATATATATATATATATATAGATATATATTTTGTAGATACATATTTTGTAGATACACATTTTGTAGATATATACATGTATTTTGTAGATACATATTTTGTAGATACATATTTTGTAGATACATATTTTGTAGATATATATTTTGTAGATATATACATGTACATGTATTTTGTAGATACATATTTTGTAGATATATATTTTGTAGATATATATTTTGTAGATGCATATTTTGTAGATATATATTTTGTAGATATGTATTTTGTAGATATATATTTTGTAGATATATTTATAGAAATTCATAGACACTATTGGTTGGATTTTTTTTTTCAATGAAGTAGGTATGTGGGATTTATAACGGGCACCAACACAACAAGTTTAAATTGAATTTGTGCATAAATATAAAATTAGTGTTTTATATAGAATTTTATGCAATATATTGAAATACTATGCATGTTATAACTCAAAAGCAAGATAAAGTGTACATGTGTTGGCCCCAGATTCTATCCTTCATTTAAAACAACAACAAAAATAGACAAAGGGGGTGTATATGTACAAGGCGCTAGTGTCCCTGGAAATAGTCGGCTACATCCCCGATGTTACTGATTGCTCGCTTGAATTTATACGTGTCTTCTATTTCCAAAGAAAGACAACTCATCATCCGAGAGGTACGCTGCGGTCTCCACTTATACCTCGTGTATGAGCTACATCAGTTTGAAAAACATGTACATGTATTACATATGTAGTATGCAAGTTTATTTTGTGCTTATTTTTTTCCGAATATGCATGTATATTTATATTTAATCTGTGCGTGAAAAAAAATAAACATAAAAAATAAGAAATCAAAGCTAACGTATCGATCATAATTATATACTGTATATAAAAAAAAAAATAAATAAAGGCGCAACCAAAATAAGTCCCGGCTAAATAGTAACATTTATCAATTTTTCACAACGCGGCTAGTCAAACATTTGCATGACGAACATGTCAAAGTACTTCCTTTCCCATTAATTTTCGCATTCAAATTGATTGGGAATGCGGCTATGCAACTTTTGCATTATTCGATTTGCGTGGCTGAGATTGAAATCGATCATGTGGAGATTGTTGCACACGCGGTTTCATTAGACACTCTTGTATCCAACACAAAAAAAGATTTATTTAAGTCTTCTTGTTCTCCTAGACATTCATTAGGTTTATTCATTATATTATTTCTTACTGTGGTGAGCAGGAATTTAATCATATCTTGGAAGAAATCAATTGCAAAACTGTGACAATGTTGGGTTATTAAGATTCAGAATATCATTAAAAATGACGTTTCCAAAAAATAAAATGATCGACGGCCAGTCATTTCTGTATTTTACCCCCGGGACAACACACATCCTTCTAAATGACTGTTTGCAATAATCAGACACCGATTATTTGTGTATTTGTTAACGCAATCAATCGATACAAACTATATTGATTTCGCTGCCCACTCTTTCGTGTCGAGAAAAACACAGTTCGTCAACGATTAATGGGAGACAGTTGTGTTAATGATTCGCTAAACTCTGGGTTTTGTTGTTGTTGTTGTTGTTAATTTTTTCATCAAGAACTAAAATTACATGTACGTTCTGAGGAATTGGATTTAAAAGGTGTTATGCCTGGATGATTCGTTGTGGAAACTAAAAATAGGGTCTCGCTTCAAAAACCGGTTCTGAAAAGATTTGCATAGAGTGTCATATTCACGATCAGACCAAAGTTTTACATAACAATAACAGGGCTGGATAGCAAGGATAATTCCCTGTAAACTGCCGGGTTGTTGTTATTTTTGAGTGTGAGAGTAACAGGTTGTTTATTTTCTGTGGGGATTACGAATAGCCGGTGTCCAGAGATCGAAAGGAGGAACAGAAAGGTCGGGAATTGACGGAATGGTTCCAGATTGGTGCCCTGCGTAAACACAGGTATGGCTTGACATTTTTTCACCTGAACGAATTATGTGCGGCATCCGTCTCCCGTTCGCTTCACGGGTGATGTGAACCGTACACACAAAATTCTCTCTCCAATTCAGAACAATTCAGGTAGGATAGCCCTATATCAAATATCGTCACGTGGTCATGAAAGAGAGCTGCTTTTTTGTGTAATTTTCATTTTCCCGCATAACTTATTGTGTTGTTTCTTCCTTAGACCAACAACATGGTGATTCAAAGGGAGGAGCAGATCCTTGTCCGGAGACGGGTCCTGTACATCGGGAGCTCAGTCCCCCTGGAGACCACGGAGGGACTGGAAGCCATACAGCAACCTCTCCGTGATAGGTATCCCGTTGGAGACAACGCCCA
Organism: Magallana ariakensis; assembly: GCA_020458035.1. Lineage (NCBI taxonomy): Eukaryota > Metazoa > Mollusca > Bivalvia > Ostreida > Ostreidae > Magallana > Magallana ariakensis. The sequence continues at coordinate 55,689,731 of CM035814.1, read as the reverse complement.
AATCCAGGGGATAGACGCTTGGGTCAACATATTTCCGTCTGGAATACGCATGCAATATGTGAGAGACGCAAGTACTGTTATAGAGTTTCCTATATTTTCCTTGACACTATGTGCGGCAGTTCGACAGGTTCGTTCCGTCAATGGCGCCACTGGCGAGATGACGTCGAAATTCGTGTCTCTGACGTCACAACAAGCAGGTGGTGCGAATTCCAAAAACCCTGCCATTTTCACCGCGATTACTCGCAGAACGAAGGGAAGGAAAGTGTTGGAATGTCATGGATTTTTATGTGCAACTGATCAGGATGCTCTGGAATTAGTGAAGGCTACAAAATTCATTGATGCTAAGTATAAACAGCGAGGAACCAACAGCAACAGGAGTTCCTTTGTAGCCCCACCTCCTCCGACTCAAATTCCACAACCACAGAATGGTCGATTCGAGAAAATTGTCAATGGAGGTACCGGTGTTCCGAACGGAAATGTGCCAAACGGTAGTATGAAGACTGATTTGCACCTATCAGGCTTTAATGACGTACGTTTGCAAACCGGCGAAGTGATTGAGAGTGTTAAGGATGCCGCGCCAGAGTTTTATGACACTGTTCCTACTACTGGATACTTCTACAGCGGAGCCAATACGGAGGTTAAAAAGTACAACATCGAAAAAATAGGCGAAAAAGCATACTCCGATATTGGACCTTCACGAGCACCCCGCCCAATTCAACAACGGCCGCAGCATCCGACAATATCGGCTCGAGGCGGGCCAATGCCACCACCAATGGTAATACCGGGACCACGTATGATGGGGCCACCGGGTAGACACCCAATGATGGTACCACCCCCACCTGGAAGACCTATAATGGTTGGACCTAGAGCAAGGTTCTTTTCGCCACCGCCACCAATGATGCGGAGACCGATGTATGGCCCTCCGCCACCCCCTGGGGCGATGATGTACGGTCCACCGCCGCCCCCAATTTACGTTAGAAGACCGAAACAACGTCCGCGGTCTGGAAGTCGGTCCAGCTCTTCATCTTCGGGATCTGAAAGAGGAAGGGATCCAGACGACACATTTGCAAAGAGAACGGCCAACGGGAACTCAGATTCCGGAAGTGATATTTCCGGATACAGACCCCCGACGCCGCCGCGCGATTATGAAATGAATCTAGAGGACAGGAAACGGGAGCGATTAAGCAGACGCGATAAACATGAACGCAGACGACGACGAAGCCGGTCTCCCCCCGAAGGAAGGGGTCCACAAAGGATGATGTATCCTGGATATTCGCCCACCCCATTTATTCACCCGGTTTATGGTCCTATCTATCCTACAATTTACGGATACGGAAGGTCAAGGTCAGTTCCGCCTCCTATGAGGTACCCTACAGACGCAAAACCATCAAAAAAGAAAGAAAAGAAGAATAAGAAGAAAAACCGCAATAATGCACCACCCGAGACTGGTTTTGGTGGGTACACTTCCGAGATCCCGTTCGGCGCCTTCCCGGCTCCAGGTCCTTACGATTCTCAACTACGACGACCACGTGACTTCCGGCGGGAAGAAAACCAATTTCTTAATGAGAAATCGTTTTCTAAAAGCATGAAAGAACAGACCCGTGCTTCTAAAGGTAATCCTAATGGCGACCATTACCCAACAGCATACGAACTCAATAACGCCGGAAATGACGACGATCGGCAAATAGAATCAGAGTTCATTTATTAAAACAGGTGGTTACTGAATTGTCAATGTATCGCGCAAAAATGGGACTTTCGGACGTGTGATAGTGCTACATATAGAATGATCGGATATTTTACGAGTCTAGCACGTTCTGAGCTATGTCGCCAAATTCCTTTTGGTGACATGACTTTAGGTGTCAGAGTTTGGAAATTCTTGGTATCGAGAAACTATTTTGGTAATTTTCTGTCGCCATTTAAAGCGCGGAATTCTGTCTGCCATTAAATAGACTGGGGGAGAGATTGAATGTCTACATCCATTTAACGTCGCTGTATTGTTTACCAGTTCAAGTTTAGTACCTTGCCCTAGTTGTCACACATGGTCAACCATAAAAGTTTTTAAAAACATCTCTGAATGAAAATACATTTAACCATGTCCATATTTTGAGAAACATTACTACGTTTTTCAAAAGTACTCGTGCTTTGTACAATAATTGAAAAATAAGGTTAAATTCTTGACAGGTATATATATGCATTTACTATTCATGTTTTATTCTGATTTTAATGTATTCAGACACAAACCAACTTGACGTTATGTACATACTTTTTATTTACAATGTAAATAGCCTTCCATGATTGTAAGGGCCAATTAGAAATAATGCCCCTGAATCATACCTATGCATGTTTGCGAGTCCATGCCGCTTACAATTATAAGGCGCATAATCCCATTGGAAATATTTATCACGTTCATGTTACAGATAATTATGGACATGTTATTGTGGTTTCTTCTATTAGATATATATAAATAAATTTATTTTTATATGTGAGCAGATATTTGGGTCCATGCCATACGTATACCAAAGTGTGTATCTTCATTGTTATTCCAAGTATCATTAAATGATATATATTCTACTGGAAATTGTTGAATGATTTTTTAAATTGCGCGGAACAGAGGGAGGGGGAGGGGGAGCGAGGGGAGAATGATGGATAGAGAGAAGAGAATTAGAGAAAGAGAGGAGAGAGAGAATGGTTCACAAAGAAAAGAAATAAATCTATCTATCTGCATTTTGCACTAAATAACATATTTTATTTTATTTAGACTAAATGTAAAATAAGATTTACTTGTGATTTTTAGTGTGGCTAGCTTACATTGGTATGGATAGTTGGATAGTATTACATGAACTATTGGGGGGGGGGTTGTCGCAGAATAACGTATTTTAAATGATTTGTGTCTTTTTATAGTACATTTAAATTTCATTTTCTCGTTCGGGATAGATTGCATTTGACCATGTATAGTGTATGGATCAAGTGTAAGGGAATATGTATACATAAAAGAAAAGTCTGTTTATATACATATATCACAGAAAACCCGCAGGATCTGTGAAACGACCGTGCAAACATTTGTATAGAAATATAGTGTGTTGGCTGTATTGAGTGTAAGACTTACAGGTAACACCAACAACTATATGCTGTTCGTTCATACATGTACAAATGTCCAAAAATTAATCAATAGGCTGCCATCAAGTTTGAAAGTCCATAGCCCGCAAAATTAAAGAATCAACTCCAGCTTCAAGAAACCTTTTTAATCTTCAACATTCAAAGAATTTTTTAAAAAATCATCTCGAAAAAGTTGGATTTTCCAAACGAAAAAACCCAAAACACCCCAACGTTCTATCAGGATGACGACGGTGATCAAAACCACACAAAAGTATAGGTGTTAGCTGTGTTGAAACGATCTGTATCTATTAGAATCACGCCTTTCATTCAGTTTGTATTCTACATGTCTTAGATTGTTATCAGCTGACAAATTGCTGTGAGTTTCAAACCTGTAATTTTCATTTCATGAGGTTGGAGGTCTTTGAGTTTGTTCAGAGACCATCTATCTACACGTAACAAAATACTGTTCAAGTTAACTTTCGATAACTTCGGCTTAAGAGCCAAGTATCCCATTGCTTCAACGATAAAAGAAGGACGAAATGATTCGAATGAAGTACTTACTTAACAAATATGCACTTTTATGGACATAAGTGCATTCATATGATTATAAGTGCATTCATATGATTTTAAGTGCATTCATATGATTATAAGTGCATTCATATGATTATAAGTGCATTCATATGATTATACGTGCATTCACATGATTATAAGTGCATTCCTATGATTATACGTACATGCGCTGCACTGGTAATATGTGTTCGCTACGCAATGTAAAGGAACAATTTTAAAAACAACTTGCCCACCCTTACTCAGTAACTATAAAGGTAGAATCAGTTATAAACAATAACATGAAAAACCAGATCCACACTTTGTCACTATTGCACGTGTGTATTTGTTTGTTTGGTGGTTTTTTTTTTACATATACTGTGCATGGTTGATTAACGGAGAGCAAGGTTAAACGATATCAACCAAACACATGATCTTGTGACTACTTCTTCCGTGTTCTTGTTCTTGTGTCTTCATTAACCAGGAACCTTTATTTACTATTTGATAAATAAACAGCTATAGGTCCCCGAAGTTACAATGTTGAGGGCGAGGCCTTTTGATTGAGTTTTATATATAATGATTACTTGTTTAGAAGTTCCTGATTTTAAGAAAATGCTGGCGAAGTAGTGTTGTTGTCTATTAAACGTTGAAGTTTTCACGTTGGCGTTGTGCAAGTTTGGACCATGACCATTAAATATTAGTATCATGACCATTTGGGAGCCAGGATAAAATACCACCACAATGAATATACAAATATACATGTACACCATTATAATCATGTTTTACAATCTGATCTTTTTCTTTTTACTCTAGAACGAAGGTGTTTCCATTTTCTTGGTAAACGTTTACTTCTTCAATGGCAATAGTGCGCAGTCATGTCTTCTACGCCTATCTTCTACGGGACTAGTTTATTACTCGTATAAATATTGGTGTAATGGTCGTAAATCGTCTGGTCACTACGGACACTGTCTGGTCCTGGGGAAGGGGGGTCTCTATTGGAACAGCTGTCGCTCTTTACTCAAATCATTAATATCAGATACCAAAATCATACATATAATATACACCAATATCTCGTAATTATAAGCCGTGTTGAACATATTTAAAACGAATGCGGTTAAGTCTATCTGAATTAATCTCTAAGATGAATAGTGCATAACGTGGCCATTGACATTTTTTTAGTTAAAAAAAACGAGATTTGGATATTCAGTACTACATGTAGTTATTTAAAAAAAAAGACTAAATCTTTTTCAGCTTTCCTCCGGGCTAAATAAAACCATTGGACCTTATCAGGTTTCCCCTCCCCAGTTGTGTACTATTAATGTACACCACGATCAGATTGGACACCAATTAATAATAAAAGTCTGATTGGGTTCGTTGCGCCTGACCAAAAGTACACGGAGTAGTTTTGAACATTACTGCGTCTTTATGGCACGTTTCTGGTGTTGGGTAGATGTGATAGCGGTGCCCCCAAGGATGGTAGAGCAGCCATTAACGTGCGTTATTAAACAGTACAACACCATCTCGATATAAACGCGCTGTTTTTCCCGTTTGTAGTGATACATTATGGTTAATTCATTATGAATTTAACTATCGTGACCCCCAGTAGAATAAAACGACTCAATAATTCTCGGTAAAACCAACCTCTCTTAAAGTAAACAATTTAAGGATAAATGTTATTTATTATGATTTAGTCACTACATTTACTGCAAACTCGAAATGCTGGGATGCACAGTATTATATCAAGCTCCGCCATTTTTTTGATGACGCATACGTTGATGCAAGGATCATGTTTAAATTGGATAGTTGTTAAATCTTTCGTGTATATATAAAGAAAAGGGCTTGCCCACTGATGTATTGCTCTACCTGTACATATACTGTATGTTATCATTATAATGACGACAGCTGTGAATATGTCGGTCAATAATTTGATAAAATATTAAATAGCGTTCATCTCCAAATCGATAGACGTAATTGCAGATGTATATCTAGCTTGATATATATTTCTATTTTTTCAACATACTTATTTGATAAAGTTATCAATGCAAAATCTATATTTTTATTTATAAATGCAACCTTTGGAGGATTGGAGACAACAGGTCGCGTTGCAACTAGGCTAAGCGCAGTTTGGTATAAAATTCCTGATTCTACGAAAAAAAAAACCCAATAGAATTTAGATATCCTATTTCTGTTTGTAGAATCCGAGCTTGCGGCGACCAGAATTTATCGTGCAATAACACAACAAACTGCAAAAACTTAATTTAAATAAATGAAAAGTTCTCTGTTCTCTCATGCTTGATCGAAATTCATTACTGTTGAATTCGAATATTATACTTTAAGGTACACGAGGATTCTTAATTCAAGCAAAATTGGCAATCTGTTCTGCAATCATCCACACAAGCTTTAAATCATAGAATTTATAAGGAAGAATTAAAATTAGTACATTATTTTGATACATTATCAAAAAAAGATGCAATTACTTTTGTAGATTCTGAACATGTAATCACCATCTACCCATTGAAAGTGGACGTTGGGCAAATATCCCTAGACATGAAAGATTCTGTGCTCATTGCAATAAGCCCGAAATAGGAGATGAATTCCATTACATACTTAGCTGTAACTCGTTGCAACAAGAACGCAATCAATGTTTATCAAATTCAAATATCAAAATAGAAAATGCTATTAGTTTTAAATTTATAATGTCTAGTACAAAACATTGTTCTTAGAGGAAATTGTGTGCTTTTATTAGAAAAATAAATAAAAAAATGCTCCCCAGGTTCGAACCCCCATACTTCACATTTGTATTAACGAGTCAGCGTTGATCTTGTACATGGTTTTCTCTCTCTCTCTCTCTCTCTCTCTCTCTCTCTCTCTCTCTCTTACGCATGCGCTGTTAATTAGTAAGAAATACCACATATTGTATCATTATAATCTCTGTGTACCGTTGTACAATGGTGTTGAGATTGAAATAAAATGAATGAATATAACTTGCTGTTCTGTTAATCTTTGGGGTTTCTTTTTGAGTGGCGAAAGGGAGAAAGGGGGTAAGAGAGTTTTAAACTTCATGAATCCTTGATTCAAAAATTTAATTGCTTTATTTTTCAAATTTCTTAAAAGCGATTTGCATGTAAGAGATTTATATCTAACAATAGTCCATTTTCACCTTAACAAAGTATGTATTCCGTCTTATAATTTGATACATGTCGTTCCAATTACGTAACATAATTGAAAGGCCTATGAAGTAAATGTGATAGTACTGGTCGGCGAGAGAGACCAGAAAAACAAACATTTCAGAAATACAAGCTTTTTTATATCGTGTGCTTACATTGAAATATTGGTCATATTTTCAGTACATGTAACTTGAGGCGCAAGAGAAAATTTCTGTATGCATGTAAGCCAAGTTTTGCTTGATTTTTAAAGAATGTGTATATCTAATTACCCGCTGTTAAAATGCAGAACTGAAGGTTCAGTTCATGCGTGGATCACCCCCCCCCCCCCAAGGGTGCGGGGGGGGGGGGGTAACCTAGAAATAATTTGGTTTGTCGGGAAGGGGAAGGCGATCTTTTATAGAACGGCACGGCATTATAATCCTAAGAGTACCAAACTTGGGTTTTAACAAACTCTAAGACCATGATCGATATGAACCCTTTAGAATAAAATGTTGATCAAATAAGTTGAGTTGTATTTTATTTTCAGAAACCTGTTTTGCGAGACTTGGAAAGCTACTTCATAAATAAATAAAGCAAGCAGGTAGCTATTCAAGCCTCGCCCAGATCTCATTAATCAAGTATATCATGTCTCATACAACCTGCAAAGATGTTTGCAAAAGAAGTGCATCTGTGTATAAAATGTTTAACACTATCATTACAAAATATCTTTGAATTGCTGTTTGACAAATGTAGTGAATGAACATTGAATTCAAATTAATAGAATTTAACAATAATTGAAAGAAGTTCTCTATATTGAAATTCTTTATATTGAAATTGTAGACATAGCAGACGATACTTTGTTAGTGTATAGACTTTTGAGATTACATTTGAACAAATAATTGGCTAGGTGCATGCATTGTGTAAACAGAGCGAGAAGAATGTCTTTTCAATCACAAAAATGCCCAGCTTATTCGTGAAATAAATAAAACCAGCTGCAACTTAAACACGAAACAAGTTAATGTCCGTTGGTTAGACGCAAAAAGAAACTATCTGGTCGTCTTTATATATACGTCATGTAGATAACAAAATGACAAATAGGTGTTATAAAATGTTGTGAAGTTTGAGTGGGCATCTTTCTTTTAAAAGTATTTTTTCATTTTTATTTTCATGTTTTGTTTTGGGTTTTTTTTTGGGGGGGGGGGGTAGGGTTGGTGTGGACAATTAGACGTTAATTCTGTAGATGTATAGATACTTCAAAGGACTCGTAAAATTTACTCATATTCTGTTTCAAGTTATAGTTCATTCGCTTGAAGTATTTCTCCCAAAACATAAAATAATGCTTAACATACAAAATTTACTTTTAAGGTAAAGGAAAAAATGTATTGGTCCAAAAAATCACATATCATAGAATTGTACTATATACTAAGTATATGTACTTCAGAGAGCCACCCACATCAAGTACTGGGTATTTTATAGCTATTACTGTCCACGGTTTTCGAAGGGTGACATCATTTTCGGACGGCACTAGTAGACCATTTAGTCCTTGGGTTTATGCAGTAAAAGGTCTATAATAAACACATGTCCTTCAGATTGACAATAAAGCATTTCAAAACATAATGGAATTCATAGCAACTTCTTTCGAAGCATTGTTCCATGTGCCAATTCCTGAATTTATGTATGTTAAGGTGGATGAACTGTAAACTAATTACCCGTCAGATCCACTGGAAAAGTTGAAATGTGATTTGTCTTGCTATAAACCACAGACACTTGTTTCTGTAATGAAAGTTTAACCCATAGTAAATAACGAAATCAAACTGTGATAGGTTTTTGATGATTTAACTTAAAAAGACGTTTTACTTTCCAGTGGACCAATGTACAGTACTTACTGTTGCATTGGTTTCTGTCAGCAGACACATAATGGGTGCCAAGTAAAGCATTTTATACTAGTATAGGTTTAACTTCTATTACAGAAACAAGTGCTCGTGCTTAATTTATACTACCATTGAGGGATAAAAAACCTCCACACGTTTTAGGTTTTAAATTTTAATGTTTCTCTAAATCATGTACGTAGCGCTTTTTTTTTCAAGAAGATAAAAAGGGTCTTAAAATGGCCACGAGGATCCAGTTCAGTGTCAGTCTTTTTTCTTGTCCAAACCTTCTATGATAAATTATTAGCTTTCATGCAGAAAAAGTACTTTAGCTATAAATAAACAAATGCACTTTAAATAAAAATAACGCAGTTTAATTTCATCAAGGAAGACATTCTTGTTACCAAACACAAATTTTCTCTCTGTACAAATTGACTCGTGCATGACATTTCTTTGAAAGTAGATATATATTTATGCACGTGTAACAGCTTTCACAGAGATGAAAATATTCATATCAGAATGAAAAATTGTTAAATAATTTTTTCTCATTCTATAAGTGAAATTTGACTGATTTTAACCTTTTCAGTCAGTGCAATGGCAGTTTTTATAGTCGTAGTGAACAGTTCTGCTGTCATCTAGTACACAGCCGTAAGTCACTGTGACACTTTGATGTACACTCTCTGCATATTAAACAATGGACTTCATCATATGCATATTACAGACACACTAAAACTTAATTACAGTCATATTTCTTATACGCGTATACGTAAGATAAATGTGAATTCAACAAGTTTTCTTTCTATTCCTTTACAAATTAACTGGCAGTATATTTCTCTTCAAGGTTGACTGTTCACATTGGCGAAGTAATGGGTATCTGTTAATGAATTATTCATTCCTCCTCTTCGCAGCCTTTCTCATATTTCTTATTTTTTTAACGAATTGCTCTCGAAAAATTTTGAAACACATAAGGGGCTTCTTTTAAGTAATTTTTTTAAAATTTCGTGACATTTTCGGGTGGATAGTGACACTCCTCGCATTTCAACATCTTTGGTCATAACAAAAACATCTTCCATTTAAAAAAAAAAATGTTGAAATAACTATTAGTTTGACACACCCTGTATGTCAAGTCATGCACAAAGTTGAAGCACCCATATTTCGCAACTTTGATATCGACCCTTGACCTGCAAAATGTTCTCGTATCATTTATATTAGATGATGTCATTACTGGGTTGTTCATTGGTTTTGGGGATTTTGGGGGGGGGGGGGTGTTGCAGTTTTTTCTATTTATTTTCATTATATGACGCAATTATCAAATATCGTATTACATGTACTATATAACAAGTGTTGTATATAACAAGTGTTGTATATAACAAGTGTTGTATATAACAAGTGTTGCTGGACACTCCACACACCACATTATAGATATATTACAACTCACCCCCTCTAAAAAAAAGTAGTTGAAGGGGATGGATAGCGTGTCGTCATTGCGTGATTGATCCAAGAAAGATAACTCTAGCTCATTTAAAGCAATATCCCATCCTCAAAATGACATATAGGTATATGTAGATATATTGAGGAACAATTTTTTTCTCAATTTCTTAAGAACTAATCCTTAAATGAGATTCTTCAGATTAAGGTAAAATCTACAGGAGTATTTTTGTTAAGAATAGAACCTCCCGAAAATAATTACTCTTGTTTTGCACATGCGCTAAATTAATATTGCTTACTATTTCAGAGATGAAGCTCATTTGCGAAGAACAGGCGTTTAGAGTTGCATGTTCATCTTTAATTTTTTTATGTTCTCTTTTTAAATGTTTTTTTTTTCAATCATCTTTTTCTGTATTTGAAATATTTAATTTATTGATTAATTTGTTTATTTATGATAAAAATAAAAACAGCAATACTAAAATATTGAAATAATGCAGCTATTACTATGCATTAGTATTCCATGCAGTAAACAAGTTTTCAAGTTATATTTTTAAACAACAAATGACCACAAACCACATATTTTTTAGGTTAAAACAAATGTCAAAGTTTTCGACAAAAAACAAAACAAAACACGGATTGCCATGCAAATCTGATCGACCATGTACATATGTAATTGACGTACTCTTTAGAATAGTGTGTCGCAAGATACTATTTCAGTTCAGTTCAGTTTACTTTCACTTAACACCATATAATGCTACATGAGGTACATAAAGAAAACAAAACATATTTACATATATACAATAAAGTTGTAAAGGTCAAGAAAGTAAATGGGTACACAAACAGTTTAATTAATTTTTGAAATAAAGAAACACAATTTTCTTAATGTAATATAGTTACTTGAAGACATGATTTCATAGTACTCTGTAGATTTACAAAATATTTAATGTTATACCCTCGATCTCACCTTATCATGAAATACAAATGGCCCTGTGGCCATAAATCTAAGATGAGCTTACTTTTGATCTCATTCTCACTTTTCCTCTCTTTGCTCCTTTAGTAAAGGTGAGACTATGATCAAAAGTGAGCTCGTCTAAGTTTCATAGCCCCGGGGCCTGGTCAAACAATGAGACCAAGCTCGGTGTGCTACATGTATACTAGTATGTACTAAAGGGGCCATGCCCGGATCAAGATATTCTTTAAAGGGAGTAGGACGTGGGATAATATTGTTTGCCAGGGGTCCGAGGCTTTTTTGTAATTTTACTAGTATGTGAAATTAATCAAATTCCCGGGGGGGGGGGGGGGTCTGGACCTCCCTTCGACCCACGCACCCACCCTCTAGATCCACGCATGGGGTAGTCCAAAATATCTGACGTTTTTCTGGCTTTTTTAACGATTTTGAGTTTTTAATTGCCAGGAAGACTAATAAGTACAATATCAAAAAAGACAGAAAAACATCAGAAACGTCAGGTATTTCGGACTATGCATGGGAGTGTTTAAAGAAAAGCTTACATCGGTAACTAAACACAGTAGAAGAACGTGTTAATAACGCCTGCTAATTTTTATATGGCCTAAACGGTACACACTGTCTGTACACATCTTATCCCAGCTTTAATGTCACACTGTAATGATTTTGTAATTTCTTAGAATTTTAAGATATATCCGTATTTTATGATAGTGATAATCAATCTCTGTCGTTCAAGCAGTGACATTTTTTAATGACTTTGATAAAATGGTATAGTTAGGCAGTTTATTTCGATTTCTATGGGTTGTACGTATTAAGCAGCGGGCTTTTCTGAAACGAAAAATATTTCAAACACTACGTTTTGCTACGTTCACTCTTACAAAACATTTGTAGGATAAAGTAACAATTCAATGCGGTAGGCACATTTCATCAAATGATATTAATGGTGAAGACCTCGTAAGTTGTTAGAACTTGTGCTCTAACCTTTTGTATAATATGTATGTTATAGTGTTTTATATATATATATATATATATATATATATATATATATATATATATATATATATATATATATATATATATATATATATATACAATAAAATATGTTCAAATCAAGTTCTATATATTAATGCTCAGGCTCATCAATTTAACACACATTTATCTACCTGGATTAAATTACATATGCTATGTATATATATATATATATATATATATATATATATATATATATATATATATATATATATATATATATATATATATATATGTGCGGATCCAATCTTTTCCCGGGGGGGGGGGCGACGGTTATTTTAGTTTTCCGGGGGGGGGGGGGTCTGAGGCAAATTTTTGGTAATTCTATAATGTAAATTAAAGAAATTTAAATTTGCAGCCCTTCCCCCTAGATCCGCGCATTATATACATAAACACGGATTTTAAGTTTATAGAAAACGGTAAGATGACAGGAAAACCACCATAGATATATAGACATTCACTTTTTTTTAGGTTAAAATAAAGCTTGTGGCAATCCCCCTTCGAAAAGATTCGAGAAAATATTTGTCTTGGTCATGCCGAGTGTGTTTATCGTCTGCACAATTAATCGTCTGCAAGACCAAAGATCTTCACGACAACCGGAATTCTCGGGTTGCCCGGATGTTGAGGCATTTTTACCAATATTGCTGCTTAGTTCACACGAGTATTGAAAAATAAATGACAAGTTTGAAAGAATAAAAACATGCAGAAGATTCAAACAGTATAAACAAACTGTTAGAAAAAAATCAATGGCAACGACCTCTCGATGAGATGGCTTGGACAAAATTAAGTTAAACTTATGTATGTTGATAAATGTTAATGAAAAACATCATCATGATTGCACGTACAATGAGATAAAAACATGAATTAGATATATAACCCACCCACCCACCCCCCGCCCATAGTTGCATCCTTATGATACGTGTACTTAGTAAATAAGAAAACTGTAGTATTCTTTTCGTTTCTTTTAAAATATAAGCTAGACCTTTGGGATTTGATAGAACTACAGTTCATGTTCTCATGTAATGATATTTTTCTTTACTTCATCTAGACCTTCTTAATAAACAAACATTAGATATTATATTGCATATCAATATTCAAGGTTTTATGTAAAACCTTACAATAAATCCAATTGATTGATTGAAATATCATAATTATCTATGGTTTTTTAATGTACATGTATAATATAATAATAAATGTGAAAAGTTTACAGACGGACGGACAGACAGACAGACGGACGGACAGACGGACGACAGACAAAATGTGATCAGAATAGCTCACATGAGCTTTCAGCTCAGGTGAGCTAAAAACAGAAACAAAAGACTTTTTATCATAACAATGCATTTAGTTTATTTCCTACGACTGTGAAAGTACAAACATATTATACAATTTTAAAATCAATTGTTATTTAATTTTCATGTGTTCCATTGGCATGAAACAGGAGCATGAAAATGGAGGATGTTTAAAGGTATAATACAACGTTTTTTCGGAGAGGAATGCAAAATCGTTTGAATATCGATGAAACATTAGTTTAATCAAAACAATGGGAATATAAATAAATTAGAATAGTTTTATTTGCATGTGGATAAACATTAGTTTCAACAGGAAAATCATAACAATGGGAGCAGAAATAATTTAGAGTAGTTTAATTGCATGTACATCTGCCAAGAAGAAGGACAGAACAATTTGTTTTCAAATAGAAATATGTTTTATGTTAATTACGGGGGGAATACTAAATAAGCGAAAGTATTTTTTTATAAAGAATCTGACCATAAAATGAGTAATTTAACATTACAGGAAACAACAGGAAAAAAAGAGTTAAATTTCCATACCATGAATACATGTATTTTTTCTAAAAATCGAAATTTGGAATTTTATTCCCGAAACGCGGACTTTTGAGTGTAATAAATGCATATATATTGAATGCTTCAGTAAAGATGACTCAGATATGATTTTTTATCAAATGATAAGCTTCTGTACACAGTAACACGTGTATCTCGCTAGTGATTTTTTTTTTGTTCTGTTAAGCGACGCCATTACCAACTATACGAGAATTGAAGTTGAAAGTTATTTCTAAAAATGCGTGTAATGTTTTTAGTTCAGTGCTTGAATTTAATGTATCAAGAGTGTATACATGCAGGATGTATGTATCTAAATCTGTATTATTTATCATATAAGGGTTTCTTTTTTTTATTTATTGCTACAGTAATAGCTGAAGTACAAATCATTCGTGTCACCGGTAATATTTGGTTGTCGTTTACTACGTCACAACTACGTACATGCAATTAATAAACAACATGAACTTAAAAATGTTTTCAGTTTTCATCTGACAATATATTTGCTTGTTGGTTTAAAGTAAAGCTGCAAATAAATATTTTAAATCAAATGGTGTTAAATTACGTCGTGTTTTCAAATCACAGAAAATGAGACTTGAAAGCGCCCGACATTTCGGATTGTCAGTTCAGCATCACGTCTGCTTAGAAAACAAATATGATTTGAATTATGATAATTTTATCAATTAATCAATATATATTTTTAGTATTTTAGTAATTTATATTTTATTAAGATCGAATAAATGAAAATAACGTAGTGTTTTAATATTAAAAACAAATAACTTGGAAGCCCCGACATTTTTCTTGTTCCGCACAACATTCTTTTTTATCTATTTGAAAAGGACAAATATTTCAACACTTGTTTAGCCCTAATTTATTTATTTCTAAATTACGCTGTTATTAGATTAAAGAAAATCATTGGCGATGCAAAACTTTATGAAGGCTTAGCAGAATTTCCTTCATAACTTTGTAATTGATGCTTGAACACGGAAGTGAAACACATGGCAGATGAGAACACAGCGTTTACGTTGTTGTGATATGTAGAAGTGTATTTTAACGTTACGTCATAATTGAGATAAGGGACGTTTTTGCTTGGCGCGTCACATATAATTCTTACATTGGAAAAAAACGTAGGAATGTTCAATCACAAAAGGCCTCTATCATTGGACTAATTGTATGTACGAGATCTAATCTAATAGTTTCTAGTATCCGACGGTCTTACGAAACCAATTTGTGCAGTAATTATTAAAGGTCGAAAGAATGCAACGCAGAGGCCATAAAAGGGACGCACAAAGCTGAAACGCCGGGGAAATATTTCATCAATTATACATCCTATACTGCCCAAATACACAAAACCTTTCGCCAACAAAATCAATGGTTAAAAACACCCAGCTTCAATTAGTTTGGGATACCGTATCCATGTATCAACGTAACATATGTGGTGTAAGCACAATTTACCGTAATATAATATTATCCACATGTGGGATTTTGCTTTTTGTGTGGACATTTTGTATTATTAATTCTAAATGAGTTTTTCGTGGTTTAAAGGCAAAAAACAGGAAGGAAAGAAGCGACCCAAACGAAAATTCCGGGTAGCTTTTGGAAGAAGTCATCATGATGAAACCGGAAGGAATTATAACAGAATTCCATTTCTTGACCCAATTATGGGACGTGAAGTTCCGCGCACAAGAGGTACATGTACATTATCATATATTTGTGTATGTTGAACAGCTGTTGTTAGTTTTGTTTTTCAATCTGGTGACACTAAGTTCTGATCTGCAAGTATGATGGTGCAACACAATTTTGGAATATGGTGAAAAGTGGTTTTTTTTAATCAGCTGATCGATATAATATCTAGCTAACTGGTCGTGATAAAAATTTCAAAAGACGCAAGCTTATTTTCAACTGACGAACTTTTACTTTGAGACAAATGATAGATTGTCAATTGTTGTTGAGTCGCAAATATAGATGTCACTTTTGGTGGTTTTTTCCAAGGTTATGACAAATTTCCGTGAATGTACAAAGACGCTGTAAAAACGATTGTAGAAAAATTGGTTTTTCAGAACATTCTTTGCAAAAACACCAAGCTTCCGATCTCTGAGAACATAAAAAACCATCACAATGTCAATTGCATGACATGACTTACAAAGAACCTGTACTGTTTATGTTTGAAATCTTGTTAACGTTTTTTGGTAAAACAACGAAGATAATAGGGACAACAAACAATTTTGGTAAAAACATGATGTATAAATAAGGGGAAAACATACAAAAATAGCACATCATGCGCAGACGTCAACATGTAAACCCGAAATGTGTCTGCTCGAATGACAAAATAATCATTTGAGCTGAAGATCGCTCCAGCAATCAAAATAATTTGGTTATAACAAAAGACACCAGTATTATGGACAATGATGGACACTAAGCCAGTTACTTGATTTATGGGTAAATGGTTGTACATGTACATACTACTCTTCTATTTTGATCAAAATTTTGCAGCATCAAAAAAATAAATAAATAATAAATAAATAAACAAAAAATTAAATCCCCCAAAAACATTGAAGATTCACTCGTATGTTCTGCTGATTCTACAAAAAATTGTTTGAAACCTGGTACGACTTTTTGTCCTTCCTGGTTCGCTTATTTAGACAAACTTAAGAAATGAAGTTTAGAGGGTAAACAGAAAGGTTATCGGGGCCATAAACCAATATATAATGGGTATTGGGGCCTAATATTTTGCTCCTATCCCCCCCCACCTTAATTAACGGAACCCTCTCCACAACAAATTAGAAACGAGCTTTGGCGACCTTTGAGTCCCCCCCTTGCATGCTACATGGGGTACTGTAGTGTACACAATGTCATGTGTTTTCCCTCCCACTCATAAGATGTACATGTATTAGAATTGGTTTAATTTTGGGTACTTGTCATTGGCATGCTACAATACATATCTAAATTGCTTGAATGTCAAAAAGACATATATTCTCTCTCTCTATCTCCCCCCCCTCTCTCTCTCTCTCTCTCTCTCTCTCTCTCTCTCTCCGTACAACAATGAACCACTCCTAACATTTTACATAAATAGTCAAGGTGTGTAGACGGAATACATTTTTTATACAGTACAAACCATGGATAGTAAAACCGCATATAACAAACTAATTTAATTCTAGAAATTCAGGAATTTGGGCGACTCTAGTTTTATATCCTGTAATTTCGACAGTATCTTTTGGCGTGGACAGATAAATGGTCCAATAATAAGGCTGGAATCAGGTTATGTCTTTATAATAGAACCGATCTAATAGAAACCAAGGTATTATATTTATCGAAGAAGGTATTATATAATACAATTAATCTGGAATTGTGCACGTGGAATCAAAACACTATTGATAAACCATATCTAACTGGAAAAGTCATTATGACGCAAAAAGGATTATTTATCATTCGATGATGATTTTTTTTTATTTTTCTCTCGTGACAATGAGTATATAGGCGTAAGATAAATATTTGTGATTCATTAACATCGTGTCAATAGAGATTTAACACATTCAAAACAGAAGACAAATGAGAAATATTGATGGTAAACATTGCTTATTGAATGCTGTGTACCAAAGCTGTCCTTCTGTATAGGTCGATAAGCCTTCTGTAATATGAATTATCTCTTTGTTTATGGCTATAAAACCTAAGATATTCACCTTTAACACAAAAATCAATTTCTTGGGCAAAATATTTTGCAAATTAGGCTTTAATTTTCCCTTGAAGGCCTCAACACTTGCATGTAACGATAATTGTTTTGGGGCTGAAAATTTAGCACATTTTTATGGAAAAGAATAGTGATAGTTCAGTCTGAAGGGGGATTTCAGATAGATAATCTATCAATGTGTGTTTCCCATTCTTTAATATGTTAATCATATGGACTACCTTTCCGCAGGTAAAATGTGGTATTTAAAACCCAGGTAGTAGTAGTTTTGTCTGCCCGCATCACCTGGACGCCATTTTTTGTCATTGTCGCTGATACTGAATGAAAAAAAAGAAAGAAAAATACTGCACACGCATTTTGATGAAATGTTGAATCAATACCACGGAATAAAGGGATTTGCACACACCTTAACCTATCAGGTGAATAGCAAGGTAAGTTTTCTGGCGAAGAGCGGTTTATCAAAACAGTTTACCATAACAAGTGAAGCGGTATATAAAATCGTCAACAACCTATAAATATTCATTAGAAAATTTAAACGTCTGCTGGGGAATATCTAAGAAGGTCTTGTAAGGATCTAGGCTTTCCCCCATTTTTTGACACGCGCCATATACAGACTGTATGAGGACCACCTCATTTATTTGAATGTGTTCTCTAGCATTCCTTTCTTTACCCTCCGTTTTCAGACAAGACTGATTTGGAATTTTATTTGTGTGTGTGTTTTTACGCTTTGGATAAAGCGTGGTATTTAACAATTATAAACAAACAGGTAAGCTGTTTAATTCTTTTTGTGAAAGGTAATTACCTGTGTAGACGTTGTTTTGTCTACGAAGGAATTCTACCTTATACAGCAATAATGGTCTGGATAATCAATAAAAGAATAATGTCCACTATCGGTGCAAAATCATAGCTACCAGTAGAGGCATAAGCTTGCAGTGCTGTTCAAAAGAGGACGTTCGTTATACAAAGGACAATTGCAAGACCAAATTCTGGCGACGTTATAAACTCATCGTTAGGCGAAGGGTGGACCTTTGAAATTGCTGTCTTTTATCAGTGTTCCTTTATTGATGAAAAATCTCTTCAGATATATATTGCTTTAAAATTCGGCCATATTTAACCTTTAACGAGAAAGTTTGTTGGCCCGTCAAGCAGACATCCTCTTGGTGTGTCAATGCATGATAACAAAATATAAATCTGGCCCGATTGAAGTGGCGCTTGGTGAGTTTGACACCTTGTTCTTACCTTGTAAAAGCCTTGTATTTGGTAGAAGGACATGTACAAACTTAAAAATTCTCCACAGGTATGTCTTTCATGGTTATTAATTTTCCCTTTCTCTGTTTTAACTCTGTTTTGTAACCCTCAAATTGTTTTATGGTTTTTATCTGCTTAACATAGGCAACTTGACATTTCTTTATTACCTTAATTTGCATAATTTTAAGGTTAAATACAAAGATTCTGAATCTTGAACTACTTAAACATTTCATTTTATTCTTTTTTGGGGGACAAAATTGTCATTTTTTTATCATTTCACCTGTGTTATGATACCACCATCAGGTAAATAATGCTACAGATGGTTGGCTAGCTATATTAGATATATTGTGATTATTGTCTTATATGAATGTTTTGTATAATGTTATGATTTTGGTTTTCCGCTCCATGATTCCTGCAGATATATGTATGGTTCTCGCCTAAACATGGAAACGTTGGTAACCAGTTTTAGAGTCAAAGGATTATGCTTTGAATCAATCTTCGCAGGATTGCATAATTTTTCACATGCATGGCTCACTGTCACGAGGTTTTTAAGATCTGGTAATGAATGATTGCATCCATTACCCCAAAAATTCCTATTTTGTATTGTTCAGTTGTAGTGATATTCTATCTCGTGTCTATTTAATTTCTGAAGTTACACCCATGTCTGAGAGTTTAAAAAAATCCTTACTGCATAATTTTTTGCTTCTTCCGGGTAAGGGGTTTAAAAAAGGATACTGAAATCAAAAGAACGTTTTAACCCTAAGCTTTAAAGAAAGACGTTTGACGCCTGGGTGACTTTGAATGAAATTCCACCAAAATCGCAAACTGCAGTCGGGAATGTATAAGATCTGCGTGTCGTTATTAAATAAAAAGGATATGATTGTCATTTTGTCGACTAATGGTGAAAATTAACTCTCCCGGGTAGCGTCCAGTTTAGAAATCTCAAACGTATAATGCACTGAAAAAAGGGCAGCCAGGTAGGAATAGAATTAACAATTCTTAGATTCTAAAGATTAATTAGTAAAAAGGTATCTCTAAACTAATATCCTATCTCTTCATATTTTTTTTTCTGTCGAATAGGTACAAAGTTTATAGCCATGGTTTTATTACACTTAAAGTACTTTCCTTTCTGTTTAATAAAACCTTCTATCTGAAGAAAAGTCACCAATGAACAAACATTAAACTGATATTTCAGCCAGACCAGGCTGTATTTTATGTGGCACAAATCGTTGGAATGTCCTGTTTAATTTTAAGGTGACTCTTAAGGTGTGCTATGAAGGTTTTTATGTGCACAGCAAAATTGTCAATTTTGTTCGTGTGATTTCAATATCCTTATCTGAGGAATTCAGCAGTGTTCGTTCGTTATTTTGATGTTTGTATCTTAAGGTGTTCTTAAAAATAGCGTATAACAGTATACAGCATTTGTTTTTTTTTTTTAGTAGGAATTTGATTTCAATTTGCATGTATTATGCATGGATTTGGGTGTGTCCAGAATTATTTGTCCTTGTGTTATCAAATATCTTTTACAATACACGTGCAAGATTAATGTCGGATCTTTAAAAAAAATGAAGTGTTATTACCTACGTTGAGATATTGTTGCAATTTAAAAATAATGGCACATGAATGCAAGACATCTGGCAAAATGAATTATAACACTGCCGCTAAAATTGCAAATGAAAACATTTTAATGGCCGGTATATTTCTTTCTTTCATACAAGAATATACATATATTAGAAAAATTCCACGTCCTTCTTTACGACAGTATAACGATTTTTTAATCTTTGTGTGTTACAGTAGTAAATTAACACATGTGACGGTTAGCGGGAGTTGTACCGCTAGCCCGGGGGTATTGTCGTAACATGCTTCTAAATGATGATGGTCAATGAGTTAATGACCTGGCTGTTTACGTGAAAATGACCAGTTGACCGGTGTCCCATCCCTGGAACCCCGCGTGCTAACTGCCGGGTGGGGTAAGAGACACTGACTGACCAGTAGATAGGGTCATATCGAGGCTTTGATATGGACGTGCTCAGTAGAAATCCGTGGAATATCAGTGTGTTTGACCAGTTTTCATTATTTAGGATGGCTCCTGGTTTAGACTATAAGAGATACGGTATGTGTAATTGTTCAATATACATTGTGAATGGCTGACCTTTGTTGTTTATTACGCCAAACTTGATTTGAAAAACCCGTGTGATAGTGGGGTTTTATCTTCATGTTGGTAGCACGTTTAGGCGGACTATCAAGTTTTAAAGGAACTTTCAAAATTTTATTTTGTGAATATCGTTTTCAGTGATGGTACAGGTACATCCTTTCATTGCATTTTGAGGTAATCTCTATTTTTTTCCCTATTGACCCCCTTCCCGAAGTCAAAATCTAGGTTTAAGGTAAACGTACGTGTGGTTGTAGAACTATTTTGCTCCAGTACCAAAGCTTAATGTGAATAAAATATTAACGACAATTGTAATCTGGAAATGACGAGTTATATATACTTTATATAGTTCCATTAATCATCTATCGTCAAGGCAGTCTATATTTTTATTTTTATTTTGATGACGTTTCCTTGATATCAAAGAAAATAAAGAATTTTCCAAGAAATAGTAATATTCGCAATATGCAGGCAGATTTTAATACGTTACATATATCACAAGATGTTGTAGGATTAATTATGTCATGAATCATAGGCATGGACTAATGGGTTGAATGACAAGAAAAATGGGAGCTCGTTCATAACCGTGACAATGCATCATAAACCTATAAAAGAATCTTAATAATGTATATCATTTACAAGTTAAAAAAAACTCGTATTACGATAAATTTGAATACATCCTTGTAGAGGTTAACATTCATTGTTTCTATTGTATGGTAAATTATTCCTTGTAAGAAATGTTATCTCGGGATACTGGAAGTTTTAAGTATCTCATTGGGTAATTAAAGAAACTTTTTGTATTCTTTTTCAGAATCTGATGTGACGCTTGAATCTTTGCCTCGTTTCTGGGATTACACGTCACATTTCATTATGGATCCCCATGGAGAATTCGTGCTGCAATATTTAGGGAGTACCACGCTCGCCAAAGCGACCTCTTCCGGACTGGGCACCATACAGAAACCTTTACGTGACAGTTATTTTGAATACAGAAAACATTCCGGAAAGAAACACAAATCCAAAGACCTAACGGAAGTGGCGCTTCAGATAACTCCCAATGGCATAGCTGTTATTGTTGCTGGGGTAAGTCCCGGAAGTGAACTTTTTTACGACATGCAGTCCATTTCCTTTTTTGAGGCCGTGCGATTTACGACAGTGAAAGGCCACGATAAGAAAATTCAGGGCGGATTTGTTCCAATAGATATCAACCGGGCGCCTAATACAGGGTCGGAAAAACTGTTTACGCCATTAGACAAAAAACACAGCAATCTGTCTAAGGTGGACCACCCTCCGCTGTTAGCGCTTGTTATGAGAAGGAATTCTGGTGTGCGGGCGTTAGAATGTCACGGATTCGTGTGTGATAACGAAGACCAAGCATTACGCATAACACAGCTGATATACATGTTACAAACTCGCAGGATGGAGCCAGGACGACCGGAGTACATGAGGCAACCTTCTGATCCCAATTACGAAAGAGAGCCACCCCACGTACGCCGACCTGATATTTTGCAAACAACGGAGGGTCAAAGGCCGATGCAACTGACCGATGAATACCTGCGTGGTTCTCGGACCGGAGAACGGGAGGATTACCGACCGGAGTTTGAAGGTCCGGGTCCAGACAGATACGTGAGAGATCCGTATGGTCCTCCAGGAGGACCTAGAGATCCTCAGGGATACATGCAAGCGTCGGGAAGGTTTGATAATAGATTTCCCGCACCAGGTTATGATGAAAACATTCGTTACAGACACGAACGAGATCATTCGGGTGATTATCAAAGACCTCCATCCAACGAATTTCATCACGAAAGGCAGCCCTCCAACGAAATGCGTCGTGAACGACCTCCACCCGACTATCGTTACGAAAGACAGCCATCTATGGAATACAGACATGAACGTCAACGGTCAAGCGAACTCGCTAATGAACGGAAACAATCGGGCGAATTCAGGCACGAACGCCAACCTTCGTCCGAATACCATCACGAACGACAGGGTTCGGGAGATTACCCAAGGGGCGATGGTCGCTACCCGAGAGAGGGCTTTGATTCCGGTGGAAGGCGAGGACGTCCGGAAACCAGACAGGAAGACTTCAGGATTCCTCGCGTAATGTCACCCGGGCGTGTTCCCCCGGCCACTGCCCCCAAACCGTCACGTGCTCTGTCTCCTGGACCAAGATCGCCAATGGAAGACCGTTATCTAGGAAACGAACCACCTGGTGCGAAACGTGGTCTACCCCGAACTCCTTCTGTCGACGAACCACCAATTCATTCCCCAACACGTGACCGACCGCCATCTTTTAAAGGTCCAGAATACTCCGCGTCAAGTCTTGAGAGTAGGCAAGAAATTGAACAACAAAGGTCTAGGCCTGTCGCTCGAGTTCCGCCACACCTTGTGGCCGGAGTCAAAGTTCTTCCGACGGGTTTCGCTGCAGCTATTCAAAAGAAACAAGAAGAGAAGAAATCTCCTCGCAGTCCGAAGCAAGAACGATATGCCGAAGAGGACCCGTATGACAATGCAATGACTAGAAAAGAATTTTATGAGCACGAATCAAAGAAATTTGACTATAACTCTAATGCGCATGCCCCACCAGATATTGTTCCGAGGGTCGATAATGGGAGGGAGGAGGATTATAATGACTACGACCGAGTGATCCGGAGAGACCCCGAGGGTTATTACCCGAAAGGACCTGATAATTTCAGACATAGTGCTCCTTCGGAGGACCTCGGAAAATCTCACAAGCCTTGGTCTTACGATGAACAATTCCAAAAATATGCGCAAGAAAAGGATAGATTTGGTCAACCTTATGATAAATCACGTGACCCGCTGGACGGGCCACCTGATCACAGGCAAGGCGAAATGGCTGAAATGTTTAACAAAATGAATATTCAAAATCCTAGTAGTCGGACGGAAGTACCAGAAACCAATTTTGAACAATCACTTGGATATTTTCCTTAACGCTGACCGAAATCATTCTACAATGTAATTACACATGTGACCAACATATTATGTACAGTGTATTCGCTCTCTATAGGATCATACAAAAACCCTCGCAAAAATTTAAACCTTGATAGGACTATATTGTGATATATTTTAAGAAATTTCAAATTGTCAACCTGTATTTTAAATTTATATATGAAATCAAAAATTTACTTCAAGTGATGTTATAATAATGTTACATGAACATATCAAGATATGCTTTTTTTTGTTGTTTTCATATCATAATTGTGTTTACGACCTAAAATTACCTCTTCGCGTGATTATGTACAATGTATCTGCTTTACCTTAAACAGAAATCTTTACATGTATACTTGAAACATGTATTATATAGAAATGTAGAAACTGTATAACTTATACATATGAATGACTTTTATGTTGTCCTGGTTTTAAATTAGCCAGTTTTCGTATCACTGAATTTGTTATGTAAATTTTTACTTGTATAATTAACATAAAAAAAATTAATTCAACCTATGTCGCCTTTGTCTTCACAAACTTTTAGAAATACTTTCATATGTGGCACAAAAAAAGGACGGTAGAACTTGATGTATAGTTTAAATAAGCAGATCTTATCCGACAATTACTGTCAAATTGATTGGAACTTTTTTCTACTTCAATCCATTTGTAACAATTTATTACAATAAAATATGTTCAAAACATTCTGCTTCAATCGCATCAAGTCTTTGTATAGAGAGTATATTATATTAGTTTCCAAGATGCTCAGCATGGAAAGAATGGGTGTCTCTTTTTTCCGAATCCCTTCTTTGCATATTATTCCGTCTGCATGTCATTTCATCTAAATATAGTTTTAAATATTAATATTTGCGTTTCAAATAAGCATTTTTATAGAAAGCAAAAACAAAACAGTTTATTATTGTAATACATGTGCATATTCATTTTAAAGGGACTTGGACACGATTTGAGCTCAATTTTTTGAAAATTTATTTTTTCATTTTTTATGTCTAGAATGGTCAATATGGATGTTTTTAATGCTTTGTCAAAATTTGAAAGTCAAATATCCAGTTACAAGTAAGTTACAGAGGTTAAAATTCTTTGTTTTGTAAACAAAGCTTGAGTCCTGTTATTGTTTACATATGTCTTGTATTGGTAAAAGTTTCAATGTAATGTTGATTTTTGATGTTGATAAAATTATTTATGAACACATTGAATCAGTTTATTTTGTTTCCACAAGTCATTTTGTCAAAAAAATGGTAATTACTTTATATTATTTGTAAACAAATATGAGACTCTAGCTTTGTTTACATAACAACGACTTCTTTCCTCTGTGTCTCGCTTGTAACATGACTTCTAACATTCAGATTTTGGTAAATCATTCAAAATGCACAAGTAAACTATTTTATACATAAAAATAAAAAATAAAATTTTCATCTGAAATCGTGTCTAGGTCCCTTTAAAGTTTCACAAGTTAACAGTACATGGTAATGAAATTCTAATCAATGTTTTCCAATGGCTTAATGATCAACGTAATTATAAACTACATATCGCATCTTTCTTCATGATTTTAAAGTACATATCATAATATAATTAGTAAGACATAGTAGAAATGTCATTTCAAGCGCATATTCTTGTTATTTGATCTCTCTTTACATTATCAATATTATTTTTTAAAAAAAAACCAAAAACAACAAAAAACAACCCCCCCCCCAAAAAAAAATACAAAAAACCCCAAAACAATGTAAGTACGTAAATAACCGTACAGTCCATTTTGACATGATTTAGAATATAGCATTGGGGGGGGGGGGGTATTGAATATCCCCTCCCCGCTAAACCATTGTGCGAGGTATGATTCCTATTACTCGAATTGTATAATTTTGTAGAGAATTTGATTTTAAATATTATCTAGTATATCTACATGCACGTGTTTTCTAAATTTCCGTCCATTAATTTTTTTTACGGTGCTTACATTTAAGATGATAATGACATGTGGATTCGACTCATTACAACAAATGAAAAAAGATGTTTCCCTATGAGTTCCCTAATGAAATGGCATATTTACTTAATGTGGAAAACAACGCGAATATTTTCCGATGCCATAATAACTTAAAAATATCATTTTTTATGTAGTGTTGTCTTTTGTTGCAATTTTGTATGAAATACTTGTCAAAAGACAGACATTGTAAAGATATTTATGTTAAAAATAAAGATTTATTTATAAACGCAAAATTTGAGAAACACATTTTGAGCACCCAAAGCAGTTATCTCTCTTTGAATGAGTACATTGTGTTTAACATCTGACATATTTTCGGTAACACTGTTTTCATTGCTTAACGAATTCTGGAGAACCCATTACATTTTTAAATCATTATTACCAATTATCAATAAAATACCTTTTAAAAAAACAACACACACACGCCCTAAAAAAATATAAATTAAACGACCCACAGAAAATCTCAAGAAATATATACCAAAGTTCTTCACACCCAGCAAATTACATTTTAAATGATTCTTTTACTACTGATTAAATTCAAATACATTCATGAGATTTAATTATGTTCGAATTGGGATTATCATGCCAATCAGTGGCATTTAACAGAATTTCCTTATCCTTCCAAAGTTGGCTCATTATGCAAATAGGTTTCATTACAGGCTTGTATATTATCATTTTTGATAGGGTGAAATAAATGCATGTTGGTATATCACTATTAATTAATTTTTATAATAATATAATATAATATTATTTCAATTTTTTTTATAAATTAATATTTAAACATCGGTGGACAATGCACTCGCTTCTCACCGCTACGACCCGAGTTCAATCCTCGTGATTGAAAATAATTGTATTTGAAAGGATATGGTGGTCGCCCGCCTGGACACGTGGGTGTTCTCCGGGTACTCCTGCTTCCTCCCACATCAATGACCCTCTTGCGCCAACATCCGTGCCAACGAGAGATATTAATATAAGTTGTAAAACAGTTTTACAATAACATTATTAAACATAAAAAGGGTCCGACTTCCAGTACTTTCAGTACTTAAATTATTGTAGTAAAAGTCAATTAATATTTCAGTGTGTATATATGAAAAGTGGAAGCATCAATCGATAGAATACATGCTAGTCTGAAAACTTTCAGAGAAAGGAAATACGAATTCACACCTTTGAGGTGAACAGAAAACCTTTTTTTCTAAATCTACACAAAATCAAGGGGCGTAAAAGATTTGCAAAAAAGAGTTCAGTTTGGATTAAAGGTTTCCTGAAATGTAGTATTGATATTTAGATCTATGGATTTATATGCTATTATGTTAAAGAAAAGAAATTGTAACCAACTAGAAAAGTAACATTCAGAAAATTAATGAACATCCACTTTCACCAATGGGAAAGAGAATTATATATAATCCAGGTTCTATCTCAGAAAAGTATATTGGATTTTGATTGGTCAATTTATTTTCGCATATGTTCACTTTAATAAAAAAAACGTGATTTAGGTATAAATATATTTCATTGAAACATTGCAACAATTCTTCAATGATCCCAGAATTTCTCTCCTTAAACCTTACATTCTGTCACCTACAGTCTCCATGACTATTGAGTCGCAGGTAAGAATGCTCTGCTTATTTACCCGAGTTGATACTTTATTTATAAGCGCTCTGCAATAACCTGTCAGCATCGGTTGTTCAAATAAGCTTGCCTTGCGCATGCAATTAAACAGCTGTAATGTCTTTTAGAACCGTTTTAACAAGAGCTTGGACTTTGGGTAGTACGTGACAAACTCCGATTTGATGAAGGCGGGGTCTACTCGTGGTTAACTGTCCAGTCATTGGCTAATAGATATGAATACATTGAACGCAATGACACTCGTCCGACTTCATCCAGGGATGTATATTTCGCTGAAACAGCGTCAATTTCACACAGCAGAGCAGATCTTTCCGGTTTTGACAGTCTATGAATATTAGAACCATTTTAACAAGGCCTTGGACTTTCAGTAGGACGGGACTATCTATTTCTTGCGTCAAAACAAGTTTAAAATGACGCTGGTTTCAAGTGAAATATACACCAATTGCGTAGTCTTTGCTTAAAAGCCAGACAAATCGTGTTGATTTCAATGAGCAATGGCTGAGTGGCCTACGATGAAATAGACAGGCCTACGTCACAATGCTGTTTGACACCAACTACCCAAAGTCCAAGCTCTTGTTAAAATGGTTCTAATGAGCTTCTCTTAGCGAATTAGAAGAAAGGATGTCAATTATTTGAAAGCTTGTTTTGATGAGTAAACTAGATAGTAACATCCCACCGAAAGTCCAAGCTCTTGTTAAAACGGTTCTATTTAAGGAAGCTGGGAGATCAACAAATTAACCATCAGATCTTCCTTAAAATTTTAGACATGATTTCTTTAGCTTCTTTATATTTTAGATATAAAATTTGAATATTTACCTATATTTTATATCCCTCCTATAGTATAAAAAAGGCCATGACCATCATGCACTCTTAAATTGAAAATATAACCCTAAAGACAAAGTACTCGGAGTAGTCGGGCATAATTAATTTTGTTAATTTAATTCAAGAGCAAAAATGTACATGTTAATATTCATTGCATTGTGATCCAGAAGGGTATTGTAAATGCACTTCATTTATCAGTTACCTATCTATAGAATGGTACATGTACGTTTGTACAGGAAGATTATCATTCTAAAATAGAATCTTTGACCATTGGTATTGGTAAATAACGATTGAAATAGAAATACTTATCATGTAGAACCCCTGCTTATAAAATAGACTAATTCAATAAAATGTCGATAGATATTAGATAATTTACGCCCGCCGTGTTTCTAAGTGTTTGATTTTTATGTAGCAGATGTTGTTTTGGTTTTATTATAATATCTTCTAATAACATAAAAGAATCCCGGTATAGTCATACGCAGTATGCCCTTTGATTGGTGTTAATAGGATTTCATGAAACCAAAACATTTTGTTAATACGTACATATTTGTCCTTGAAGGTCTCTATAGAGTATATGTTTTTAAGCTTACAAGTCCTTCAAACTATTTATTTTTTTTTGGGGGGGGGGTTACAACTTACCCCCCCCCTCCTCCGGTCCCAATCCCCTAAACTGTGATATAGTTTACCACCCAGCAAATCAAATCAACTTCTCTCAGAGTCATATCAATAAAAAAATACCTATCTAGTTGCTCGAAACTGTAGAAAGGCAAATGGTTGGGATCTTCATGTCGATCCGGGTTTTTACAAAAAACTACAAACATGTTTGATATCTTTCCCAGTGACCGCTAGCTTCACTGTTCAAGAATGTTTGGAGCTTCAAAATAGAATTGTAATTGCCTGTTTACAAATGTTTTGACTTCTGACACATAAAAATCATATTAAAATGTGGCCATGATTATTAAATACAATATTTGGTCACTAATCTAAATGCATAATTTAAAAACAACTATAATGATGAAAATGAGTTTAAATTGTTTGGGTCGGTAGGGGTGTCGTCGGTGAGGATTGGGGTGGGGGGGGGTCCTGCATTTTCTGTTAACCAACATATCAAAATTGCACCAATTGAAGTTTCGAGCTAATATACATATCATCGTTGATCTTACTAGGATAAAACAAATCAAACAAATCACTTCATTATCTGCCATAATATGGATATGAAAAATCGAAACTTAATAGATGATTAAAATTAAATGATGCGGACGGACGGACGGACGTGATTATAACCACATCAAAATCCCGATTAGCATCGCGAAATATCACAAACATATAGTTATTCAAAACAACAATTATACTTGTCTAGATTTTTTTTCCATTTCACGAAATAAGATTGTTTCTACGAGATAGCCGAGAAATTTGATAAATTTCGCAGCTAATGTTTGTAATGAATGCCCTATTATCTCCGCATTATGGCATGAAGTACATCACACATTTAGATAGACAAAAGACTAAAAATATATTTGTTTCAGGTCGCTGAAGATTTCAAACAAGAGGTAATGAACCACATCTCTTCCTAAGTAGCAAATGTTTCAATTTCAACTCCTCTAGAAGTAGTTTACAGTAATACATACTTCTTTTACTTTATTTGAATAAAATCCTGATAACAAGCCCTCGCCACACCCCTAACCAACTCAGTACATGTAGCTATTCTCTGACCCCAGGATAATTTGAACTTGAAACTTAAATTAAATCTACAATCTTGCATCAATTTTATTTTCACATATTAACATGCTTATTTCTACGTGAAAAAATTGTAGGAAAATTTTAAAGGTTTTCTTTATATTTATTTTACGATTTTGACCCCCCTCCCCATCATTGTTTTTATACATGCCCGAAAGAAAAACAATCATGTTATAAATCTATCATCTCTCATATATAAGGAAATTTATTTATTCCAAACTCAAGATATACTGGAATCTGGTTCTTGGGACAACGTTATAAAAACCATTTTCATATTATTTATTTTCTAATACAACAAAAATGAATTGGAGATTGACTTTGTCCTTCGTTCAGACACATTTATTAAAGCCCAAGAAAGCTTAGTCCGAAATATCTGACGTTTTCCTGGCTTTTTTTAAAAAGTCGTTAAAAAAGCCAGGAAAACGTCAGATATTTCGGACTAAAGGGAGCTATGTACCAAGTTTGGTTGAAGTTAGCAAATGGATTGAAAAGGTAAGAAAACAATGACTTCCTCTTCATCGACAAACGCTGGGATTTTTTTTTACCGTCAAAGTTGTTAAAAAACAAATACAAACAAGAAGACTTGATGCAATGTAATATGATTGTCAGATTTTGGCAAGTAAAAAGAATCAAACAAAATTTTGTAACAGTTTCGAACTGTATAAAACGAACTCTAATCAAAAAAAGAGATAATCTAAGAGTCATCAAATAAATTTTGGGTTGTTCGAGCGACCGAAAACAAAATATTCTTTACTTTGGCCTTCATAGCGTCTCACAGAAGAGACTGTTTTGCCTTCAGATTTACTAAAGTATTTTCATCATTTGGCTGTTTAAAGGTTAGACAATGAGTGCGGTTGATATATCATGCAGTTTCTCGGTATGAGGTTACACCGTTTACGCACATTGACATATGAGTCGTCATCCATACAGTTGCAACAACATCTGCTACAATTCTGACTTCCGGTATAGCTAACTGCGGATTACTTCAATGACACTAATAACCCAATACTCCAGATTTCCCACAGTCGTAATCGTATCCTGGAGAGACAAGAGACAGTCGTATAGTGAAGCCTCTTTCGAATGAATGAACTTCTGAAGGTAAGTGAAATCACTTGACGTGTAATTTAAATTGTTTCTTCCTCCTCATTCAGTGCAGCAAACACCACGGTCCATTAACGTTGACATTTTGGTAATTATACATAAATGGTCAACGTCCACCGCCTTACACCGTAGGGGATTTTAAGTTCAAACACCGACTGGTCAATTTTATTCGGACGATTGAACAGGTGATGGCGGTTGCTTTGGGGTTTGTACGTGTAAAATATTTTCTACATACGTGTGGACGAGCAAACATTCTTGGGATTGAGAGAATTAATCATTTTCTTAAAATTTCCAAATACACTTCTTGGCTTCAGGTTAAGGCACATCATATTGATCACTATGTACACTGTGCAACGTGATTAGGCAAGAATACTAAAAATCTATTATCATCCTCCAACAAAATAAAAAGAGAGCATAGCAATAAAACATTACCCAAAACTTTTAAGCATACTATTCTAAAATTCTAATTCGTTGAGCTTAAATCAATTTTTTGCTTCATTTGTCGAATGTATCCTTGCAACTAATATGAATTGTCAAGACATATTTAAAAGAAAGGATGACTGCACTTAAGGACACGCGATATTTGAGAGAAAATAAACTTTTAAAAGAAGAATTTTTCTTTCCATTGCAGAAATAGTCAACATCTAAACTGCAACTTTACGTAATTGCGTTCAATAAAAGTATGTTGTTACCAAGTACGAATTTGTTTTCATAGGCGGGGGTTATCACGATTTCTTGAATCTCCATACGATAATGAGGACGCCCACTTTTATACTGACTTCGTACATAGTCAGCGCATGTTTGTCTATTGTTCTCCGTTTAACAGTAGTTGTATATTTGCATTATCAAAGTTATGTCAAAAGGAGATTAATAGACAAACATGCGCTCATGGTTTAAATGAGAAAAAACTGCTTCTTCTTACTTTCGCTTTCCCTGTTGTAACCAAGGGTTGATGCACGTTGAATATTATAATTCAACACGTGATTTCTCACCTAAGGTAACTTTGTGAAGACAAAATTCTATCACGTGGCGTGCAAGGTAGCGTGTTATGTGCTAACGAGGACAATGTTTTCGAACACGTTAAGTTGTCAAGCATTGATTTAAAGTCTTCTGTACTTACATGGGCGTTGTCTAATTGTTGAAAGCATAGTAAAACATATATACTTGTACCATATAGAATAGATAGGGTTATGATGAAAGTGATCACATAAACTTTTGTACATGGCATTGTTATTTATGCTAGTCTAATTTTAGTACCATTCTGATAATGTCAGCTCCACCTCTCATGCATATTAATATCGATCTAATGTTTGATCAAGGGCAGACAAGCAAAAATTCTCCTTTTTTCGAAAGTTGTAAGGAGAATAACATAGAATGAGCTTATTGTATCACAGTCTAAAATCTTAATTCATGTTGGAAATAGACTAGATTCTTTAAAAAATTAACAAAAGTGATATTAGGCTAAGAAATAAACGCAGCAGAAGCGACCGAAAAGGGCCCAAAACCCGGTGCTAAGTGCAGTCATCCTTTATTAAACTGCGTATGTTAGATATTGATAATAGTTCACGACATCGAAAATTGTAAATTAATAGAACATTGCCCTCTCTCTTATAAAAGGGACATGGGTGAAAACAACTTCATGATAATATATTCGGCAATACACAGCTTATTACCTTTCCCCTACAGAAAAATGTAATACATATTTTTGAGATGGATGACGGTTTGTTATTGTCATTTTTTTCATATAGCGCTTATTAATCAAACACTCTTTGTTAAAGGTGTCAAAACATTATGACAGGAGGCACAAGAATCCATTTATTGAGGAAGATTATTAATGGGTAACGTCAACAACATCAACAACAACAGCAAATCAGGTTTAACGTTAGCTAGGCTGTGATACGGTCTACTATCGATCCATTTGACAGACGGGAGAACAGGCGAAGTGGAGGTTAGCGTTTTATAACAGTTGCTTCAGTTTCAGAACAATATAATATCTAATATATTTTACGACTTGGGACAATGTAAGCTGCTGCTTTCGTGGATATTCAACATGAAAACAAGACCCTAGCGGAACTTACAACGCAGTTGAAAAGTATTTTTAAAGGTAAATTAAGAGAATCAGTTAATCATGTCAAATATTTCGTTTTTAAATTGCTTTTTGAATTTTAATGTTGAATAGCAACTGTATAATTATACGCAGTACAGGAAATTAGTAGACATACGGTCATTTTGAATCTATGCTAATCTAGAATAAACTTTGAGCTGATGTTTTAATACACGGTATCTCATAATTAAATTATAAATATGTGTACACGCTAATTGGATTGACTTTTTGGCAGCCCCATTATGTTAAGGCAAACATCGATCTATACAGTTTATTAAAGAAGGGGGGGGGGCATTTTTTTTTTTATATAAATTACTGTTTGTAATAGCTTCATTAGATTAACAACAGTTTGAAAGATGGGTTTACATATAATTACCTACCTACAGACATAAATAAACACGCTTGTTATTGTAACTTTGTTACAAGGTTTGAATCATTTTTTTTACTTCAGTTGATGCATGATTTACAAAGATAAACTACTCATTTATCATAATAACGACTCGTTATACAAGACTTTGACAAAGCTTATTTTGAATCTCATTGCATATGATTTTGTTGTCAAAGCAAATGACATTGGTTTGATTATAAATCAGAAGTACGTATGAATAGAGGAAATTTAACATCTTTAGCTCATATGATTAGAAAATAAGTGATTTTTTTATTAAATTTAATAGCCTTCGGTTTGTTGTTTCTGCTATACTGGTAAATTAACCAGGGAGTCCAATTTTAACCAAACAAAATACACAAATACATCCTTGGGTATAGGGCTTTCAAATTTGTTGTAGTGAAGGGCCATGCCAGATATAGAGAAAGCAGGGCGAAATTATGAAAATAAAGAGCGATGATTTAAAAAAAAATTCCATACTCATTTTGCTAAATCAAATATGTGGACTCTAGACTCTTGAGATCGGCAAATGTAACCAACGAAAAATTTCAAATATCGTTAACTTCAGCCAAACCTCCATAAAAAAAAAACCGAGGTGAATATATCATATAGTAACGGAAGCTTCAACACACCACACAACTATTATTGCTGTAAGTTCAACTTCTAGAAACCGTGACAGGTGAAACTCTCTAAGGTACAGGAGGTAAAAGATCAAACGTTAAACGTTTGTGATTTCATTTTAGTGTCGCGAAGTAAGTGGTGTGTTCTCGCACCTGTTAAAAGTGCACGAGCCAACGAAATAACTGATTATCACATGTACCTGCAAAGATTCGTCAGAAATTGGTTGTGATTTTATCTGTATAAAAAAAAAAACAACTATCTTGTGACACGCTTTTCTTTTTGAGGGATTTCCGGTTGTTTTCAGTCGGTATGTACTTTACAGTGCTAGAGGCCAATAGAATATATCTGTAAATGCTAGATTACTTTTGTATCTTGTTGATTGTGTTTCCATTTATGTTGTTTGTTGATAATTCCATTAATTCCATCTTCAAGATTCGTCATTTCAGACGTTGAATTGAGCAAGGATGGGTGGCTGGTACAGTTACTTGCTGTCAGTATTTGCAGTATTTCACTTATAAACCATATGAATGTTAATCAAAAGTTTCAACCAGGAAATCACCTGATATTTCGGGCTTCGTTATTTTTCAAAATTAGATTGCATATTGAACTCCGCATATTTTGGTTTTGTTTAATAAACATGATTGTTTGTCATATATTAAGGCACAAACTATGAGAAATAGCGATCAAATATCATATTTCCCATACACACAGAACAAACATTTTGGAACTAAAGTAATCTGAAGATTATCCAATTGTGTACTGTGTTTGAAATCTAGATCTCCTTGCATGCGCGGATCAAGAAAGGGGGGGGGGGGCAGAGGGGTACAGACCCCCCCTTGCAATTTAACATTCAAATATCTTTAAATTACTTTATAAAATTACCAAAAATATGTCTCGGACCCCAATGGCAAACTCAAATAACTGTCGGACCCCCTCTGGAAACTTTTTTTTGGATCCGCGCATGCCTTTGCAAAAAAAAAGTTGGCTTTAATTTATTGGTTTTTATTGACGCATGGCCACAATTTAAGTTAAATATTAAACATAAAATCTCCCTAAAATTTTCAGATATGATTTGTTTAGCTATACTAGACTTTGTCCCGTGCGTGCACGGGTTGACATTGTATATATATGATATCGGACATTTATAAAATAGATCCATCGACACACCGTATTGTTGACATTTACATAACCAAGCTTTAAGCCTACAATAATGCTATTAATTTCACAACACTCTGCTTAGTTAGAATTATCTAACTGTGTCTCGGGACAGGTCTTCACCAAAGTTAAAATGCCTCCAATTTACTCTTAATGTTGCAGAAAATTGCAGAATCGTTCCGAAACGATTTTGGAAAAAATTAAGGAAGCTGCATAGAAAATAACAGTCAAATTATTCATTATAACAAACCATTTTGAGGCTGTAAATATCTTTCATCTAAAAATTTAATTCATATTAATGAAGAATTCAACACTTTTTCACAATTGATTTTTAATCGCTTCAAATTTACACACCATGATGACATTCGGAACTCTCATGATTTTTCATATTAAAGCTGCGTGGTCCGATTTTATATCAAATTTTGTATACGCTTTTCAACGAGGGTTATGCTATGTATGTGTATAATAATGGACATTGCAGTAGTTTTACCGACAATTTTGCCAAATTTCAATGAAAAAAATTATGTACAAAATTTGTTAACAAAACAAACGACATAAAGGGTATCGCATTATTTCGCCTCATGTTAAAATTCGCCCCTGGCGTCGAGACCGGTATGGTTGTATTACGACTTTGACATCGCTATAAATAAAATTCGTAATGTTCAGGCAAATTAAAAATAACCTGTGTACCTTTTTTTCGCTAATATTTCTGAAGTTTGCTTTGTTTACAATCGATGCATAACATGCGGGGTGAATAAACCCAATCATTCAGGGGACGAAATCAAACGGTTCCCTTTTCTGAATATTTGTTTTGTTTTTTCGTTTGCCCAAAAAGAAATTATTATATTGACTTTGAATATTTCTAACTTTGAAAGGAGACCGATTCTGGTGATGTAAATAGGAGAAAGTCCATAACTTTCTAAGATAATTGGTTTGTATGGAAAATTATGTGATACTGTAATAAACAAAAAATCGGACCAAGCAGCTTTATATGCACTGTGTTAGATTTATCTCCCGTATTTTCTTTGATGAACAGAATATATAGCAAATTTCCAATTAACATTTACATGTATTTGTATTATCTTTTCTGAACTTATCCATGCAAAATGTGATATTGTGGAACTATAAACTAAAGAGCCTCCCGTGATTTAGCGTGAATGTAATGCGCATGCGCAAGATTGTAAAATCCAAAAAAATCCAGGTGATTTCCGGATTTTTTTGACGAATTTTCGTTGATTATTAATTAGCGAAGCTTGACTGAGAAAGTTAAAAACAAATTGGTAATCTTCAAGTACCAATGATGTTTAAAATATATAAAACAAAAGACAGTACTCTTCCGATTTATCGGTATTAAAGGCCAAAAATTCGAGTCTATTATTTTAATATAGTAGTATAGAAATAATTATTTAGTAATGAAAATATCCATAATTTTTACCATTTAAAGGGCATTTTCTTATAAAGGATATCAATACAGTCAAATACTGGCCTTTTTAACATGTAAACAATACTTGCGCATTGTTTCCAATAGTACTAATAGTATGAAAGTTAAAGTTTGATTAGAATGCGTTTTTTTAATCATGGAAGTTATTTGTGACCACAATTAAACATTTGAGATATTGTTTTTAATGTGTGTCATTTGGCTTTTGTTCTGCGTTTTCCTTAATACAGTACACTATTTAAAAAGTTAAAAAAAAAAAAAAAAGAATTCTGAGTTCTGTATATCACTTGTAACTCGATTTCTGACATTCAAGTACATTTTGGCTGGCCGAGCGTTAGAATAACCTAACTTATCAATTTAAACATTATAAAATTTGAAAAATTTTAGTTGAATCGTTACAATGCCCTTTTAATAGATCAGCTTGAAGAAAAAATAAGTCGACAGTTTTAAGACATCTTTATTGCAGTTAAATACAAGTCGTATTTTTTTTCTTGTAGGCTATCAAACATTATATTATATTATAGCTTTCCCCGAATTTCAAGTAAAAACACAACTGTATTTGTATAGACATGGGAATCCTATGTTACTGACTAACAAAGTTATGTTACCCAACTTCAATCCAATATCTAGTCACAGACAAAATAGAGCTTCTGGTTTGTGATTTCGTAGTGAACAACGAACTACAGTAATAGGCCACCATTATTCTTCCACTGCATGAGACATTACCATAAATCACGAGGAATTCCGTGAGGCAATCAATCCGGGGTCTTGTGGATCGCATCAATGTGACCAGAAGCACTAGTTCCAGTGTCTTCCGATGAAATGATTACTGAGTAATTTCAGATGTGTTAATTTTTTCTCTAGTATATGACGTCAAGTTTGGGGTTTTTATGTTCTTTATTTTTAAAACATAAATTGAATATCATATTTCTTCAGACATTTTAACGTTTTTTCATTTCATAACACATTCTGAAAAATCATTTATGAAAACGGACCTTCCATCATTGCAGTTTTACATGCATAAAACTGATCTCAAGCATCACGAATAAAATAATGACTTTTAAATTGCATTAATTCTTTATGGATAACAATAAAACTGTTCAAGATGTTGGCGCATATGATACGGTCTCTAAAAAGATTTAACTATCAAATACAAGAAAAAATTTAGTAATCTATACTAAAAGCAGTTTCATCGGTATTACAATTTTTAATTTGTGATTATATGACACGACGATGCAGCATAATGTAACTTAATTTGCTGAGCGTTTACTAATTTACAAAACCACACTACTAGTATTTAGGATTTCACAATTACTAAAACAAGTGTCAGTTAAATGATTTACAACTTGTCCATGCAAATTTTTGTATGATATTTTAATTACATTCTAGTAAAGAAATGTTGCATTGTACATTATTGTGTAATGCTTAGAAGGCATTTATACCTCCCTGAATCGGAGAGGGCAGTTAGTTCTTAGTACGTGAACTTAATCACTGGAGTTAATCATTTATGATATCAAGATGGTCTAGATTCAAATCAGACATGTGTCATTGCCTTTCTTGCGCAATCAATTAATTAGCCTTCGTTACCACATCAAGTTTTTAATTTGAAATTCTTCTTTACCACCCGTACAATAGAATCACTGACGCAATTTCCGGAATTAAATCCATAGAATGAATAGCTTGCACAAAAGCAAATTTGTTTTAGTGTTTATAGCAGAATGCCTCCACACAATGAGGGGGGAAATTGATATTTTACTTTGCTGTGGTCGTATCGGTCCATTGAATCGTTACAAAAACGGAGATCGCCATCCATTCTTATAGTGAAATAGGAAAATAAGTTTGTTATTTCTTCGGATAACACATAATAAGGAAAAACCTCCGTCTGTTTTGCTGGGGTAAGACCACTTTGTTGCGTTATTTTCTTTGAATCAATTCTGACCAGGAAAAAAGAGGGATATTCACTTTAAGAGCAATGCTTAAATCTCCATTAAATGTCCTCATATACCATTTTACAATCAATTACTGTTTTCGTTAAACAAAGCCGATAAAATATTTATTCATTTTTTATTTCAAAATCTCTCTATTACCATATGTGGTATGAGCCGGTGGACTAACAAATGTACATGTACCCCAAGGAAAACGTTTTGATAAAGAAAACGTCAATGCTGACGTCAGAATCGACCTTTCCCCTTTTTACAGGTAAATTAAGCAATCTCGTCAATGAAAGATAAAATCTTCGCAACACATTTAAGATTGCACCGAAGACAGGGATTTATTGCACTTAAAGAGATGATGTTTAAATCCTCATTAATTCATGTCATATTTTTTTTTTTTTGGCGAATACATTAAGTACATAATACTCCACATAAGGTATTCATGTTTGCTTTCATTCGTAATTCTAAAATTTTAAAGTATTTATTGAGAAAACAAACCCCTTGGCTTGATGTGCCTATAAATCTTAGAGAAATCTACTTTCAGGTTTGAATAGCCTGAGCTGGCAGGATGTTTGTGACAGCAGGCGTTTTTACGCTTGGGACTATTTTTGAGATTTCGCTTGTTTGTCTGACCCTTTACCTGTGTTACTGCATCGCAATAAGTTTCTTGGATTCGGAAAACGGCCAGAAACTCTTCTACAAAGATTCTCAGCTAAATGACTACTTATTGAGTCAGTGCAAACACCTGAAATATCCCTTCCGACCAACGACTTGGGCTCAGAATGCTCACCTACAGAGTTTTCTAAGTTTCTTTATACAGAAGAACGATGTTTTATACGAAAGAGAATACCTCCAGCTATTAGACAAGGGGATTGTGGCACTGGACTGGTGCAGGTGTCAAGACTTCCCGCAAAAACGAACCAGTGCAATACTTATTGTTCTACCGGGTCAAGCAGACGATAAAAAAGGTGTTCGGACATTGTGTTCAGAGGCTTCTAAAAAAGGATTCCGGGTGGTTGTGATTAACCCCCGGGGCCATGGAAGTAGTTACCTCTCAACTAGCAGATTTCAAAGTTTCGGAGATCCGATCGATTTGAGACAGTGTGTCATGTATATCAACCGGAAGTTTCCCAAAGCGAATATCACCGCCGTCGGAGTCGGTTCCGGTTCCGCTGTACTTTTCTCATATCTGGGAGAATTTGGATCTTCCACACGATTAAAGGCTGCTGTTTTTATATCGCCCTTATATGAAATAGACGAAGAGTATTTAAAAAGTGTCTCGAAATTTTATCAATTTATCTTGCTGTGTGGACTCAAACTGACATTGTTACGTCATTCGAAAGCATTGACAAAATCAATCGATCTTCAGTCGGCATTTTCTTCTTGGAATTTACTAGAATATGTCGAAAAAGTTTATTGCGACCCTTTAGGATACTCCTCCATGGAAGATTTTATCGAGAAAAACAACCCACTGAGGGATGTGGATGACATTGCTATCCCTGTCCTGTGTATAAACAGTCAAGACGACCCTGTGTGCTCGCAGGATCACGTTCCTCTAGATATCTTTAATTACTATCCAAACATGCTTCTAGTGTCTACCAAACACGGTGGCCATTGTGGTTTCTGGGAGGGCCTGGTGCCTCGATCGTGGTCGGTAGACCTTTCGTTGGAGTATTTGTTAACAGTGTTAGATTTCACTTTGAATAACAACAGGGAAATACCTCGAGCAGATGGCACAAAATGACTGTAATAATGCGACAATATTTAACGGTTCAAGTTTAAATGGCTATACCATTTGACTTAATATATAATGCAATATTTATCCCAATATTTACGATTGTCGTTATATTTTAACAATGAATTCTTACTGTAGTAAATACTGTTACATTAAGCCATCCTTTCATTATTTAGCTGACGGAGATGGATCCTGATGAAGGAAATAAATGTATCATATTATAGAAAAGGAAATCTTCATTCAATAAAACAGTAAATCTACATGATTTGATTAAACAATCAATGTACTGATTGTTATAAATAAAATCACAAAACAACACCAATTTCCGTTTCAGTGCCACCTCGTGGACGAATCGAAGTGTCCTATAGAATAACTCGTTCATAATTTGACTCGTTCTATAAAGATTTCTTTCGGAAAGAGAGACATACAAGATTAGGTTGCTTAAGGTCTTCCGATTGTCGCGTGACGTCATTGTGTGCAATCTGGAATATTTTACCGTTATCGGTTATAATATTAGTCTTATTTGATGCATTGTTTTGCCACTATTTCTTGATTTATAATTGTGTTTAACACATTTTAAGCATGTAGAGTGAAATGACACTAATGTTTAACAATTTATAGAGAATAGTTTGAGTTTAAATCGCTGAATTCTATGAAAAACTGATAAAGCCGTACATAGACAATCTTGACAGTGACAACAATTCATAATTTTTCACCTGGCAAGGTTAACATTTTTTTGCAGATTTCAATAGGATATATAATGGATTACAAATATACAAATTTTCAGTGAGTTTGAACCATTAATTTAAAAGTTATAGACGTTTTATGTTGCGTAACTATACTTATTAATGGTTGAAAAATGGTACCAAAATGCACTAAAAATGTGATAGCTTTCATACTGGCAAGTTTAAATGGCCTTAAAATGTTAAAATACATAAAATAAAGGATTGCGATCAATTTCTTTAAAAAATTGCTTTATTATATAGAAATTAGTAAAATAAAAATGTGATGTTTGATTGAAGAGCAGTCGTCGCTCTAATTGTCCTGATAGTGTACCTGTGTAAGCTCCTACAGCATGAAAAATATATTTGCAACATACGAATATTTAAGTTCAATTTGAATGTTTACATATTAATCTTCAAATTAAAACAAAAGTTACATGGATTAAACCATAAAAACATCAAGGGTGGAGAAACCTTAAATTTGATCAAATTGGTTTTTTTTAAACCAATCGGGGTGGACATAAATTCCAAGATTTATATTGCCGCCTCCCTTTAAACGGATAACAGATTGTATACGTGCATAACAGATGGTTAGAAGTATAAATATGCAAAAAGTACAAGTGTTCATTTACGAGTCGTACGATGTCACTAAGTGAATTATCACCCCAGAGCAAGAGAGGACATTCTTCAATCAAATACCGTATACAGATATAAAGCAACTTTAAAGCGTGCAAAACCTCTTGGTACATTTTAATGAAAAAGAAAAAGAATTTTTTT
The DNA here is from genome assembly GCA_020458035.1 of Magallana ariakensis. NCBI lineage: Eukaryota > Metazoa > Mollusca > Bivalvia > Ostreida > Ostreidae > Magallana > Magallana ariakensis. The sequence goes on along the minus strand of CM035814.1, from coordinate 55,647,650 downwards.
TGTAAATTCTGGTTTAAAATTTAACATAATTTACATGTATCCATAGTGATATATTGATTGTTTCTACCTAGGAAAAATATGTTTGTTTTCTCTTGGGTAAAAATCGTCATGATTATATATTTTATTTTATTAATCCCCCCCCCCCAAAAAAAAACAAAAAACAAAACCAAAACAAAACAAAACAAACTTACTTTAGTGCGTCTTGTTAAATACATTTCTGTTTATATCTAAGTATACATATATCCGTGACAAGATATTGCTTAAAGCTTTCATCCGTCTGTGCATAATAAGCCGGAAAGGTTTTTTTAATTCATTACAGGACAAATCCTACTAAAAATGGTCTGACAAATGCAATGAACGTCTTAGAAAATGACGTTTCTTTCGATTTTTAGATTTCATAGCCCTATATTATTAATGTTGCATATAGTTCTTTTGGGAAAGAAATAAAAGTAAATGGGGCCATAAAGAGCAAGGATAAAATCACTGTCTTCTTTTTTATATACAAGACTATTCTTTTTAATTGCAGACATTTGCATGTGGAAGGTCCATTCTATATCGTGCAGTTTTTTTTTCTCTCGAGTCTACCATTAAGTGCATCATACGTAGAATTGATCTATTTCTCTTTTCCACGTTCCAAAGAAATATGCGACAATGTATATTTTTGTACTTGGCGAGGGTTAGAATCTGTGAAAACCATTTAGGTTCGACCGAAATAAGATTTAGTCTTTGGCTGTGTGCGACATTTTAGGCAGTTTATACACTAGTATATGTCATCAGATATTACGTTAATAGACTAATACGTTTTCAACCTTATTGCATAATGCACATTACATAAGACCGAAAAAATTGCATCGCTCAATGCATGTCAAACAATGCATAGAGCATATGTTTGTAGAATGCATATGGGTATTACAGTATACAAATTTGACTTGAGTCATGGAAAGAGATAATATTGCATTATGTAATGTTTACAAAAATCTTAAACAGCGTTTTTACATAATTGAAATGGTACGATTGTCTAGCAATTGTCATGATGATAAGAATAAACGTATGTTTTCAAAACGGGCTATGTAAGGGCGTAATAAAATAATATTTGTTCAAGGATCGTTGAAAACTACTTGAACTTCCTACCTAAACCCCTCCCACCCCTCAGTCTTCATTTGCATACTGGAGAGTAATGTTATCGAACCGGTCTAAAACTTATTGCCTCTAAATGTCTTTGAAAAAATAATAAATTGAAACCATATTTTCGAAGCCTTTCTGAGATCATTTCTGATCATAAATATGGCTTCCATGACAACCGCTCAGAAGCAATGTGTTATTAATGTTACCAATTAAACTATCCAAGAGATCATATTCTAAACCATTTAGTCATTTACATTTAAAAAATCAAATTTTTTTATTAAAAACTCAATTCCAAAGACTCGCCAATTTCAGTTTCTGTTCTCCTTAAAAAATTTTAAGGTGATGTTATGAATTTTTCTATTTCGTGTAAAGAACATTTATGGTGCTGTTTGATCATTAAATTTATAGGCAAGAGAAGTAGCTTGCATTATTCCAATACCATAGTTTGCAAGAAACATGAAATGGCAAAAATACCCATATAACTAGACTATGTTTTTTTGTGATAACGCAGAAAAAGTTATAGAGGATTGTTCAGTTCCCATTAAAGATAGATAAGATTTTAACAACTCATTAATGTCAATTCAACATGAGAGTAAAGGCATTTTTGCGACAGAAAACATCTATCAATGGTTTTTGGTTGTTTTCTACACACTGGTGAGATTTGTGGGGCGAGGAACTTGGGTGTCAGACTTAATTACGTATTGATCGTCGGTATGAACATACACGTTTTCATCAGCTGATATAAATTCTTTCGATGTATGCAATCGCCCGTAGAATCACGAAAACACGGAAGAAAGGAATCTTCTCATGATTAATGTATTTAATAAAAAGTCATGCATGACAATCAGAAAAAAACCCCAGTACCACTAAGTGGTCACATATGACCTTGATTTTGTAGCAAGGTCAAGTCAAGGTCATTTACTTTTAGATTTAACCGATCGATCATAGGACACCTACTTACATTTCAAAACATTATTTTTTCACTTTTGAAACAAATATTATACCACAAAATTTGTATCATAATAATTCTACCAAATTGAGAAAAATAGCAGTTAACTATATAATAAAAATTCATACTAAAATGTCATTTCAATATTTTTATTATTAAAAAACCCCAGATAAATCATACAAATACGCAAACGATATCATTCTTCAACATCTATGTAAACGTCTGTACTTATTTTACTGAAAGAATTTATATATAAAAAGATAAAAATGACAATATACATGTATATCAGTGGAAACTTCACTAGCAGGACGTCGTCGGAAACACACACAGTTGATTATAATTCTTTGTTCCCTCTAAGACTATCTGGGATAGAAAGAGGAACGAATCATGAACACACATGGGTGTCCGACGTTGATAGAAAAATGTCATTGGATTGACATTGAAATTAGAATAAATGCGATCCTATTTTGACATTGCAGCTCTGTTGTGTCAACACTTCTCTTGAGTCATTGATTATACATGTATATTTACGTATTATCCCAATCATTCCTGTTACTTTCAGATGAACTACATAGATAATTTGTGAAATGTTTAATATACATGTAAACGCCGTAACCTAGTTATGACATATGAATTCTTATGGTTTCGATAGCTAATTTTTTTTAATTACTTTTTCCGTATATACAACTCATATAATGTATTGATCAATGAAGTTTATTCTACAATTTTATAGCTTTTAAAACATAAAAGATTTTCTAACATCCACATTCATCAACGGTCCTCTTTAATATTAAGTATTGAAGGATTTGTGTAATAAGTCACTGTCGTAAAGACAAATTGTCGATAAATAGTGCCTATTTGAAAGGGTTGGCCTCCCAAATAGTCACTATTTATTTTATTATACTGAATGTCTAAATTTTAAAGAAAACTTAACCGGCTTCATTAGGAATGACGTGAATTTTACGGCGAACCGTAAATGGATTATTAACGTGCATGTAACAATTCGTTTTATTATAGTTTCATGTTCAATATTGAGATCTGATTTGTTTAGACGCAATTCAGTAATAATCCGTTCTATTACCCTTAGCGTTAGCAACACACTTGGCAACGGGTAACACAACAAATTATTACATGCGCGTAAATTATGCGCGTACGGTTCGCAGTAGAATTCACGTCATTTCTATGTAAAAGCAGTAATATTTTTTCAAGACATGCATCCAGTATGATAAAATAAATAATGCCTGTTTGGAAGGGTAACAGTTGAAATTGACACCCTTCGAAAACCATTGTCAACCTCCGATTCGCGTCGGTTGACAATGATTTTCTCGGGGTGTCAATTTCATCTGTTACCCTCCCAAACAGGAACCATTTATATAGTGTTGCCGGTCGACAAGTATGTTGCTAACGCTGATCTGAGGGTAATAGAAGGGATTTCAAACTGCGTCTAAACCAATCAGATTGCAGTATTTAACATAAAAGTATAATAACAACGCACTAACACGTGTTCTTCCATCTGCTCGCAGCTTTTGACGCGACGACGCCAAAATCGTCCACATCTATTCTCCAAAATCATCATTGAATAATGATGTTGGTTATTTCAGACTAAACAAACTCTAGATACAAAAAGTTAAATAATTTATTAATAATGGTCTAACAAATAGTCGGATGACCTGCATCCTATGTAAATCAAATTAAAAACATTTGTATTTAACATACAGTGAAATGTTTGTGGTAGTCAGTGTTGATAGATTTCGTGGTTGTGTCACTTAATTATCCGCGAATTTTAACCCCCCAAAAATCTTGGTACATTGTATAAGCATTTATAAACAAAAGGGTCATATTTCTCTTCGGGGCAATCGCCCTCCAAGATACGTCACCGCGAATAAATATTTTATTGTTTTTACTAACTACGATATCATTTCCCACACAATAAAATCAGTCCACAGCATAAATGGAAAACATAATTACATGTATGTTTGATAAATAGGACTCATAAAAATTATTATAGAAGTTTTCATATCTACATTTTCATAAACAAATATTAAGTATACATTGTATATGGACAAGTAGAAAATCGGACGGGATTTTTGTTTTAAATGTAATGTAGATGTAGTAAAATAACAAGAAGTAACGACGAGTGGATAAAATCATAGAATTAAGAAAAAAACTAACAATAATTAAGGCTTCATGTAAAAATCTACATTGTGAAACAGAAACAGGTTTTATGACGAGTACATAAAACATGAAGACAGTACCGGTAGTGGACGGATCAAAGTAATATTTGCAAATAGTGTCAAAAACTTATTCAAGTACTTTTTACAACAGAAATTATAAATCAATAATTATTGAGTTATTATTAAGTAATGGCCATATAAAGTTGCAAGAGTACAGTTAGTAGACATGAAACCACCATAAATCGTAGTTTATGTTACTTTGTTAGCTTTTTTAATGACAATTATACATGTTTGTCAGTACACAGTGTATCTTAATTGTGCACTAGAATTAATCAAATAAAAAACGTAACACTGTTTTTGCCAGTAATTTCGTGTACTTTATGATGTGATGTTGAGCGTGTACGATCCACTGTTGGAATAAGTGTCAAATATTTTCTCTTCGAATATGTACATAACAATACACGCCAATCCAATAATTCCAGAGAAGAAGGTGGCCCAATATGGCGCCTTGTTAGACATGTAAATCACGCCAAACAACAGGCCGTTGATCATCCATACTCCGGAAATCAGGTAGAAGAAATACTCCGGAATCTTCCAAAATCCTTCCCGACCCCAGACGTTGAATTCGACAGATCGAAGATGAAGGAAGAAAATTAGAAAAGCGGCTGTCAAAACTACTATAATCATGTTCAGGATCAGAAGGATGTGCGCAGGCGTCACTCCGCGAAGAGTTGTGCGCAGCTTCTCCGCGATCACAAGAAGGCCTTCCGCCAATTTCCCGTTGTTTTTATACGACACAAATGTCGTTTTAATGTAATCTATGACGTCAGATGTCACGAGACTATTTGCCTTGTATCCCACGGCCACATGGACCTTGAAATCATAAATGAATAAGATTCTCATATTTAAATAAAACATATTCACAAAGTACTACAACAATACCACTATAATGCAATATACATGTACCTTGTTCAAATCCTCCGCGTAAAAAATGACGACGTCATTTCCGCATGAACCGAAGGCCCACCCAGTTCTGAGGTAGTCGCCGAAGTTTTCAGCAATGGCCGTCTTTTGGCTGTCTGAGAGTGAACTGGCGGTTAAGTTTGTAACCGGTTGAAGCTCTCCACAATTGTTGATGCAACTAAATAAATAAATTAAGTGGTGTCACATTTTTCCCTGTACTCAGTTATTTCAACACAAAAAATTCACAGCCTTTGATGCATTGATTTCAATATCGTATCAAAATATTGACATTAAATTTACTTTAGAATGATAGATTGATAAAAAAAAAATGGAACCCTTTTTTATCTATGTTCCTTTTCACCAATAATTAACGTTGTGACATGCGACGAAAATTGCCTTGGGTCGAGTATGTGATCAGTTTTAAGATAGTCGAGTTATCTTTCGTAGTATATCCACACACTTTTAAAAATCTTTTATTATTGGTTAATCAGCTATGGATGTGGTACATGTATCTAACCGGATATACACGTTTAGATTTGGCTGTTGATTTCAAACATTATCAAGACAATATTGTTTAGTAGCAAAAAGATTTTTTATTGAGGATAATCATGCTGCAATGTTATTGGTCTGACTTTTTACTGAATCGATCCATATTCACCATACATTACTGTCACCGAGAAAATTTTGAACTCACAACAGGAAAATACTCTAGCGAATTTGTCATATACCTATTTAACTTCTGGAATGTCATCTAGAAATTTTGTTGTTCCATAAAAATTGCAAACACTTACAGACTAGCGGAGGTTAGGTCCGCGATACGTGTTCGATTGACGAGAGCTATAGACACGGTAAAACTTTCGGAGTCTCCGTCAGCGCTGCTACAGAGTGAGGAGGTGTTCGCCTGGATATTCCTGAGAGCCAGATCAATCCCATCAACTACAACGAATTAATAATCATTGTTTATATGTTTATATTCTATCAACGACAGAATGATGTTTTTTGAGATTATATATAAAAAGAAATACTAGTATACATGAATTTGTACCCCATGATCACTAGAAACGTTTCGATAATTGTATTCACTCAGAATCGATGAACCTCCGCCGAAAGTAACTGAAAGATAACTAAATGGCATACATGTAGGTTAACTAATCAGTTTACTTTCCATATATTTCAGTTAACATTTAGTTGGTTCTTACTTTCGAGTTGCGACGATAAAAGTCCATCCGGATCACAAAGGAAATGTTCCCCACTTGTATAAGTCAGGCCACAGAGGGCGTAGTCAAAGCTGGGGTTGGGGAAGCCGCAGTGTGACCAGACTTTCTGCTGAGTGGTCGGGTCAATGGTATAGGTGTAGCCCTGGTAGTTTAGGGAGGTATCGGTACAGCCGTTGTAACCAAGAGAACCCTTCATCGCAACCCCCAACAGACAGGTAGCGACTAGCCATTTTGAATTCATGGCGGCAAATGATCCCTGAAATAAATAAAGAAAGTTAGTGTTAGGAATAAGACGCTGAGAGGTGAAGTCATATAAAATCTCTTATTGTTTGAAATCATTGTGAAATTAAAACAAACTCTCTCTCTCTCTCTCTCTCTCTCTCTCTCTCTCTCTCTCTCTCTCTCTCTCTCTCGTTTATAGTCGCCAAAGGATAATTTGTAAACATTGAAAACGTCCGCCATCTTGAAATATACAAAATATTTTCTTTTTAAGTGAAATGGAGATTCCACGGAATTCAATTAAAAATTAGTTTGAGAGTAGACATGTACAATGTAATTTTTCATCAACAAACCTTAATTATTACAAAAAAAATCAGATCTGTTTATTTCATGTCGGAAAATCCCAGTCAATTGAGTTTTATTGACTTACCTTGATAAGGGAGAATTTGTCTCGGGTGTAAGCGACTTGATCTAACCTTGGAATTTAAATATCGATCACAAGATCGCTCGTTGTGTGAAATCTGTGTATTCAATTTCATACGGCAGGAGGCACTGTTTAAATGTCTTCGATCGAGAGTGTATACTATAAATTAGTCTGTATTTCTTCAAATATGCTAATACTTGTCGCATCAGAAAATAGCTTCTTACATATATGCGTCTAATGCGTCTGTCCATTTTTTCACATATACCTATATTTCTTCCAAATAATTTTGTACCCTTTTACTGATGGTGCCATGCGCGGATCGAGGGGGGGGGGGGCTAGGGGGTCCGGACCCCCCCCCCCCGTAAAATTCAAATATATTTAAATTACATTGTAAAATTACTATAAATATGCCCCCCCCCGGCAAACTCAGATAACCGTCGGACCCCTCCCCCCGCCCCTTGGGAAACTTTTCTGGATCTGCGCATGGGCGCCTTTTTCATACACTAACAGTCAAGCTCAGGCTCTTCTGGTTTCTGTAATAAAAGTTCACCCTAAAGAAGTATAAATTATACCTCAGCATATGCGGATCGGGGGGGGGGGGGGGGGTCCGTGTAATAAACAAATGAAACCGTATGTTAGAACAACCCCCCCCCCCCCCCATTAAAAGTGTTCTGTGAAGCCTGGGTTTATTTAAATTTATAATTTTTAAACATATTTTAACACAGAGAGAGAGAGAGAGAGAGAGAGAGAGAGAGAGAGAGAGAGAGAGAGAGAGAGAGAGAGAGAGAGAGAGAAATGTTCATCCCTCGTTTATATTGTTTATTTCGGAATTCATGACATCGTCTTATTTGGTTTCTTCTTTTACAGATATCAAGAGGTTTCCTGCATGATCAGCACACGTGAAATTAAGGTATTTTACCAGTTTTACTAGATTTATTATTTAGGACAACATATTCCATTCATATAAATTTACCTTTCGGATGATTTGCAACACTGCAGGGCCCTTCCATTGTTTATTGAAATTCCCATTGACCTTCGATATTATAAATAAAGGACATACGAACTGTTGATTTGATAAAATAGAAAGATAGTGATGAAATCAGTATAATGTTGTATGGTGCGACCGAATTATAAAAAAAAATGTCTCAATCCCAATTCCAATCGGTCTCTTCTTGAATACTTAATGCTGGGTTAAAACAAACTTCAATAAATACGTTTAAGGTGTGTCCAACCGTGTCCATCCCTCTCCCATTTTTCTTCAAAGGAACATATACGATTTGAGTTCATAATTTTCTCTTTTTTCCGATTTTCTTCTTCTTTTTCTTTTTCTTCTTCCCGTTGTGGAGCAAACTCAGTTTTGAGTGTCATGACTCCAGTGCTCGAGATTCCATGGTGAGCAGATGAAAACAAATTATATACACAGATAAAAGATAAAAGTTAAAAGCGAGCTGTCTAATGGTGCAGGATAGTAGACATGCTAATGGTGTTGATGGCATGTCTAAAGGTGTCCACAGATGGAGAATTCCTGATTGTGGCTGGGATGTTTTTCCATGCCACATTTTTCATGTACACAACCAACAACTTAGTTATTTCTAATGATTGAAAAAAGTTTTAAATATTGATTGAGTTACAAAGAAGAAACAAAAACGAGATATCTCTGATTTGCACAAAAGCTCAAGTCTTGTTTTTTGTTCAAATGGGTGTTACATGTATATTCTTTATACTCTTGTTTTTTTCTGTTTATAAAGTTATTTATGAAAAAAATGAAACTTATCTTCTTTAAGTTAAATCCTTCTCCATGCCATTATGGTGCATAAGGCCGGTGCTTATCCCTGGTTTCCGTGATGCAAAGCGGATGAGAGTCATTGACTCACCCTGGATGGGGACACCAGTCCATCGCAGGTTAACTCCCAGCATAAGCTGGTACCCAATTCCAGCTGAGTGGACTGAGACAATGTAGATTAAGTGCCTTGTCTAAGTGCACAACTGTTACACACAAAATCAAGTAACCACAGCGGAGTTTGAACCAGCTACCTTTCGGTTACTGGTCAAACGCCTATAGCCACTGAGCCATGTGCTCCACTTATCTTCTCTGTGACAAGTAAATTTTTGTGAAATTTAGTTATAAATCAATCAACTTGGGAAGGAGGAGATGAGAATAAATGAATAGGACCAGTGTCTAAGAAAGATGCATGAAATATCTCCTGTAAAGCACATATTGAACCTGAAGCATGTGTCATTGAAAAGAGCTACCAGTCAAGGTTTTGGCAAAAGTAATTTACTGACTACACAAACCTGATGGGGTTTTTTTTGTGTATGTTTTAGAAGCAAAATAAGTTACACAACACCTTTTAATTAAGATGAAATTTCCTTAGTATAACATATATTAATAACATATTTTAGCACATGTGAAGTCTTATTTTCCATTTCAGATTGACATGCGCATTAATTGGAAACATCCAGTGATCTTGACCCTCATAATTGGAGTTCCAGTGTCACATTTCGGTGTTTCAGGATACAGATATTTCACCAACAAAGGTGAAACAGAAAGTGACAACCAGGATAAAAAGTTGCAGCAGTTATATCAGCAGAAAAAAAAGGAACAGAGTAGTGAAGCTAAATAGGAGATCAACACTAGAGCTGACAAGAAAAAAATATCATTTATATATAATTAGAAAGTAAGTACATATTTAATCAGGAAGTCTTGGATCTGACTTACATGTAGCACCATGAAATTATTTGAATGAATTTGTATTTCATGTACTGTAGATTCCTTATTTTTTGCAAGTACTATTTCCGATTCAATAGTTTTGCATCAAATCGCCAAATATGAAATCGTGAACACCAGATTTTTATCATAGTTTCTTTAGTTTACATCTGTCAGAAAAATAAAAGCGAGATTTTAAAATCCGCGAGATGTGCCTCTCGTGATTTTACGCGGATATTAATTCCTCGCGTTTAATTAGGAATTTACAGTATTCAAAGGAATGAATGTCCTTAAACAACTTGGTTAACAACCAATAGTAATCAATTAGTACTGTTCCCCTAAATATGATATGGATTATACCATGTTATATCTCTTAAACTTGTACATGTACATTAATTGGTTTCTAATGTAGTTTTATTCACAATTTAGAGATGCCTAAAGCACCAAAGACTAAATTAGGAAAAGTGAGAACTGAGAAAGTGATTCATCCAAACAGCAGGAAAGCTGCATATTTGGCAGGGCAAGTGAATCGCAATGAGAGAGTGCAGATGTCTAAGCAAGTGTCATCTCTAAAGTTGGAAGTTCTGGCAGAAAAGTTACTGTGGTTCAAAGAGAGACTAGATCCTGAAAAGAAAGTGTTTACAAAATCCGATTTTGGATCCTTAGTACAGGAGTACCTACAGCGTTTTGATTCTGAACTTGAGCAGATAGATATTGTTCGAAGTGTAGGGAAAAGACAGGGAAATCCTCACAGTTCAAGAGAGAATGCAGTGAAATCGACCATTGAACGGGAGAAGAGACAGATAGATGAGGGGTCATTTGAGGTTCCACATGTATTCAATGCTAAAAATTTGGCTTTCTTCAGAGCTTGGAATGGGGAAATTAAGTATGTTAAGAATATTAAGTTAAGCAAAATATCAAGTAAAGATTTAGAAAAGGGCTCCACTGAACATATCAGTGAGGAGAATGAAGAAATGGAGGATGAAGAGGAGGAAAAGGAGAAGGAAAAAACAGAATCTGCCACTTGATTGTTTAATCATTTTTTACAATTTCAAGACCAGAATAATTTAAAATTGTTTTACTTTGTTGTGAGGCAGATTGTTAAGATGACCATGAAGAGTTTTTAATGCATTTTCTAATCTTGATTCATTATGCGGTATCTGAGTTGTCTTTCTTTGTTTAGAAACATTATATTACATAGTACTGCTTGTTAATTATCGAGTTATTTTATCATTCTTTCTTCATACATGTATTATGTAATTGTTTTTTATGGCTTCAACTGTCTGTTCGAAAAAATTTATAAATAAAAATGACGGAAGCATTAAACAGCGATTTAATGAAATGTTGGAAAGTATTTTCTATTAACACTATTAACAAATGTTTGTAACAAAAAGGCGTTTGTTACGCTTATATTTTTTACAATTTAAATATAAATCCAACTTAGTTATGGCTTTATTTTATTACTCAAGGATCTCCAATGGAATAATTTTGCAAGTCAAATTAAACATATAAAAGTAAAACCTAATCAGTTGTTAAAAAAAGTTCTTCCTCGTTTAACGGACGACGTCCTCATTCAGCAGAGGACAGTTCAATCAATGATCAATAAACAAAATCAAACTATCAAATTCCTAGAAGGGAACATAATTTTTTTTTGCTTTTCAACGACATGATGTCACCGTCTTTTAAGAAACCAGTGACGCGTCAACCCCAGAGAGACAACAAATCTATGTCAGAATAAAACCTATTTTTATATAAAAAAATTATTATGATTGGAATCTAATTTACTATATTAAGTAAGCGATAGAAATTGTAGTCCATAATTACATGTATATTTGCATCCACTAAGTACGATTCTCTCTATTTCTTATGTAAATACATTAACCATTAAATGCTTTCTTTGGTGATTTATGCGGGCTATGAAGGTCAATTTCATTTTGTGTTTTTTCATGTATTCTAAAATTAAATGTCCTTTTGTTATACAGCATATAGACTATCTTCGTAATGAAAATCAGAATGAGACACGCTATAAATAGGACGATGATCACAATACAACCATTAGACTGTGCATATCAATCAGAATAAAACAAACTCCAACATGACAACAAATGTGATAAGAAATAAGACGGGGGTCTGCTTTGAATAAAAATGAAATCAGTTTTAAGGGTACCTCCTCATGCGCGGATCTAGGGGGGGGGGGTCGGGGGGGGGGGACCCCTGGAAAATGAAAATTTATTAAATTTACATAGTAAAATTATCGAAAATATGCCTCGGACCCCCCCCCCCCCCCGGCAAACACAATTATCCTTCGGACCCCCCCCCCCTGGAAAAATTTTCTGGATCCGCGCATGCTCCTGTCAAAATATATTTTAATTTAATCTGTCATATTAATCTATGTAACAATAATCGCTACATTATGCACCTCGATATCTGCACTGATTTTGCAGATACATACGCGGATCCAGAAAATTTTCCAGGGGTAGGGGTTGGGGGTGTCCGAGGGACATTATTGTTTGCGCGGGAAGGAGGTCAGGGAAACCAGCGACGCGTCAACCCCAGAGAGACAACAAATCTATGTCAGAATAAAACCTATTTTTATATTTAAAAAAATTATTATGATTGGAATCTAATTTACTATATTAAGTAAGCGATAGAAATTGTAGTCCATAATTACATGTATATTTGCATCCACTAAGTACGATTCTCTCTATTTCTTATGTAAATACATTAACCATGTTCGTAATGTACACTGCATTGAACCCAGAAGTAAGCCAGGTACTAGATTTGTCGCTAAAAAGTACCAAATGACGTCTGCAACCGATATTTGGGTATTTATATGTCAAGGTGACATGATAGGGGTAGACATTTATTTTTATAACCATGTCAGTTAAAAACAGATTCTACTGATAAAAATTAGGAAACCTGATGTATATCTATACTAGTAATCGTGCAAATTTTCAAAGAGGTCTTAACAAGGATACCAACTTTAACCTAGTCCATTATTACATGTACCTGTATATATACATTGTACTGCTGGTTTTATCTCCCTGGGTTTTGTATGTACGTGTATTATTAAAAATCCAAATGAAAGCCTTGAACCCTTTAGGAATACAGATAATGTAATCAGCCCGTATTTCTTTTTATAGTTTTAAATATACCGTATTAGAAAAAAATCGGAATTCGTTTACGTTCATCATTGTTTTGTTTTGTTTTTAAACAGTGAGTTTTTAATTTTATATGCATGTACTTTTTACTTAGTCGATTTAAACCTCATCAAATATATAGGTAAGACGAGGACTAAACTTTAAAGTCGTTTTAGATATTCGAGCATGGGCGTACATAAACATACACACACCAAGACAAGCAATTTACACAACAGGTGCTTGTTTCATTCAGTTTGCTCATTTACTGTAAACAATAACATTGTTATTGTTATTGGTTATAGTAAATTAGCGTACTGTATGAAGCAAGCGCGTGTGATTTACAAGGCTTAATATAATTTGACATACTATAAAACCTGGCCTGGCCTTACTTTTGGCCTAAAATTTGGCTTGGTCCCATTTTGGCCTGACCTAAAAAAATAAAGACCGGTCTGGCCTAAAATTTGGCCTCTGTAAGAAAATTGGTCTCAATTTCAGTTTTATAATTTTATATATCTCAAAAATCCATAAAACGAATTACAAATTAAAAGCGGAGCAACACGGACCTCTAAAAAGATAGAGGTAGGATCAGACACCTAGGAGGAGTGAGCATCCTCTGCTGTATCGACCATAGAACTTAGGAAAAAATGACTTCAAACGAAACTGTTGATAGTCCTGTTTTATCAACTTGTTTGTCAGTAGCTTGCCTCGCCTTAGAAACTGTTCATACGAAAAGCATGCTCTTGCGTATCGAATTAACTGAGAGACAAAAACACCATACGCAGGTGATAATATATAAATAGTGCCTGTTTGGGAGGGTACCAGTTGAAATTGACACCCCGAGAAACCATTGTCAACCGACGCGAAGCGGAGGTTGACAATGGTTTTCGAGGGCTGTCAATTTCAACT